>JAXDDW010000002.1:12405000-12510000 GCA_034670385.1 Hoplostethus mediterraneus
CTTCATCTTAATCCATATAAATTAGTGCTTCAAAGAGGGAACGTGTCCATACACAGTGAATTTTGTTACTTATTACAGTTTAAAGCAAGTAATCCTTAATCTGCAATGGTGGTTACATACTGAAAGTACCTTTCCTAAGCCTGGTGAAGGTTTTATCTACTTAGCATTAAAAGCCCAATGCCGCCCTGGAATGCCACAGTGCTGATAAAACAAGCTGTATCTAAAAATCTGGTATGGTTTAGAATTTCTTCGTGACTACAGTGATGACATTTTCACTTCCTGGAAATTGATTTTTTTTATGCTAAAGAACATTATTAGCCCGTGTTTCCTGGATGCACTGGGAACTCTTGGGGACTCGCCGATTTCAGTAGCATAGATTGATGATAGATGATTCTGAGACTCTCTGTTGGTGGGTTATGGTGTAGAGAGGTGTGAGGACAGTAGATGTAGATGTTGTAGAGTAGATGTAGATAGTAGATGTGGCAGGTTGCACACACAAATGCAAAAAGCCTTGATACAAGTTTGTTTGGATGCAGCCATGCGCATGCGTTGCACACTTACTCACGCACACACACACACACGCGCGCAGTCTCTACTCCATACTGGAGGGATTTCTTTCCAGATTACAAATGAGATAGTGAGCTGTGATTATGGATAACGTGGTACGACACCAACATAATGCAGCATGCCATCACAGACAACATTAATCTTTAAACCACAACGTAATTACATTAAGGCACGATTCCCTAATCAGAGAGCATAATTATTTCTGAGGGAATTAAAACACTTGTTATACAGTATTCCTGCCACAGTCTTAAATATATTTGTTGGTCTCTAGTTGGGATTAAGCGAATGTCTAAGGAAAGACTTGGATTCCCCTCAGAGAGCCTGGATATTAACTTCCTCCTAACTTTCAATTGTGACCAGCAAACAATTACTTAATTTTTATAGAGCAACCAATCACGTGTCGAGCAACTTAAAAAAATGTCCGACCAATTTCTCAGATCACTTTGACATGTCGGAATTGGAAATGAGGAGCCGCCAAATGAGAAGGCCATGCTCAGGTTTTTCATTTACACTGAATTATATGTTAAATAAATACTCCCACAGGCAAAGATTCTTATTTTGATTTTGGAACTGGTCGCTTTTCAGTCCAAATCAAGGACAGAGTAATTATTTTTGGCGGCCACTGAATGAGTCTGCTGTCAGGCATCTCTCCTGTTAAGAATCTCTAGAAAGTCTTCATTTCGGATGTCGATGTTAGCATGTATTTAACGTTCTCTGAGGTCAGACGATAGAAAGTACGTCTGCTAAATATTTGATTATTAACATTTGCAAACTGTCCTCAGAGGAACCTTTGTTCTATTATTTAGCTTGTGCTCAATTTGTAACTCTGTAGTTGCGGGTACTGAGGTTTGACCTGGCAGTAACCTTTCCTGGAAAAAACATGTCTAACTGTTGAACACTGGTTATTATTTATAACCAAATTATAGATTCTCTCTCTCTCTCTCTCTCTCTCTCTCTCTCTCTCTCTCTCTCTCTCTCTCTCTCTGCATTAACTCTCCATACCATATGAAGTCAAATGTATTTCTCTTGTGCCCGCCTACTTTCAAGACATTGATGTGTCCCATAAAAAATCTGGATAATGGCCCATGCATTTTATATAGGGGCACCATTCAGTAAGTGTGCATTAAAGATTTTTGAATTATGAACTACAGGCCCCAAAGAGCCCAACTATAATGCAACCAGGCAGATTGGACATTGAAATATAAAGTGTGTGTGTGTGTGTGTGTGTGTGTGTGTGTGTGTGTGTGTGTGCGCGCGCGTGCGCGCATGTGTGTGTGTGTCTGATCACACCGTTAACTGTATGTGCCTACTCCCCTGATCATGTCGTTGCCTCTACATTGACCTCACAGCACCCAGTTAACCTAAGCCGTTTCCCTCCTCTCCTCCTCTCTTCCCTCGCTCCTCTCTCTCCTCTTTCAGTCTCCCCCATTGTCACCCTTCCAACCCTGCCGAGACTCTCTCAAATGGCATGCTCGTAATTCTCCTTCTGTTCAGTTTAATATATCGTCTCTCTCTTTTACCTCGCCGTCCTTCATTTTCTGTATCATCCGCCTCTCTCTCTCTTTCACTTTCACCTCTTTCAATCCTCGATAGCTTGTCATGATATTTATCCCCATCATGCTTCACACATGTACATACAGTTGTCTAGTTATAATGATAATAGCAGCCACATGAGATCAGTCATAATTATTACTGCTACACTGTGCTAGAATTGGCTTTCTGCTCCATTACCTTCACAGCCTATACACGGGAGCCTATAGCTCTCTCTCTATATATATACATCCTCAGGCATGCCAGGCTCCATTGCTCTCTTATATGGAGGCGACGAGGCTGCCACGTGTGTAATTGCTTCGTTAGCTATCTGCGACATCTTAAGTGATTTCAGGAAGGAAAAAACGCTGTTAGATTTATACTGGAGAATTAGGGCAGTAAAAAAAGAGGGTCGTGGCTAAGCAGGGAGAAAAGGGATGAGGCGGGCTAGGGGAGTGGATTGGGGGAAGGGTGATGAGCGGGTGGGGAAAGATTGATACATCGCTAAATGAAGGGAGTGGGTGGATGTGAAGGAGAGAAAGGTACAATGAAATAGGCAGAGGAGACAGAGATAGAGGTGCAGAGGAAGGAGATAGATGGCCTAATCCTCATAGATCCTGTAGAGATAGAAACAGCAGCACAGGTCAGAACAAAGTCAGAGTCATTACATTCTCTCTCTCTCTCTCTCTCGCTCTCTCTCTCCCTCTCTCTCTCTCTCTCTCTCTCTCTCTCTCTCATTCACGCTCTCTCCCTGTGCTTTTCTCTCTCGCACATGCACAATTTCCCATCTTTTGGAAGAGAGATAGAAATCTCAACCATCTCTACATGATTCAATGGCCTGCAAACCGCCGCGTTCTTAAATTGAGGTCATCTTTAATTGTCACCTCTGAACTCATCTGTCATATGCAGTAAATTACGTTAAGTGACTTTAAAGGGGCCATGAGACTTTGGAACCTGTCTCATAGTTCTGTCATCACACGAGGAACAATTCTTTCCATTACATGTTTTTTAGCGATTGAGACAGATTTATTTTATATGATGGCTTAATGCCCCCTGTCAACTCAAACACACATAATAGCTGTGGCACTCTCACACACGCACCCATGTGCACACACACACACACACACACACACACACACACACACACACACATTTGCATAAATCTTCTGGCATGTTTTGAAATGCTGAGCTAACCCTGTTGGCTTCGCATGACAATTAACGTCAGTCTGCATGACCATCAGTGAGTAACGCAGAGAACACTGGGTTCCTCTGCTTTTAACCAAGTAACACACACACAAATACACACACACGCACACACACACAAAGTATTTGCTATAAAACCCTCCCCATTTCAACTCCGTCCCAAAGAGAGTTGATTACTGTTGACACTGTCTCTTTCAGAAGGCTAAGCTATTGTGACACATAAAGCTGTTATATTTCTATTCAGAAACTAGAACAGAGGAGAGAGGTTTTCTCCACAGACATGCTTATTAACCTATGGACTGGGGTGCACAATGGGCCGCAAGCCTGTTTCTGGTGGGTCTCCTCATGGAAAGGGTAGTAACAGGTTTTACTGATCCTGGGTCCCAGAAAAAGGAGATTCTTTTTTTCATCTTACTCCCTGGCTCAAACAACTTTAGGAGCCCCGGCTCTATTGAATGCACACAACTGGTTTTTTTTGTGCAGGTGGTTTTAAGTGATCGGTCACAGCTAAAACAGTAAATGAGACTTTTAAGTGAAAGGAGAGATCAAGCTCTTTGATAATATCAAATCCTCGATGGTCATTAACGGGGAAATGTGGATAATTAGGTGCTTATTGAATTAATTTCTCTCTCAGGAGTTACAACGTCCACAACAGCCTCTCTTACGCCCTGATCATGGAACAAAAGTGCAGGGCGCTGCTCTGAAGGGCAGGTTAGTCAGTGCTATTTTAGGGAGGTTAGGCAGGGGGCAATACCACTGGAAGTGATTATTACAATTATGTAAAACAGTCCTGCAGGGCACGATAGAGAGGGTGATGAGGAAAGAGAGGGGGGGTTGGAGAGGGGGTAGCAAATGAGTCACAGCAAAAGAAAGGAGGAGAGAGAGAGAGAAGAAATGTGTAAGTCAGAAAGAGGGAGAGAGAAAATGAGAGAATATAAGTAAATGTGTAAAGAATGAAGGGAGGAAAGATCGAGAGAGCGAGAGAAAATATCTCCAGGGGGAAAGATCCCTATTTCCTCCCAATTTTCCATCCTATTAGGTAGATTCTCATGTATCTTTATACAGTGTGTCTCCTCCGCTTCTGGGCCAGGTGAGAGATAGAGGAAAGGATGGAGAGAGATGGATAGTGGAACAAAGGGAGATGGAGTCAGAGATGCATGGGTGAGAGGAAGATGGGAAAGGGAAGAAACTGGAGGAAAGAATGGGGGAAGGAGAGAAAGACTAAGAGGGAGAGAAAGAGAGACTCATTGATTTGTCCTGCTTCACAGATTCTTTCCCCTCCATTTCACTCCTTCTCAGTCATCTCACCTGATAACTGTTTGTGTGTGTGTGTGTGTGTGTGTGTGTGTGTGTGTGTGTATGTTGGAGAGAGAGAGAGAGAGAGAGAGAGAATGAGACAGAGACAGTGAAACCTTGGCACTTCCATTTTGAGTTCACAAACTATCTCCATGAGGTCAGAAGATTTTTAATATTTGGGAGCCATTCTGACTTTTAAGAAGAAGACAGAACACATCACAAACTCTCTCTCTCTCTCTCTCTCTCTCTCTCTCTCTCTCTCTCTCTCTCTCTCTCTCTCTCTGTCTCACTCTCTTGCTCTCGCTCTCTCTCTCTCTACCCCACACACACAAACACACAACCCTTTGGTTTAAAGATACCATTCTGTGAGCCTGTGTGTCCTTTTCCTCCCCTTCCCCTCAGTCTTTATATCCATTTTCTCTGCCTCTCAAGTTGGATTATTCTCCCCTTTTATACGAGGTCTAGCCAGATGCCATTATCTGGTGTGAAATGACAAATACTGGAGACTGAGGGACAAATTTCAAATTTAGGATGAGGACTCTCCTCCTCTCCTTTTGCCTTCACACAGGAAGAAGAAAAAGTCAGTGTGCTATTTGTATATCTGTCCATTCACGATGCTGCTGCTTTTCAGAAAGAACCCACTCAGGACAATACAAGTTTTGCATTTGCAGTGTTTTAAATCAGTGTTCGCTTGAATATTCACTCCAAGGGTCTCCAAACTTTTACAGCATTGTCATGATTTATTTATGACAGTGCTGAGGCTGAGGTGGAGCTGGGCCACCTCAGCAAAGAGATGATCATTAGTATGAAATGAATGATATTGTCTCTCCTCCACATCCCCGGGCCAGGGTGCTAAATTATAGTAGCATCTTTTAAACCTCTGTGATGAATGTGTTTGCTCTCGTGAACTCATGACTACACAAATATTTGCGTGCCTCTTCAGTGGCTTGATTGATGTCGGTGATTTGTAGATTCGGGGGGGTTGTGTCAAAGAGACAACACACATGCACTGACCAGCAGGTTACAATCTGGATGACCCCAGCATACTGGGCACCGGACACTGATTGAAGCTGACACATTGCCTCTGGTGTCCTTACATCAATTTAAGTCAGGCTGTGCATGTGAATATCTGGTGTGTGTGTGTGTGTGTGTGTGTGTGTGTGTGTCTCTCCATATGAGAGACAGAGACAATATCAAAGGGATATAGAGAGAGATGGGGAGAGAGTTGAGAGAAATCAAGGCAAGCAAATAAGTGAAGCAAGAGTGCAAACAAGTATGAAAAAGCAGAGGAGTAGGAGACAGCATTACCTGCTGTCACACAAACCCCGTTGGAGAATTCATCGTGGTGCCAAACAAAAACACGCACTGTGTAAACAGTATGGGTAACACCAAACGCTAGCCCGCCAGCCACTCTTCTGCTCCTCTGTTTGTTGAGACAAGCCAGGAGAAGTTTTATTCCCCAGATAGCTCACTGTCAATCCCCTCTCAAGTCTCAGCCAAGACAGCTTCTGTGCACTGACATAAGGATACCTAGCATCGGCACACAGACACAGCAGGGGTTTTATGAATAGGTTTCTATAGGTGGTTGCGTACAATACACTTGTGCTCTATAGTCTAAAGAGGAAAGAATGCAGGAGTGGGTGTGCTGCAACAGTGTCTGGGTTTTCAAGAACGAAAGAAAGAAAGAAAAGCAGCACTATTGTATGTGCACATACAGAGGTTTATATTCCGCTTGGCACATATTTCTGGAATATCGTCAGCACAATTGGGCATATAAGCCCTGTGCCTGAAAAGAAAAGCATACAGAATAGCGTTGAGGAAGTTGGCATGATAAATCCCTTCATTCACCCCCCTGCATTTGCTCTGCCACTGTGATGCAGAGAACTACAATTCTGTTATGTATTCATGGTAGTGTGTGTATATACCATTGATTGATTCATTCCTTCATTCTGCAAATGAACTCGCATTGTCAGATGTTTTATCACATTGAGATAGATTTGTGCAGGACACCGGTGACATTCAGGCAGGGATAGCAATCCCACAAAGCTCTGCCCAAGCTCTCTGTGTCTTGGATGCTCTATTATTAATGGACGGATGGAAGAACGAAGGTACAGATGGACTGAAGCGGGGGGGACAGCATGTCTGAGTGCTGTATGAAGCAGTGGGAGGATGAAGGGATGGAAGCAGCAATAGAGAAGAAGAAACACCAACCAAGTCAGAGAGGATGGTTGAATGGATGGATGGATGAGTAGAGACACAGAGAGGGGAATTGATGGGCAGAGAGAGTGAAGGGAAAAAAGAAGAGGAATAGGGTAATGAGGTGGGTTGTCAGTCCTTGGGTTAAACTTGGCCATGTGGATGGATGGATTGACAGAGGCAGGGATGTAAAAAAGCGATAAGGGAGAGAGGCCTTGTCTGCGACCTGAGGGTAAACACAGCAGTATGACAGTGGCAGGACGGAATGAGGGAGGGATGGCTGGGAAGGAATGAGAATGAGAGAGCAGTCATGTCTGAGACCGAGGTTGTGTCCTTGTGTTAAACATACCGGGGTCGGCAGAAAACTGGCCTGGAGAGAGAAAGGGAGGGAGAGGGAAAGGGTGGGGAGCAAAGCCTTTGAAGCAGTAGAGCTTCCTTTCGGGGACAGAGAGAGAGGGAGAGAGAGAGAGAGAGAGTCCACAGAGGGAACATGCGTCACCGAAGCAGGGCAGATCATGTCTTATTAATGTTGTACTAATGATATTGTTTGTCCTCCAGAGAAAGAAAGAAATAGACAGAAAGAAATTGTGGCGCACATGTTGAATTACAAGATGTGTTTTAGTTTGCTGGGGGTATAGACCTTGTTTTTTTGCAGGAAGGGCTACTGTTGGGACAAAGCTTGTTGGCCAAAACTGAAAATTGGACAGACAAATACAACAGACAGACAGACAGACAGGCAAGTAAGGAGACAGAAACCGTGAGATGCAGGCAGAGAGTCAGAGATATAAACAGACACAGAGATGCAGAATTGAGAGGGAGGGGCACACAGTCGTGTTCACTAAAGAGCAGGTGAGGAAACTGAGCGTGGCTGCATGGCTTCAGTTCTTAGGTGTAATCTTGCCTCAAGAGGCCAATCACGGCCTCTTCACTCTTCCACTGTGTAATCAGTAAATATTGTCCCAGGGCTATTAGAGAGAACACCAGCCAATTATTCCCCTCATAATTACTAGGACCTCAATTTCAATATGAAGTTTCCTCCTATGCTTAATAAGAGTTCCCCAGGCAGCGTTTAACACCCTGAGAGCCACTTTGCTAAGAATATTCTAAGAAAGGAAAGAACATACTGTAACCTAATCATTGTACTATTGCTCTCCATTAGTGCGGTAGTGAAGTAGAACTTATTATGTATTTTGTTTCTAAAAGCACTGGCATCAAGTACTAAGTGAAAAGCAACAAAGTTAGAATAGAAGGTCTATAGTGGCTGAAATGTAGTTCTCTTCAGTAGATTCATTGGATTGGGTTGAATTGAATGGAATGGAAAGTGAGGGACTGGTGTCTTACCTGCTTTCAGCCCAAAGTCTGCTGGGATAGGCTCCAGTCCCCCCATGATCCTGACAAGAAATATGCAGGTAAATAATATGAGTTGGATTGAAATGAATTTAATTGAATCAAATGTAGTTTACTAATCAAAGGTATTGCTGGTTCAGTCCTCAGTAGGGGCAGTGCCTCAACATAAACCCATGCATGTGTACCTACCTGCTTCAAGGATGGGTGTTTTTTTTAAATGACCCTACATGATGGTCCTATCTGTCCTTGCAATGTTATAAAAATAAGGAACCCTGGTTTTTCTCTCTCTGACACACACACACACACACACACGCACAAACAGCCTATTTCTCTTGACAGGGGATTGAATTGAATACCAAACAATCATATCACAGAATAATCCTACAGTAGATTTCCTCCCAGGCTTGATATGCATGGGCGGATCAGCAGTGTGTGTGTGTGTGTGTGTGTGTGTGTGTGTGTGTAGTTAGACATACTAAGGTGATTATAGAGGGGAACAGATTTGCATAGGTTTGATATGCCATCCATCTAACCTTCCCTCCTCTTCCGTCTCCTGACCTCCGTACCTCTGTCATTTCATTTCCTCTCGTCTCATATCCTCTCATCATCTCGTGCTGTGCCTTTCCTTTCTGGTCAAAAGCCCACTTAATTACATGAAGGTTGTGACTATTCATGCCGTGTCTCGGCCCTCTTGATTTTGTCTCCACACCCGGAAATCCTACCTGTATGAGCTCCTAACACCCAATAGTAGAGCAGAAGGCATTCGAAAAAACTCCACGATGGAAGAACCAGAAGTGATCGCTATTACAGGTTCGCTATTACTCTTGATTTGGCCGGGCACGTTAAATGAACATATTAAGAAAGATGAGTGCAGAACACAACTAAGGAAGCAGAGGAATGGGGTGGTGAGTCTTAAAGTGACCGTCTTCCTCTTTACCGCCTAGCTTTTTCTTTTCCTTCTCTGTCACATGTACATGCCGTTACTTCCTCACCTGTTTCTGTTGCATCAGTAGCATTCCTCTACATTCAGACTCTCACTCCCTCCATCCTACCATCTACCTCTTCCTCCGTCTTTGCTCTCTTACTTTTCTCACTTCTCTTACTTCTTATATCCATCTTTCTCTTTCTTCCACCGCCCACTTTAGACTTCTCTTCATCCATTCTCTTCATTCCATCCTTCCTTCCTGTCCCTCCTGTTTTCACCTCTCCTCTACAGTGTACCTCCTTCTCTCTCTTTCTCTCTCTCTCTCTCTCTCTCTGCCAGCTAGGCCTGCAGGCTTTCAGCAGCATTACAGCGTGTAAACCTCGGATTACAGCAGCAGAGTCTGCCTAGCACTGCATGCCTCTGTGGTTCACACACACAAGTGTACACACACACACACACACACACACACACACACACACACACACACACACAAACAAGCTATTTACATAGCGGCAGACACACATCAACCATGTACAGACAAACAGAAAGAAAATACACTGATGTAGACAGTACACAGACATGTTCTGCACACACACACACACACACACTGTTCAGCTCCATCTCGAGTTCCTTAACTCCCTCTTTGCCTCCCATGTCGCCTCCACAGCTAACAGCTAGGGGATTAGCGTGCCTCTCCTCCCATGTGTTTACCTAAGTGCTCCAGTGATTACTGCTACCACTTACCCCAACTGACCTCCCGATGTCATTCCATATAGCTCCCACTCCTGTCTCCCTGTAGTCTGGAGAATCCGTGTTGAGGTAATGCAGATTGTGTAGGACGTGTAGAAGCATACATAGTGTAGAAACCCCTTACAACTACTGCCGAAATTCCATTGAGCAAGGCCCCTCGAATTTAAAACTTTCATCCATATCACAGGACCATAGCGGTCCACCTTAAACTACAAACCAAGGCAGGTAAGGACTGGGAGAAACCAAGGATTCACAACTGTCAGGGCATCTGGCTAGCCCCTCCACCTCACCCCCACCCCTTGTGTGTGTGTGTGTGTGTGTGTGTGTGTGTGTGTGTGTGTGTGTGTGTGTGTGTGTGTGTCTGTCTGTCTGTCTTTGAGTGGGTGTCTGAAGCAGTGAACATTGTGCTTCATTGCTTTTGCCTGACCCATCCCTCCATCCCTCCATCCATCCATCCATTTTTTCTCTTTCTCACTTTGAAGCTGTGTGTGTGTGTGTGTGTGTGTGTGTGTGTGTGTGTGTGTGTAAGAGTGGTCTCTTTGCCTGCTAGCCAGTGTCAGGTTTTTTCAGTGGGAGAGGTCAAGAGATGTGTTAACGCGACAAAACGACTGTTTTTGGACATACCAGGCTTAAAGACAGGCCCTCGGTGAGCAGCGGTTCTTAGTGCATCCGTGCATGTTTTCATGACGAGCGTTGGACAGCTGAGACGTAAAGGGTGCCAAGTGTATCTCGCTTCCAGAATGGCCGCAAAACAGCCCTAACTGGCCACATAGAATTAACACTACACACACACACACACACACACACACAGACCAAATCTGTCAGTGTCCATCTCTTCAGAGATGCACTACATGACACCCAGAAGTCAGCTATCTTCCAGACCAAAACATTCCTCTCTCTGTCGCGGCCTCAAAATGAGTCATACATACTGACTGACTGACTGACCCGCTGACTGACTGCCTGACTGACTGAGAGACCGACTCACTGGCTAGTTGACTGACTGACTGACAGACTGATTGACTGGCTGGCTGGCTCACTGACTGAGAGGCTGGTTAACGTTCTGAGTGAAGCTATATTTTTTCATGTGAGTGTTGGTGTTATTTTGGTGTAGATGTACTATCTGTCTCTTTAAGACATGTTATTTCACCATGTTTCGGTGGGGATCCAAAGGTGTGCTGAGGAGATTCAAATGGATGCTCTAATTACTCTGGTGAATTTGATATCAAAATGTTTTGGTTATGGTGTCTGAGCCTCCCCCAAGTTACTATGAGGTAGGCTGAATGAAATAGTCTCTAGGCTAGTTAGTAGTTGCCAAAAGTAAAGTGATGATGAAACCGTCGGTTGAAAATGTTTGAAAAACATACATTGCATCTATTATCATATCTAAGCACATGTATTATTTACAGCCTTGCATGTATGTCAGTGTATAATTTATAACCCACTGGTATTTAATGGCTTTAGATTATTCCTGATGCACTAAGCTTCACTTAAGAGTCCCTATAGATTCACTTCCTGTATGTATGTGTGTGAGTGTCTGTGTGTGTGCGTGTTCATGTCTATCCATGTTTGTGTGTGTGTGTGTGAGTGTGCATGCATGTGGGTGGATGCATGTGCAGGTGTGTATGCGTTTTCAGGCACATGTGTGGTTTGTGCATGTGGGCTTTGACGGTCATATGTGTATCTGTAGTGTTAAAGACCAAGAGGGGGAGAGAAGCAGCATTTACCAAGCCACAAGCTTAAATATTACACAGACACTGTCACACTAGAATAAGGTAGCACTTTAACACACCCCTGTCCTGTGATGAGAGAGAGAGATTTTTTTTGCGTACGTGCGTACAGCCTGACAGACGTGGAGAAAGACTGGAGGGAGGAGGAAGGGGAATTGATAGAAAGGGAGAGTGATGACAGACCAAAGAAGACAAATAAAGTCGAGAACTTTTCCTTCTGCTAAGAACTATGGGTAACCCCTACCAGGTCAACACCTGTATTCCCTACTGGTTCCACAACTGCTGATCTTCCATCAATCCCCTCATCTTTTTGTTTCGTGGCTTCTCTCCCCTCATTTTCCTACTGGGAGAGCAGAGACAAAGAATAATTTTCTTTTAAATGAATTGTGCCCCTCTTTTTCCAACTCTCTGTCTCTCTTACTTTCTCTGCACCAATTCTTCTCACCCTGTTCTGCTCTGAAGACGTTTATATGTACAGTGACAATTTGAATTGAGAGATTGCATTACTTTGAACCCTGTAGGGCTGCCACTAACGATGATTTTGATAATCGATTAATCCTGCGATTATTACTTCGATTAATCGATGAATCGGATAATTAGAAAAAGAAGCAAATTTTTACTTCCAGAATTTTATTAACAAAATGTATTATTCCCCATATTTTACAATGCTGTCTTTCAAACATGCAAATTCACTGCTATAAAACAAAAAAATAAATGTATGCTATACATAATGTGCAAAACGTAAATGTTTTTATAAAGTGCATACAATAGGTATTTTTATATTCATCTCAAAACAAAAACCTGTTTGTCCTCAGTTTGAAAGGAGCTGGACTGTTTAAATAACAAATTATAAGTAATAATAAAGAAACATAAAAAAAATATTTAAAAAACATAAAAACACAAACTAAATGTAAACAGGCTTTGAGGAACAGCTGCTTGCTGTGGTGTGCATGGGATGTTCTTCCTCAGAACATAGTCAGTCATGTTGAGTTGTTTCTTTCTGAAATAAGAGGGACAGTATGAGTATGCATAACAGCACAATTTACATGCAACTCAATACATGCCTTGTTGTTTTAGTTCATTATTGATTTAAAGGGCAAGTGCAGACAAGACCACTACAATAAAATAACTTAAATAAATGGAGATTAGGGATGCAGTGATGTATCATGTTAACGTTAAACGTTTTTTTTAAATCCTAGATTTAAAAGTATTTTTTTCGTATACATGCACAAAAATGCATTCATAACAAACTGTAATCTACAGTTGTTGTCATTAGTGGGGAAATAAATACTAACGTTACAAAACGTCTTTTTTAAATGAATTGAATCGCGTTTGTTAAGCAGCTCACAGCCCCTTGCACACAGCGGAGGGTTTTGGATATGAACTGAACACGTGGAAATCGTGAGGCTCGGTTTCCAGGTGACCAACTACAAACACATTTGTGGCTTTGAACTCGCTGCAAACGTAGTGTTAGCTAGCTTGCTTAGGTTAGGTTAGCTAAATTGGTTAGTAACTTACTAATTGCCACGCATGCCATTAATTAAGAATAAAAATAATGATTACGAGACGAACGATTTCTCAATTCAAAACGCAACTCATGGCACGAGGCAAAACTCGTTTGATTTGTGTTTCAAATATTTGTCTTAGTAATTTGTTTTTGACCAGTATGTAACGTTACTAACTTACCGTGCTGATGAGTCCGCTTCATCCATGACCATGGCTCCAACGTGCTTCCTCTTCAGGTGCTCGTGCATAACGGTCGTGCTCCCGTGCCATGCGAGGTCAGTTTTGCACATTTTGCAACTAACAGCCTTGTTTGAAGATTTTAATGTAAAGTGCTCCCACACTTTTGACGACTTGGGACGTACATTTTTCTGCGTTGTCGCTTGCTCTGTGGCCTCCGCCATTTCTCAAATGTGCCTTTTCACTACTGCAAATTAAGTGACGTCACTGACGTATATCCATGCCACAGTGTGAGCCCCACAACATAGACCCAACTAATCGATAATTAAATTTGTTGCCAACTAATTTCGTTATCAAATTTTATCGATTTTATCGAATAGTTGTGGCAGCCCTAGAACCCTGTAAACATAATCAAAATATTGCCTCAAGCTGATTACCCCCTGTAGTCGGGGTATCTAATCATACTCTCTTTCTCTCTGCCTCTTTCTCTCCCACTCTGTCTCTCCCCACACCTCAGTCACAATGGGCCTCACTCACAAAACGCGCCTACAATCAGGTTTGATCGCAAAGTGTTTGTACGAACGTTTCTACGAACATACTCCCATTCATCATTCATCATTCAGATCCTCATTAGTATCTGAATTTGTTCATTGGTCTGATCAAAACCTATGAGTGTTTGGAAACATGCGAGAAGGCTCTTAGAACGACTTATTATTTATGAAAGACCTATTACAGTAGTGCCAAACCTCAACAACAACAAGATGTTTCAGTGACCTTGTAGAAAAAAAAGACTTAATAGGCTGCAATGGTGTATTTGCAGAATTTTCCTAATTTCTAACAATACAAGATTATCCAATTGTAATGGGTTGATCACATGGACTGGACGCCTTAGTCCTAGTCCTACCATCCGATGAAGATGCAGCCTGGATTTGATCTGTGTCCAACTCCAATGCCGACTGGACACCGGACAGTGAGGTCTCTCCTGTTATTGATTGATCCTCTGATCCATGTCGGATAGTGGCTCAGTGGGCTGCCGTCCTCCTGTGGCTGATAATACGAGTCTACTTCTCGTTATTCTCTTTTTTTTTTTTTTTTTTTTACTTCAGCAACGCTTCGTGTTTCTGCTGAAACAGCATTAACAGGATTAATAATTTCTTGCCATGCTTTACTCTTATCAGTTCCTGTGACTCCTCTGCTCATGCTTTTGAATTGCTATTGATTTTTGACCCAGCCAAGTTCCTCTTTTCCCTCTTTTCCCCTGGTTTACTTGCACACGACCCTTCAGTCTGCAGCCTTTTATGGTGTTGAACAGTGTTTACCTCTACAAATTGACTCGAACAGGCACGCGCATCCAATTTACAAATGATTGGCATTCATCATCTGATACTTCTGGGGTACGCACAAATCGAGGTTTTCCACATCTTTTATGAAGCCCACATTTTTTTGTACGCGCATTAATACGAAACATTTTGTGAATGAGGCTGATTATCTTTCACCCCTCTGTAGCGCTCTCTTCCATCTTTCTCTCTTTCTGTGTCTTTCTTTATCTCTGTTTCTCTCCCTCGTCACTCCAAATCCCCCGTCGAGACCAGACATACAGAGAGACAACAGGTGAGAAAGAACATAAGAGAAGACAGACAAAAAGAAAGGAGAGTGTGCACGCACACACACACGCACACAAACACAAAATTATATAAAACACCTTATCATTAATTTGTTATGTTACATTTATTTTTTCATGAAAAGAGATGTGCAATCAACACACTTAACTAGCTTAGTGTTTACAAAAACTAATTTACACACACAACTGCAACAGAGGTTAATTGAATAGGAAGAGAAGTATGAGTTGTATTGTTTTTATGAAGACAATAATTGATAAAACACTCACAAAGAAAATTAACTGATGATTATCTGGTTTTATTGAATTATTTACTTATTTGAAGTTCGGTATTCAAAAATAAATGAAAACAGAAAGCTGGAAGAAAGTTGGAATAGTAATATTACACACAGTTGGTGACTTTGGCCTCCTCTGTAGCCTTATTCTTACCTCCTACCCACACAGATGTATCTTCCCAACAACTCAAGCAGGCCATAAAACAGCTTGCAGCTCAGCTGGGAAATCAGAACAGAGCTTGTTGTTGTCATTGTTGTAATGATCAGTTTGTGTGTGTGTGTGTGTGTGTGTGTGTGTGTGTGTGTGTGTGTGTGTGTGTGTGTGTGTGTGTGTGTGTGTGTGTGTGAGAGAGTGAGAGAGAGAAAGACAGAGAGAGAGAGATTGAGTGATCTGGCACAATCAAATGCACAGTCTATTACTTCAGGTCCTGAGCAGAGCAGAGCAACTATCAACCTCCTCAATTCCTGTCCTCTCTCTCTCTATGCTCACCATATCCGTGCATGGAGGGAAATACCACTCAATGTAGTTATTCACATTGGGCCTTATTCTGACCTTGACTTAAGTGCTGCGCAAATCAAGTTGTATCTATCTTCATATTATGATATCCAGATTCTGACTCTGACTGCAATATGTCTCGCTCTCCCATCGGTTTCTCTACATACTAATACACCGACGTTTTCAAATAGGATATGAATTATTGAATCAGAAAACTTGAAGCAATAACCAGTGTCATGACAACTAAATGAATGTTAAAAAAAAACATTTTTGGGTTAAAAGTCTATTGTCTTGTTGTTTTTCTGTATCAGTAATTGTTTTCTATAGAACATCCATCAGCCTACAAGAGTAGCTGACTTTCTACCTTTTTCTAGTTCATTCACCTTTGTTGTAAGGCGAGGTAGTGGAAAGGCATAACACTCAATCCTCAGGATCCTTCACTGAATGCTCGGACTGCACTTTTATGCACGGGCTGTCTCCTCTGTCGCCTCATCCCCCCACTCACTCATACACAAATCGATTAAATTTCTAAGGTCGCGACTCTCCAGCAAGTGTCAGTCTTGCAGTCTTGGCCGTAACTATGCAATGCAACTGGAGAGTGGCTTGAATAGAGTAGACTTGAGTAGAAAGCAGCTGAAACGTATTTTTCATAGGCTATGAAAAAATATTTCTGTAAGATTATGGAAATGACAAGAATAATACTTCTTAAATGACTTCGGTCCACTACTAATGATGTTTTCATCATTTATCAGAAACTCATTTGTTTCACTCAGTTGAAACTTCTTATTTAAGAATACATTGAACACCATTTGGTAAGGTTTTCTCCAATTTTTATCACACTATATATTTCATTCAAATATTAACACTCATATGCTATAATACACATACATGTGAATTGTTTTGGTCTTTTAACAACTAATACCAGATATTGACTATTGCCTCTACTTCTAGTGCTTTAGCTTTGAAGGACTAAAGGACTTAATTCAATTATTAATTAAATTATGTATATGTAATCTTGTTTGAGAAATATAATTTGTTTTATTAGTTTTTGATAAATGATGAAACAAAACAGTTCAGTTGATTCAGTTTACAGTTAATTTTCCAATTAATTTCCCAAAGGCAAGTTTCCAATTCAATCTCACACTATCCCAGCCAGAGAAATAGCAACTGTGAATTTAGTTTGCAGTTTTCTTCCATTCTGTTTGTGTACACAGGAGGTTGTCTTCTTCCATCTCTTCATCTCTTTCTCTGAATTCCTCCTCTCCCTCCTTCATCTTCACCCCAGACTTAAAAAAGGTCCCTGCCATTCCTCCTCTCTATTGCCACTTTCATTTCACTATACATCCTGTATGTGTATGTGACAAATAAAGTTCTTGAATCTTGAATCTCTACTTTATTCTTTCTCCTCATACTTGTGTGTGTGTGCGCATGTGCATGTGCGCGCGCGTGCGTGTGCGCATGTGGCATCCACGAGTGGCACTTTCTTAGGTTCTGTGGCTTCATGGTTTCAAAAAATCTCCAAGGTCAAAACAGTTTTTATTCACTGAAAAGATAATGTGGCCCTGTTGCAAAACAATTCATTCCAACTGATTATGTTTCATTTCACATTAACAGTTTACAAATTATACAATTTATCAGTAATCTGCTGGCACTATTCCTCATCTCTCTCTTGCAATAGTTCTTCTGAAATCCAATTTTGTTAAGGAAGCAAGCAGTGGGGCAGAACCTACTCTAAGTAGCTTTTTCAAAAATAATTGCTTTCAAGGTGGTAGTTTCATCATCAAAGACGCAATGGTTGTAATAAGGCAGATTTATTCCCAGTAACATTTCCTGATGTCATCATATTAACAACTTACAACGATAACATCAAATAAAAGAAGGGATCATTTCCAAAAAATGTAAACAGTGAGTCAAAACGGCAGGATAGGGTAGGCTATATAGTAAATTAAATATTAAAGATATGGGATGCATGTGCACACATACATACACATACATATTTTCTTCTTACATATGAGTTCACTTATATCAGACAGCAGCATAGAATAGAATAGAATAGAATAGCTTCTTGGTAGTAGTGGAACTATTTCTCTTGGAGGGACACACATGCTGTAAAGTGGAGATTAGGCAGCTGGTAATGCAGAGCACTGATACTACTGCTCAATGTGGCCAGGACTGCTTGCTGCAACAAGCTGTCCTCTCTCTGGCAGAAGATGGAGAGAGAGACAGGAGGTGGGACAGAGACACAGAGACAGGGATAGAGAAGGGTTGGGGGGGTGTATGAGCGAAAGGAATGGAAAAAGGAATTAAAGGAAGGGAGGGAGGAAAGAGGACAGAAGGAGAGAATGAGGACTGATATTGCTCAGTGGCTAGATCTACAAGCTGTTTGGAGACTGCACTGACAGACATGTCAGAGAGGGAGGGGGAAGTGGGAGGCAGGAGTTGCGAAATTGCTCAGTAGCTTGTCTGTATGCTTGCCTGCTTACTGTCTCTTTGCTGCCATTGCAGAAATGTGAGTATTTGGCAGAGAGGACAGTGAGAGGCTGGAATGGCAGACATGCTACTGTTTGGCAGATGCAACATGGTTAGCAAGGAGAAAAGAGAGGGACAGTTTATGAATGGAGGGCTGAAAAATCAAATGCCATTTTCCTGGCTGTTGGTGGAGAGAAAGGAGAGACTAGTACCCTACACTAACAATTCAATGTTGCACTGTATTAGAAACCCCAATATCAAATGTCTCGCTAGTGGTGGAGCTGATGGGGCGTGGAGAGGTGAGATGCGGCGGCTAATATGGCAATGTGGGAGAAATGTTCTTGGGCATTTTTGACAACAATTATTCATGTTGTACTCCTTGCAGCTCACTATGCATATTGAATTTGTTCCAGTTGCTAATCCCTACTTCAGCTGCATGCAATACGCCCAGCCCCATTCCTTCAAAATGTCACCCTGCATCGATTGCTTTTTAAATCTCTGAAAGCTATGTAACTATCGGACCAAAAGCCACAGTTTGCTGCAGTCTGCTTTTATTTGTTTGCCACAGGGAAAGAAAGTTAGAGATGCATGAAGCCTTTGATACCCCTTTGTGATTGTGAGGTGCCATTGAGGGTAGAATAAAGGACACGGCATTGTGTACTCTGTTTCCTTGTGTGTCTGTGTGTGTGTTTGTGTGTCCATCTGTGCGTGCATTCGTGTGTATGTGTGTGTGTGTGTGCGCACATGGATTAACTAGAGTGAAAGGGTTTGTTGTAACAGCAAATGACCACTCTGGCCCCCACACACGCCGGTCGATTGTCCAATTTCTTTTAAATGTGTGCTTAGACATCCATTGAACCGCCCAGGGTCTGTGTGTGTGTGTGTGTGTGTGTGTGTGTGTGTGTGTGTGTGTGTGTGGGTCAGGTGGTGGGCGAGTGGGAAGATGATCAAAGTATATCTACAGTTTGCTGTTTGTTCAGTGTTACTGTAATGTACCTCTCAGGCCACATATTAGCCAAACAATAGTAGTAATGTATCTCACCTGTGTGTGTGTGTGTGTGTGTGTGTGTGTGTGTGTGTGTGTGTGTGTGTGTGTGTGTGTGTGTGTGTGTGTGTGTGTGTGTGTGTGCCAGCTCCACATTGACATACAGCTTAGTGTTGACAGCACCCTGGGAAAAGAAGTAATTCATTCATGTGGAACCCTCAATCTCATTCCCATCATTTCATCACTTCATCACGATGTGTCATTCACTGCTATATTGATCAGCTGATCCCTGCTTAATTACTGAAATACCAATTCAAAGCAAGTGTTTACTCATTCATTTGACAGAAGTGCACTAAAAGGAGTCAACACCATTTCCTGGAGTTTCCTGGAGGAATGAAACATAAATCGTATCACTTCAAAGTTTGCGAAAGAGCCTCAGTTAATGTAAACAAATGGCTAAACGAAACAATGAGCAATGTCAGCGACATCAAGCCATGATGAAAACATAACACCCTGCTGTTAGTCAGAGGGATAGGAATAAATCAGTTAGAAAACACTTATTTATTGTATATTGTTCATTTGAGTATCTGTTAGTTGTTACAGATGCAACAGTGATTCCCCCTGAGAGCCACATGAAACATTAAAGCGACAATTTAACAATGCTCCATGCCGGATTCTTCCAGCGTCTCACCATCGCATTAGTCGTGATGGCACATTCTAATGGCTGGAAATGATGACAGAAAAAAACAAAACATTTTAACACCCCCAAAGTGTTTCTTGATGACTTAAGAGTCATCATTAGGATCTTTGGGAGAGTTGTTCATTTTCACTAATGTTGAACTTTCTCAATCATGAGAATGGCCTGAAAGGGGAGTACGCTTTCTCCTTAATATGGGGTCCTTTAACTTTGGTGGTTGTTTGAAAGCTTTCAGCAAATGGTAGCAGGTTGTGTAACTATATTAGCACGTGAGCTAGCAAGGGAGACTTGCTGTGTCTGGCCGGCTGAGTTAGCTTAGCATGTCAAGCCATAGCGGGAGAGCTATTTACAGCTCACTGACCTTTACTGCATGAGTGGGAAATCTATGTACGTTTCCTTTGTCTGTGATAAGTTGAGTTACCTTAGCATAGCAGAACATAGCAGGACGCCATGCTAGAGCTCATTGGTCTGTTTTGCTTCGGTCTAGCTCCAGTTATCCCAGCATCAGTGTGTGTGTGTGAGCGTGTGTGTGTGTGAGCGTGTGTGTGTGTGTGTGTGTGTGTGTGTGTGTGCGCACGTGTTGTCAGTCAGAGTGCATTCGTTTTGCTTCACCTAACCCTGCAATATAATACTTTGTACATACACATACATGCACATTTATACACACACACAAAAGCAAAAATTACCAAGAGATGGAGAGACGGAGGGAGAGGAGGAACAGAGAGAAGGAATGTACTGGTTTCAGAGCAGTAAGTGAGCATCAGAGGAGGGGGTTAAGAAAGAAAAAAAAAGGCAGCACTAGACAGATAGGGAGAAAGGCATTATGAGATGCTAATAGCAGTGGTGTGAAGCCTGGGTCTACGTGGTAACGGCCTAGACACAGTGGTTCATTCATTCACATTTAAATACACAGCATAGTCATTTTATACTGTCTGGGGGAAATGAGGCTTTATCTGGTGCTGTGAAGATAAGGAGAGGCAGTGGGCCTCGCTGCTAGCCAGCTGTCATTTACCTCCTGACACACATGCATGTGCACAGAAGGCCTGCGACTCCCTTGTTACAGGAAAGACAAAACAACATAAATATGGAGTGGAAATATTGATATTCAGATAGTGTAGCATAACCAATTTTGCTGTAATATTTCAGCAAGGCTCTTTTTTTTTCATTTTCACTCATTTTCTCTTTCCTCTCTCCCTCTATCTCTTCCTCTCCCTTCTCTCTCTTTCCTTCTTTGTCCCTTGTGGTGATGGACACCCACACATAATTGTAAACTGGTCTGGAAAGGTGCGTCAGCTAAGTAGCTTAAATGTCCATGGGATATTAAGGAATCTATGACTATCAACCTCGTTACCAACCTTTATCGACCTCTATCAGCAACCAAGGAATTGCAGCAACATTAACAGGATTCTGGCACAACGTATGGCAGGCTGTATTGGACAGAAATGTAATCACAATTGAATGAGTAGGCTAACTAATTAGATTAGAGAGCCAACAGAAATGTCTAGTAAAGAAATATTCATCATGATTCTAAATAATATTGCTTTGCCATTTTTCTTTTTTGGGCTTGAGAAAAAGTGTTACGACACCATTTGCTCGCTTGTTGTACCATCCTCCATTTATTTAATGTACCTTTAATGCATATACTGTGTGTATATGAGTGAGAGTGTGCGTGTGTGTACGTGTGCATAAGAGTGAATGAGTGTGAGCGAGTATCCATCCATCCAAGCAGCGTTGCTAACAAAGGCATCCCGGCACTGATTGACAGCCTCTGGCGGTAGTGCCCTGTGATGTTGATTGATGTGTTTCTCTTCATCTTATTGACTGATGTTTAAACACTGTGGGAAATGCAACTTACAAACTTCATTACCGGCCCTTTCAGAATACTCGTCGTTGAAGGCTCTCTAGGTTTATTTAGGATTTGTCATCCTCCTAAGTCTCTTAAATTTGAACAATCTAGCTCAGGGATTAGGCACCGCGCTCAAGGATAAAACAGAGCTGTTTGACATTGACTGATAGCTGGTTTGACAGGCACCAGGGACCTTCATGGTTTTCAAAATATTCTTTTATAAGAACTCTTGTTGTATTGATGCAGTGGAGGGGGACTCAATGTTAAGTGCCTTGCTCAAGGGCAAAATGGCACCAATTCAAAAGTTTTACCAATAAGAGCTTTTATTTTATTTGCCATCAAGTAATTCTGATGAACATTTCAGCTTCACAAAAAGTATAAATGAAACAAAACTCAATGATATGACTCTGTGGCACACACTTACTTTAAATGCATAAGGCTCTGTGCCATATAGCTAAACTGTTCAATATAGAGTTAATACACACCAAGGCGGGTATGATTTCTAAGGTTGGCTTACATGTGACTGTTCATTATGTTTTCCTCAAGGCTTTGTCATAAATAAGCCATTCTTACTCTTGGTAGACTGGGTCAAGTTTTCAGGAAGTAAACAGTTTACCGGGCTGACAGGGGAACACCGCTCTACAACACACTTCAATTTGCATTTGTCATGCTTTATTTATCTGCTCCTTCAGTCAAAACACTTCTCCTGGTCCCAGAAAACCCAGAGTTCTGGTCTTGATGTTGTTTCTCTACTCACTGAACTTAAGCATTTCTTTAATGGAAACCGAGAATAGATCAGATTTACTAAATTGATGACGTTTTGGGAAATTATTTATTCAAAAATACAAAATAAAATACAAAAATACAAATAGAATACAAAAATAACAACACATATCTTTCTGTCAACCTATCTTTTGTTTTACAAATGTATGATCTTTTAGTGTGCAGTAGTCAACCAGTTTAGTTTTCATATCATGTTCCTTACAGGACCCTGCACTGTTCCAGCCCGTTACTGAAGGGCAGACAAGAGAGATCACAAGCATGTGTGTGTGTGTGTGTGTGTGTGTGTGTGTGTGTGTGTGTGTGTCCATGACCCTCTAAGCATGTGTGGCTTGTGTGTGTTCAACTGTGTGGTTATTGTGTGTGTGTGTGTGTGTGTGTGTGTGTGTGTCTGTGCCTCTGTACATGCTTGTGTGTGTACCTGCATCCCGGCAAGCTTATGCACAGCAAAGTTGTCAGTGTTAATTTAACTCTGAGAATGTAAAAATCATACACCATGCCAGTGGTTATATAAGTTCACACTCATCAGAGTTAATTTAACACTTCTGATAGTTTTGAACACCCGCCTCGGAGCCATATCAGCTCTGCATGTGAACAAACAACTCTCCAATCAACACGTCAGCTCAAAATAATTGTCACTGTGTCTGCTATCCTACCTACCTTTACCTTTGTGCCTCCTCATGTTTTTACTCACAAACCCAATGAGGACAAATGTTTTACTCAGAGTTGTTTTTTTATTCATCTCTTAAGAAATAGCAAAGATCTCAATTTGATATCATTTTGTCATCACCTACATCTGGAACGTGTCTCCTAAAACCCCCTAGGTGCAATGAGGAGATAACAGAGAGAATAAATTCTTGAGACTTCATGAGATACATTTGAAGATGCTATCATGTGACATATATATATATATATATATCAGTAATAAGTCCCTACTGCATGGCTTCAATAGTAAAATGCAGCAGTGTGTGAAAACGTGTTTGAGAAGAAGCATACATAGGAGACAGCAATCATATAAAACAAAGGTCTTCTTTGAGATCTCTTGTCTTGATGGGAGTGAGATCAACATCAGTTTATATGTGGTCACATATGATTATCCTTTGTCTAAAATTGTGTTTGCTATTGAATGTGAATGTTCTTGTGTGTCTTTCTTACATGTACATGTGTATGCGTGGGCCTGCATGAGTGCTTAAGCGTGTACATGCTATATATATGCATGCTTGCACGTTGTGTGTTTCTTTGAGGTGAGGTCAGTTATGTACGTAGTGTGCCAGCCTCCCTGCTCTTTTTGCCTCCCAAGCTATCTGTGGGTAGTGATCGGCTACACTACTAATGTTTTATCGATTAGACACGCTTGCGTTTTTACAAGCACTTAGAACAGCTGTTGTGCTGTAAATTCAGCCTCTATAAGTGCCTCTCATCATCCCCTCTCAGCATCTATCAGTTCCCCTCTTGCATGGGTGCTGCTACTGTCTCTCTCTGTTTTTCTCTCTCTTGTTCACGTTCTGTCGGGTTTTAAAGTCATGACAGTAGAGGCTTCAATTAGGCTGTATTAACAGCACAAGCACACACACTAAGTAGTACAGTGTATGCAGGCAGCATATGTGTACATATGGTCGGGACATACACACACATACACTATACACACACATTCACTCACTACATGAATGGATGGAGCGCTGATCGAGGTGTGTATTAACAGGGACTGTAGCAGGTAAACTATAGTGCTGGGGTGATCTGGTCTTGAAAGGTAGTTTGTGACAGAGAGAGAGAGGGAGAGAGAGAGGGAGGGAGCGACAGAGAGCAAGAAAGAGCAACCAAAGCCAGGCAATTACAGTAGCAAGGCTTCTGTGTTCTGGAATAAAGGTTAGTCGGTTCATCTTCTGAGGAAATAGGCTTCAGAGTAACAGAAGTTTATAAATGCCTTTTGTTTTTGGTGTTATAAAATAGAGAAAGAATCAAAATTTGGGATTAGGATTGTGTGTGTGGGAGATTGAGACAAAGAAATGGACTATCACAGATTCCAGCTCCACACCTCCCCCAAAAGGCTGAAACCGGAATAGCATGTGATACAATCTACCGCACTTTGTGTGTGTGTGTGTGTGTGTGTGTGTGTGTGTGTGTGTGTGTGTGTGCATGCACAAATAATAATAATAACTATTACTATTATTATTAGTAGTAGTAGCAGTAGTAGTAGTAGTAGTAGTAGTAGTAGTAGTATTTGTATTATTTGTACCAGATCATTTTGGACTGCAAATCACTGTGAAAACCATAGAGGTTGGATGTCCATCTTTGTTGCTGCCTCACTATAACACCTTGTTATTTACATCCATCCCCAAACCCCACCTGAAGAATGAGACACAGGATGGATGGTACACAACTAATATTAGTTTTTAAACAGAAAGAGGTGAGCTGCAGTGTGCAGTATGAGGGGATTAGAGAGTGAGATGGCCCCCCCTTGTGAACATACATTTTTCACCAGATATTGGGGCGATTCTTACTATGCCCCAATTAGCCACTGGTCAGACTACAGTCGGTTGTCAGCACAGTAGGCAGCTGGGCCGCTGATGGAGCTAATGCAAAATCATGTTCCTGACTGAGCCAAAGGATAATATTTCTGCGAGAGGAGTGAGTTATCAAAGCAATATTTTGCACAGGATATGAAACATTAACTAAATGGCAGGGCATAGAAAAGAAGCCAGTTAGGCCTGACTGCAAGTGTTGGACCTATCAAAGAATTTATCATAATTGACAGAGAATTGCACATTCAACTTCAGCTCTAGGCTCTGGAAAGAAATAGTATCCCATATTTCCCTTAGCTCCTATGGTGTGTTTGTGCTTTCTTTTGAACACAAATCATGATGTGTGTATGTTTGTGTGCTTTTTGTGTTTGGATAGCACACAGTTAAATCACTCATTTCTTGCACAGCCTCTCTCTACAGGGAAACCAGCCTAGTTTGATCTTTGAAGCTAAAAACAATATTTTATTGAAAGTACATAGTATATAGATGGAGAAAATATGGCTTGGGCCTTTAATACCGTGGTTCTAGGGAGAAGACTGGAAGTTTATGATGCAGTATGATAGACATCGAGGTCTGGGCCTTTATTCATAAAGCACCTCTGAAGTATAGAACATTACCTTTACATATACTGTACTAGGGATGAGCCTCGGTGAGTTGGTGTTAATTGACATATACATACCCAGAGTGTGACATAGTAGTGGCTCAGAAGGAAGATAGATAGATAGATAGATAGATAGATAGATAGATAGATAGATAGATAGATAGATAGATAGATAGATAGATAGATAGATAGATAGATACTGTGTACCCATATGTTTACTGTGAATCTAACTGTTTCTTTGTGTGTGTGTGTGTGTGTGTGTGTGTGTGTGTGTGTGTGTGTGTGTGTGTGTGTGTGTGTGTGTACGTGCATGTATATTGCAGCTGGCAACATGGGATCCAGTTCACGGCCTGAACGGCACACTGACGGACAGGAAGTTGGAGAATAACATGAGAGGAGTGGTGCTGCGAGTAGTCACTGTTCTGGTGAGTACTAGCTAACCTGTGTGTGTTTGTACTATCTTGAAATGTCTCTACAACAATAGAAAATGCAGACAAGTCACCTGTGAGGCCCGTTTTCCAAATGCTCATAAGGAAAAGGGTTAGCCAGGTTTCCAAGACTCAAAGGTTTTCACGTAACAGCATTCGACATTCATTTGACCTGTTTCATTGCTCAGTGTTTGGAAATGTCCCGCCGTTTCACCCCCAAGACTCAAAGAGCGACTGTGGTGACTAGTTCTGGGATGTCAGACTTTGCTCTACTGTAAACCCATCGCTTGGTCTATCTGTCTATTTGCCCGTCATTCAACTCTGTCTCTACAGAGATGATGAAGAGAATAATAGTGTGAGAGCTTGTGTAAGGGAGGGATGGAAAGAATGACAGTGTCAGAGAGACAGCGATAAGGCAGAGATGGAGAACAAAGTGAGAGGAGCAGAAGAGACAGAGAGAGACAAAAAGAAAAAAAAAGGTGAGCTTACTAACAGACCAAGCTATCATTTCATTAGCTTCCATTTTGAGGCCTAGATGATAGAGACCATTGGAGTATCCACGATAGCGAGATTCCAGCTCTCAGTGTCTCGCCTGCAGCGTCGATTTGACTACGTCCTGTGAGTGCTTTAAAGATTCACGGCTTTAAATTCTTCATATCCCACCTTTGAAGTGAGAAGGAGAGAAGAAAGAGATAATGCTAGACATCTTTGTGGCTGAATCTCTTTCTTTCTCTTTTATTTTTTTTCAATCTATGTGGTTTTCATCATTGTCAAAGAGAAGGGAATATGGACTGTTTTTGAACATGGCCCCCTTTTTCCCATCATTGGTGTTGGGTGGGCCACGAGTGTATGTGCACATCTGTGTGTCCATGTGTATGCATCTCTCGCCTCTCGCCTCTACCTCTTTCAACACTCACTCACTCGACTCGTGTGTGTGTGTGTGTGTGTGTGTGTGTGTGTGTGTGTGTGTGTGTGTGTGTGTGTGTGTGTGTGTGAGTTTGATGTGAAAAGGGGCCTATGGAAGAGATTGTTCTTTCTTGCCTTGGGCTTTTTCTGCTCTGATATAAACTGTGTTCTGTCTCTCAGTTGCCCTTTAATGGGAACAAACAATCAGGAACACTCGTGCACTCATGCACGCACAAATGCACACATGCACACACACACACACACACACACACACACTCACTATCCTGTGAAAGGATGTTTTCGATCTGCCCAATCAGGCAGACTTTTGTCCATGTTTATTGATTACTTAATTGACGATGAGATCACAGCACTTTTAGGGCCAATGACTCTAAATCAATGCTATTGATTAGCTAGGACTGTATTGATTATTAAATGATGCTACCAAGGTACCTCTACATCACTATAATTGTGTACTTCCAGCCCTCAGTGTAACTACAATGGACTAAGTGCATAACAATGGCAGCTTCCTGGGTTGACATTCCCATCAGGTCCTTGCTTACCCTCAATCATTACACAGGGAAAGAGTTATTTTCCTTTTGGATGCTTTGGACATGTGGGATAATTGATGATGGAAAAAGCCTGGAGGATACCTGATGGTATCTACCATACCTGTGCCTGGATCATTTTCCAAGTTCTACTTACACAACTGTTGAGATGAAACTTAATCTCTGCCATTTCCCTACTGGGAGAATATCCCCTTGCAAATCTCCATCTGCATCAGACTCTGATGGAAATTAATTTTAAAATGAAACTACACTACAGAGCCTGGCAAAGTTATTCAAAATACATTTTACATAAATTCCCCCAGAAATCCACAGTCTTTTGAAAATGCTTGCTGCCGTGCAAATCAGCTCATGATTCAGTGACTCCCAACACATCGTCAGAGAGCACTTCAGATGCCATCTCTTTGTCTTTTTGGAAAATTGCTGTTCCCAGTCCCAATCACGTCTCCGAAAACACCCAAGCAGCGCAGAGAGCACATGCTGTACTTCTAGTCTAGAGGAGACTGGGGATGAATTCACACCAATGGAATTACTGAAGAGGAAAGGGTGAAAAGGAGGAAGGAAGATGGGAGTGAGAGATAGAGCTAGCAAGGTAGAGACAAAGAGAAGAAGGGAAAGAGAGAGAGTGTTGGAAAAGGACGGATATGCGGGAAGGGATGAAGAGACGGAAGGATGGATGAATGGATGGATGGATACAGAGAGGGAGGGGGTGTCCCTGGCATATTTGTAGGGAAAGAGGGAGCAGGTGACAAATGGTTTGAGTCACAGCTGGGGAATGTCAGGAGACAGGGAGGGATTGCAAAAAATGGAAATAGAGAGAGAAAAGAGAGGTAGAGAGAGAGAGAGAGAGAAAGAGAGAGAGATGTAGTGTTGGACTTGTGTTCTCCCAGTCCTTTACCTGCATCATAATGGGATAAAATACCAAACATGCTTTCAGTACACACCGACCTACACACATCGACACAAAGGTGCACATGTACAGTTTCTTTCCTGTTATCGATTTCCTGCTGTTGTGATTGTGTGTGAGAGGGTACAGATGAAAGGAGTGTGTGTGTGTGTGTGTGTGTGTGTGTGTGTGTGTGTGTGTGTATGTATGTGTGTGTGTGTGCATCCGCATGCCTGTGTTTGTGCATGTGCATGAGTGCTTGTGTGTTTGCCAGCATGAGTGTGTGTATGTGTGTGTGATGCAATTGGAATAATCAATGCAAAATGAGCTAGAGCGATCAAAGAAAAAGGGAAATAGAAGGAAAACATGAGGGAGGAAGTGATAAGTAACCGATACAGAGCCACAGTTTTCCAGGGGAACAGGCCAGTTTGTTTGCATTCAAATTTTTACCCAACCTGAATACATTTCTTACTTAAAACCTTTGCAAAATAACAGTAGTCGTTGCTGCTGAATTGTTCTCGTCCTTTTTACACATTCACAGCTTGGTGAACTTGTAAAATCCCACTTGAGTGATTGACAGGTAGCTAGCTTTTTAAGATTCTGGAAGAGGAATGCCGGGGCATCTTCACTGGCAAATGTTTTTGTTCTATGATGCTCATGCTCGTCCTCGTGTGCATGCTTGGTAAAACATACACAGGATTTGATACCCCATTTTTCCACACTGTGTTTTAAATTCTAAAAGGGTCATTGCACTTCTGTAATTCAGAATATATCTCAACTCATGTTGTAAGTGGAATTATAATGCAGGATAATCACCTGCTTGGAAGTGGGTCCTAACTGACTCCTCTGTGTGTGTGTGTGTGAGAGATAGCGTTTGTAGGTGTTGTGTAGAGGGTGGTCTTGCCTTGTGATTGATGGATGCTTGTGGCGAGAGAGGGACTTGGCATGCATGTCCACTCACCGCCTAATAGCTTATTGAACAGCGGGAGCAAGCGAGGATTAGAAACCGCCAAGTTAATGTGTAGCACAGCTTGTGTGTGTGTCTGTGTCTGTATGTGTGTACTTAATGTGCAGCCAGTATTCAGTCAATAACACACACAGGCCCTCATAAATCTGCAAGACATATTGGCCTGAAACATTTCACTCATCAATAGGGATTTATTAAAAAAGAGAGAGAGAGCGAGGGAGAGACAGAGAGGGAAAAGTGCGAGAATAAAAGAGACAGGGTTGGAGAGAAAACTCTTTTGTCTGACTTAAATCCTACATCCACATAAACATCCATTTTTTCTAAAGTGTTCATGGCTTCCTCCTCTCTTTATTAAAAAAACAACAAACAAACAGACTCGTAGCCGTTTTTTCCTTATGCTGCTTTCACGCTGTGGCCTACAAAAAAGATACAAGACAAACAGTTTAGTATGTTGTTGAAAAAAAGTGTGTAATAGCATCTTATGGGCCCTTTCCCCCATTCTAAAGAGCTTTTATAGTGGTATCCTTTACAAGTCATTTACTGATTGATTGATTGACTGACTGACTAACTGATTGATTGATCTTTGCCTCCTAGGAGGAGCCGTTTGTGATGGTATCAGAGAACGTTCTGGGAAAACCAAAGAAGTACCAGGGTTTTTCCATTGACGTTCTGGATGCTCTGTCCAGCTACCTGGGGTTTAAGTATGAGATCTACGTCACTCCTGACCACAAATACGGCAGCTTGCAGCCTGATGGACAGTGGAATGGGCTGATGGGAGAATTAGTCTTTAAGGTGAGGACAAAATATATACATGCACATGCACAAACACACACTGACTGCAAATACAGTCGTTAGAATTGTGACAACTAATGGATCAAGCTCATGGGTTGGGTGAGGGAGGGTTTAGCGTGAGGACACATACATGAAGACAGGATGCATACACATGCAAACACACTAAAACACGTCTACACGGAGGAGAGGCACGATTACACGCAGGCACGTGGCATCATTTTCACATTAAACGGCCTCCCTCGGGTTAAGTCCCATCATGGCGTTCCCGCTAGAAATCATGCCGCTTCGAAAGCAAATTAATGAATTAGCCTACCAGAGGACTTAGTTTAACTTACTTCAAATGGGGAAACACAGACACGAGAGCACACACACACACACACACACACACACACAAACTCACTAACTATAGAGACATACAGCCTGAAGTAGCCTACCGGGGTACTGACCTCAAAGGTAAGTGGACGCAATATCACACATTGGCAAAACACAGCTGCTGTCTACTAATTTCACTAGCTTGAAGTATCTTCAAGTATTTGGTACATAAGTACTGGTAGACACTTCAGTGGAACAGTCTCAGTGGAAACAGTCTCAGTGGAAAGTGGAAATGACTTTGCACAAATGAGTGTAGAGCTCAGAGAGAGAGAGAGAGAGAGAGAGAGGAGTGTCAACATTTATTCAGTTGGAGGTATTATTATTATATACTATTTTCAGGTTGATTATGTGTGACCTCTTGCTGTTTTTTCCCCATTTCAAAATGTGTAATACAGTCTCCAACCGAGACGTGGATCACTTTCACCAATAGAGCCGTTGTCATACAGTGATGTTGGACTGTTTACTTTCCCCTGTAGCACCGAAGCAATCCTCACAGTGTTCATGTATACGAGTGTGTGTCTGCGTGAGAAGGATTTCCGATTTTTCATCTATACCTCATAATTAATCAAAATGTCCAGTTGGGACTGAAATCCCCTTACTTTTTCTTTTCTTTTGTTGCTGCAGACACACAATGGCCACAGCATGTAGTAAGGAGCTGTGATGTTAAAAGCAAAGGGATATTTGGTCCCATTTAATAAACTTTAAGAAAGTACAGAAGTAAGAAAGGGATATTTCACTTTGGTCACCATTCAAATTTAAAACATCCATGGGGGGTCATTTTCTGACATTTGCCTTTACCTGTGTGGCTTGTGTAACTGTGCAACCAACTGTTCATTGTTTGAGTTCTTTAGAATAATTACCAGTGTCAATGTCAAGTCTGAACTTCTACGAGACTAATGTGTTTGAAACAAAAGAAAGCTGTGGCAGCTTTTCTTCAAGAAGACTAGAGCGTAGGTGACTATCACTTGGAGACAGTTCATCAACCACACAGAGAAAAAGACAGAACTTGTTTCTCATTAAATGCAATTCAACTACCCTTACTTTTACATTTCCATACGTTAAGTCCAAGTGTGTAAAACACCCTTTGATGTCTTTCTGGAATTATTCCAAGCTGATACACTTTCTGTTCATTCTCCATAGGTCAAGGATATTATTTATTATCAGCAGTGTTTTCTCAGTTTTCCATGGATTAATTTCATTATTTTTTGAGGCTTGTGTATGAGGTTTGAATACTTATTTAGATTAGAATTCCTTCCCTTTGCACACACACACACCCACACCAGGCATCCTGCACAGTTCTCCCAATATTCTTATGCAGTGTAAGTGACAATTTCTGCACATTTAAGCATTTTGTTTCCTCACTCAACCGTGAAATTAGAAGATTTTTGCCTACAGTGAATTACATTGTTGTGTCTACTTGCACGTGTGTTTGTGAGTATGTGATCAGTGTGTGTGTTTCTGGATGTGGTATGTGTCCAGTACACATACTGTACATATGCCTGGGGGGCCTAAGTATGTGTTTGTGTAGACCTTTGTGTCACCAAACTTATTACAGCGGGTAGAATTTAATTGTTCTTAGTAACAAAGAAAACCTCATTGCGTTCGTAGTATGTGTCCTCTCACACAGGCACAGATGGAAACAGGGAAACACACACTCTCACGCACGCACACACACACACACACACACGCACACACACAATTGTACAACATCTTAAATCCTTATTATGATACAAGCAGATGTCTACAGCTGCTAACCAAGCATTGGGGACTGCAAACATTTTAATTAGCCATCATTGTTTCTGCATGTAAGCTAAGCCCAGCATATTTTCCTTGGCAATCACACCATGACGGATTTTTTTCGGGTTAAACCCTCGATCCTTAAATAATTAAAAATAGTTATTTGTCATTCCTTAAAATTCAAGAATATTTTGGTAATGAGAAAGACACAAAATGCTTGCCGAAGCATATCGACACAAAGACACACGGGTTGTAACAGGACACAGAGTACACACACACACACACACACACACACACACATGCACACAAAACGCATACACACACACATACGTCCTCCTTTATTTGAAAGTTTGCTGTCCACTCAACTTTAGATAATATTTTTTTTACAGTTGGGAAAGGAAAGGAAGCTCTGGTAGGATTTGATCCTGTGACAGAGGGGGAACACATTTGTTTTCAAAGGCAGGACTTAACCATCTCCGGGCACAAAGTCCTCATTTTCGAACTGTATATTGTTTACACTTCTCAAACGTGAGACTCCTGTCCCACCCCCCCCCCCTCCTGCAGCGAGCTGACGTGGGGCTTTCTGCCCTGACCATCACGCCTGAGCGGGAGAGCGCCGTGGACTTCACCACCCGCTACATGGATTACTCCGTGGGCGTTCTGCTGCGCAAGGCCGAGCGCACCGTGGACATGTTCGCCTGCCTCGCGCCCTTCGACCTGTCGCTGTGGGCGTGCATCGCGGGCACCGTGCTCCTCGTCGGCATCCTGGTGTACCTGCTCAACTGGCTCAATCCGCCCAGGCTACCCATGGGATCTGTATCCTCGACGACGCTGTACAACTCCATGTGGTTTGTGTACGGGTCCTTCGTACAACAAGGTAAGTGAGAAATTGGAAGCAGGGATGGAGGGAGAGGAAAGTGGGAGGGGTAAAGTAAAGGATGAATGATGCTGATGGATGAATGGGTGGATGGTCAGATGGTGCTTCACACGTCTTTACAACACCGTGTAGTTTGTCCGCGGGTCCTTTCATCAAGGTAAAAGGAAGATAAAGGGAGGACAGGGAAGGATAGAAGAAAGGATGAAAGTGCAAATGCAACCTGATGTCAAAGAGTTTGATGCTGAGTCACAGATGAGTGTAGATTGACCTTTTCGTGTTTGAGCACAACAGTCAAATGAGAACAAAAGGGAGGGAGAGATTTTGTTCCGCATGCAGCAAATAGAGGATAATGACCGCATCCTGGCCATCGAGCCAACATGTTTCAGAATCCATCGGGCTGTGGAGATCAGACAATTGACACTTGGGGAAGGATTAAAGTTTAATCGCTGGAGGGATAGCACTGACTGCATCGGGACCACTGACAGGGAGATGAAAGGGTAATGGAAAGCCTAAAAAAAGCACAGATCCAAATCATGAAAACGAATGGGAAAATGTGTCTCGGGTATATCTGTGTGTGTGTGTGTGTGTGTGTGTGTGTGTGTGTGTGAGAGAGAGAGAGAGTGTGTGTGCTTGTGGTTTGAGATAAAATAAATGAGCAACCATTGCTGCTATTTCACGTGAGCACCGTTTGCTGTTGCAATCGTGTTCCGGGACTCATAACAAGTCAATTCTTTAAGTTGCCTGTGAAATATTTCAGGCCTTGAATAAGCAGCTGATGAGCTTTCCACCCTTTGGTAAATACTCCTCCATCTTGTGCTGCGGCTAATGGCGGTAATGATGATGATGATACATACTAATTGCTGTTTGATATTCGCAATCGTTTCTCTTTTTAGCTGTAATTAACATTTTAGTCATGGCGTCATTAGCGGGAGAGAAAGGAAATCTAGTGCTTCAAGTGTGTGTGTGTGTGTGTGTGTGTGTGTGTGTGTGTGTATGTACGTGCATCAGATGCTTAATCCACATGTGAGGAGAGGTTTTTTGTTTCTGATTCGGCTATCCAGAAATGTCTCCGGCGTGATTAACGGAGCATGAACAGACTACCACCACAAGGCTAAGTGGGGCCGACCCTTGCTAGCTTCAGCAGTCAATCGGAGCGCGCTTTACTTTCATGCCAGCAGTCAATTTGTAAGAGGAGGTGGCAACTTTTTCAACCGGTGGATAGCTCACGTAGGAATGAAACTCTTCCATTGTTAAACTTAAACTATATCTCAACTGACAAATCATGAACTTATTCCAAAAAAAAGATTAAATGAAGGTTTACCAGGCGCGCACACACACACACACACACACACACACACACTCGTACACTCATATTGTCTGTCACTCTCATAGCAGCTCTAGAGATATAGCGCCCCGAACCTTTGTGCTTCACCCTGAAATATCACCCTGAGGGAGAATTGATTCAGAGGCAAACACACACACACACACTCCCAGCAGGAGGGAGCTGAAGACGAGTGATACGGATGAATAGTCAAACATGACACCAGGATTTTGCTTTTGGCTGTGTCACTTTAGCTCCTACAGAGAGAGAGAGAGAGAGAGAGAGAGAGAGAGGGTGGAGAAAGAGATGCAGAGGGGGGATTCATTTAATTTCCCTTCCCCTTCTGCCCCTCTCTTTCCCTTCCTCCCTCCTTTTTTTATGCCTCAACCTTTCTGCCTTCAACCAGTTTCTCCCCCTTTCTCCCCTTATCTTCTTTCTACCTCTTCTTTCTCATTCTCCTTCTATCTCACTCCCTCCTTCCTTCCTTACCTTCCTCCTTTTTCTCTCCCTATCTCCCCTTCTTCATCTTCCATCCCTCTCTTCCTCCCTCCTTCTTCCCTCCTCTCCCTCATTCCCTCCCTCTCATTAATCAGAGCCACCAAGGCACCAACAGATTGGCTGTGTGTTTACAACCTCACCATAACACTCTGTCTGGCCTTCTGTGTGTTTGTGTGTTAGTGTATGTATATATATATGTGTGTGTTGGGGCCAACTGGAGGCTGGAATGGGAAAAAAATCTGTACTTCATGAACTCTTAATTGGTCTCTATGAGAGAGAGAGGGAAAGAAAGAAAGCAAGAAATACCTCTACATCAAAGGCCGAGTAGAAATCTCTGGATTTGGTGTTTTTATTCTTTCTTAAAGACAGATCAGCTGTAATATTGTACTTTTAGAACAAAATAATGCATCAGGTAGGAGAAACTTTGAGAGAAAGAAATATGAAATATGAAAGACTTCACAGAAATAGTTTGAACAAGCCAACAGAATATAGGAAAGAGTGGAAATATGAAGATACTACTCCAGCATACAAATATCCTCTACCCAGTAATTATGAATCACCACTAGTGCTGCCTAAAGGCTGTGATCGTTTACTTCCAAACCTAACTACTAACTACAAACTAACAAAATATTCCTATGACCTTAGAATGATCATGGATGGCGGAGCAGCGTTAGATAAGGAAATAAGAGCTGGAGACAGAGAATAGTGGGGAGGTAGTGCAAATAGAGGGGGGAGATAAGGAGAGATATGGCTAAAGGGGGACAAGAGGATGGAAAGTATTTCTTGAAGAGATTAATTTTCAGCTTCCAACAGACGACAGGGTTACTCTTCTGCCCTGGCTGGACGCTCCACCGTTGTCAAAGGTGGAAGGAGAGATCACCAGGTCACATCGTCAGCAGTAGCAGAGTTCAGGGCACACGCTGGCATGCGCAGTGGGAGGATCATGGCCTGGAGGTATGGGGATGTGGCCCCTTGGCAGCATCAAGATTTTGGATTAGATCTGAGCCGCCACAGGCAGGGGGGAGGGGGAGGGGGGGGCGGCAACTTGGGACAAACAAGATGGCCTGCAGCATTTTGAATGAGTTGTAGGGAGCCTGGCCAGGGGGGAGTTGCCGTGCCCCAGATGCAAGATGACTAAAGTTCTAACAAGGATCTGAGCTCCCAGTGAGGAAGTGTCTGCTTCAGTCAATACTGTGGATACATGGAAACCTGCAGGCTCAGAAGCATGCTTGAAGGAAAAAGTTGGACACATACGCCTTTATACATGCCATGTAATGAAAGTGTTATTCCTTATTTATTAAGATGGTAACACTATTCAAATTACAGTCTGTAAAGTGGATTAAACTTCACTATCATACTGTATGGATACTGGAGGCAGAGTATAATCCAAAAGTAAATCAAAGTGATCAGATTATATTATTGAGTTTGAGTCATTTGGTGAATTACATTAAAAAATAAAAGTTAATGTAGCAGGCGGTAATAACGCAGTTCACACACTCACATTCCATTAGAAGTAAATAAAAGTGTTGCAGCAAAGAAATAATCAAAACCAAAGGAAGAAAGAAAGGAAGAAAAAAGCCAAGAAGGAGCAGTGGAAAGCTAATTTAGCAGTTCAAAGAAAAATGGCTTTTGGCAGAGAATGGTTTGTAGGCCCGTTGTAACAAAAAGCCCAGGGTCTGAGGTGCCATCAGGTTGTGGTCGGCAGTCTGTTGCACAAGCGGGGAGCATCTGCGGCAGATTGCATTTTCAAACTAACCGTGCCAACTGTGATGTGATAGGAAAGATGAAACTACCACCACTATCAAATGGACTGTGAACTCTGCTGTAATTGAATTGTGCAAACATGCAAAGAGAGCTGGCAGTCAAAGTCTCTGCTGAAAAAAACATAACCTGTGTGGGAGGGAGAACGGCACTGCTGGAAGTCGGACTGGTTGACGAGAGAGAGAGTCGGACAGAGAGAGACGGGCAGAGAGGACTCTCCATCCCTTTCTCTCCACCGGGATGTCACTCTGAAGGGATTTGGCTTGTCGAGTGTCCCTACCTCCCTGTCTCCCCTCATCCCTCTGTCCATCTCTCCACCTCCTCTCTGTCCCATCCTGACTTTTGCCTGCAATTGGAGCTAAAGTGGAACGGTCAAAAGCAAAACTCTAGTGTCATGTTTGATATTTGTCTTCCCCATCTCTCTCTCTCGCTCTCTCTCTCTCTCTCCCAGTCTCCCAGTCTCCCATTCCTGAGGAGACTTGTGGAGAAAAGGACTGTGTGTGTGTGTGTGTGTGTGTGTGTGTGTGTGTGTGTGTGTGTGTGTGTGTGTGTGTGTGTGTTCTCAGCATGCAGTGGTCTTGTCAGCATGAGTGACTGCTGTCTCTCAATTAGAACTAACTTTGTGCGAGACTTTTGTTACGCACGCACGCATGCACACACACACACACACACACACACACAGGGAGTCAGGGCCATAGGCCATAATCAACACTTTCATCTTTCCATCTGCTCCTCCTAACATCTCTCTCTCTCTTTCACTCTCTCTCTCTCTCTCACTCACGGCCTGTACCCCCCTTTTCACTCTCCCCTGCTGTGTGTTTATCTGTCTAGATGAGTGAGTGTGTGTGTGTGTGTGTGTGTGTGTGTGTGTGTGTGTGTGTGTGTGAGAGAGAGAGAGAGAGAGAGTTTTCTCAGCCATGTTGGAAGCTGAGAACCATATAGAATGCCCTCAGTGTCTCTTTCCCTCACCGCTGGGTTATCTCAATGTGAATTGGGTTCATTTTCAACACTCCCCTTTCTCTGTCTCTCTCTCTCTGCCACCATCTCTCTTTCCACTGTGCCATGCTGCTGGGAAGCCAGGCTTATCTCTTTATCATCATTTCCCTACTTTCTCCCCTCTCCTTTCCTCCCTCCCTCCCTCCCTCTCTTCACGACTCCCCCTAAACCATTATCCCAGTCTAACGGCTGTGTTGTGTCGCTGTGAAGTGGACCCGAGTTCAGGACGCCCGTCCCTCCTGAGCCTGTCCCTCCATCTCTCCATCGATCCTGTCTCTTTTCCTCCCTCTGTCCCTCTCACAATGCCTTTCTCACTACAGATGTGCCACTGTGAAAAGAGACTGTCTCACAGCAGTTCAATTAAATTCATCTCTCTTTCTCTCTCTCTCTCCCTCTCTGCTCTCTGTCACCCCTCTGTTTCCTTCCATCCCCTTTTTCTCTCCATCCCAAGAGATCTCATTTCAGCTGTATCTCTCCGTACCTGCCTCTTTCATTTTCTTGCCCTCGCTCTCTCATCTCTCTCATCTCTCTCATCACTTTCTTACTGTTCAGTGGTGCCACTATGGAGAGTCTGACTCTTACTGTTCATCCACATTCCTTCATACCTCCGTCAGCGTATACATCCTTTCTCTCTCTTCATTCATTCCACCTTTCCCCTCGTGTCCAATGTATGATTAAAGAGGAGTTATTTGCCAACAGAGGATACATCAGATGGTGACTTGGCCGATGAGAGAAGCTGTAAAGTTGCGTTCTCTTTGCTCGCGTTGTCTGAGAATTTCATTGTACTCCATGACAACTTGGGAATGAAATGAGAACTGATACATGCAGAACCAAGGCCTAACACACACACACACACACACACACACACACACACACACAAAGCTCACAGCAGGATGTGAAGTAACTAGAGCTGCTTTTTAGGAACATCTCCATTGGACTCAGAGAGAGAGGAAGACAGACAGCAGAGGGATAGAGAAGTACGCATAAAATACAAAAACACAGATTATTTTGGGTCAATGAAGCAGCGAGCATATCATCTCTGTCAGATGAAAACCTTGTATCTTCTGTGGGATTTTCAGGAACTAAGGCAAACAGGCTTGGTTTTAGATTAAACACCATGCATTCTGACTTTATCCAGTGGGTTTTAAAAGAGTTTCGTAAACCTTAGTGTTGTAGAATTGTCTCAACCCATAGAGGACCATATGATCCTTCAATTGGAGTTGAAAGTCACCAAAACTGGAGTTACAAGGCTTTCACATGACTGTGTTTCTGATAAATGATGTCTTTCCATGCACGAGAACATTGTAGAAGTTAAAGATCCCATATTATGGAAAACGGTTTATTCCTGGCGCTTATACATGTTCCACAGGAAATTACTTCCCTAAGCAGCTGAGACAATTTGAAATCTGGATGTCAACCCGTTTTTTCTGTATTTTCCTTTTTCCCAATACGGTGCCAAAGAAAACAGCCTGTTTCAGAAAATGGTTCTTTTGGACGTCATAAGGTGCAAGTCCAGCCCCTCTCAGAGCATGCCCACGCCCAGTTGAACAACCAATCCCATTTACGTCATCGCAAAATGCAGCTCACGGCAGTGCCACAAGCCGTTGCTCATGGTGCATTCCATTGTACTCGGAATTTGGAAACTCTGAGTTGGTATTCCTAACTTCCAATCTAAATGTGTTCCAGTGCATCTGTTCGGGAAAACATACATATTTGTATGGTAAGTCTCAGAATGTTACAAGCATCTAAACTCATCAACTACTACAACGCGATTAGTGAAGAGAATCGGCGCATATCACATTTGGACGCCGTTTTTTCCGAGTACACTGGAATGCACCATTACTTTCGACGAGTGAAGCTAAAACAACATATCAGGAGATATATCAACGCTCCAGTTATTATTTTGTAGGATGCAGGCAGCAACATAGATCCCTGCACAGTCTCCCAACACGTGAAAATGCAGGACAGAGTGGATACATTTTATTTTTAACAGCAACGGCTACAGTTTTTTTCTGTGTGATGATCAGTCCTCAGACTGCTTGTGCAAAGGCAGGATTAGCATCTAAATTGAAGCTTAAAGATGGAGCAATTCATAAGGTACGTGACCTATCTGCAAAATTGGAATCTGTAAGTGTCACCATGTTTTGATTTAATTTACCAAATTAGTCTGGTTAGTATATTCAACTGCTGGTTATTCAGGGCTAGCCATGGGCTTGTTGGGTCTGGAAGAAGTAAGAAAACTAAAGCTGGAGTCAGGACACATCTTTTAAAGTTATTGGTTGGAGTCAGGACTCATCTTAAAGTTATTTGTTGGGACCAGTGTCTGTTTTATAAGTCTGTCGAACGTGTCAGGCTTGGTAAACCTTAGCCACCATTAGTACAATCATGTTTGGAAGTTTGGATGCAAATAGATTGCATCCAATAATATATTGGCTAACTAGCTCAACAAAATTGTCAACCCTAGCTTGTCTGCAAGTTGTATTCAATAAGCTTATGGAGATGAGACATAAACAGACTGGCTACAGCATAGAGTGTTGCTCACACATCCTCATTGAGTGTAGGTTGTATGTAATGAGCACTGCTCTGATTGGCCGCCTCACTCGCGGGGTGAGGCGGCCAATCAGAGCAGTGCTCATTACATACAACCTCCACTCCCTCAAAACAGCCTGTTCTTTACAATGGAGAAAATGAGAGACTGAAACACACACCATAGAAGCAGGTTTTAGGATTTTTTTTTTATATAGACTTCACAAACGTCTTGTAAAGACCGCCAGGAACAGTTTAAATAGCCCAAAATTAGTACAATACCCCCCCTTTAAAATGCTTAAGTTGTCTTTCATCTTGAACACCCTTCCATTGAGATGCATTCTTCTTATTTGAGTTCATTTATAAACTTTACTCTTCGCCATTTGGCGTTACATCATTTTCATTAAATTTTTCCAGCTTCAAAATATATTGCAAACCAACGTTCATCTGTCTGTCTGTTAGTCCTTACACTGACAAGGCCTGTTGAGAAAATGTGTCTCCCGTACATGTTTTGATTGTAGTCGTAGGGTATCAGGTTTGACCTTTAACTTTAATTACCTTGCTTTCCTACTAATGGAAATGGGAGTTACTTACCGCCACCAGCTAAATGTTTCAGACCACTCAGCATGTGTGCTGTATACATGTCAGAGTGTAATACATGTGTTGACTCTCACATGCTGTTACCTCTCTCTCTCTCTCTCTCTCTCTCTCTCTCTGTCTCTCTCTCTCTCTCGTTTGATCACGCTCAAGTTTCATGAACACATTATCTCTCCTGCTGTTTGACTGTAGTAAATGTCACACTTAGTTGGAGTCCAAGGAGAGGAAAGAGACAGACAGACAGACAGACAGATCGACAGACAGAGGGAGAAATAAGCCTCGCTCAGTTGGAGAGCATCAGGAACCTTAAATTAAATACATCTTCATCTGCAGCCATTTAACATCCTGCAAATACAATGCATTTTCTGTGCTTCAGACAGTAATGACATTGACTGATAATACACTATTTTTTGCCGCCTATAGAAATAGTTTATACACCTGTCTAAACAGTTGTGAAACATGCTGAACTTTGCCAGCCTTGTCCTACCCAGATGCTTTTACCAGAGAGCCAGGGAAGCTGTAGCCAACAGCTCAGCATCAGTCAACAGGAGGCAGGTTTAATTGTAACAGAAGCGTTTCTATTTTTGGGTTGTGTTTGTCCGCTCTTGTTAACTGCCTCCGATAAACAGACTGGACGCACTGCCACTGAGTGAATTCAATTTATTTCCCAATGAATAAGTTGTAAAGGTCATGTAGAATGCAACTGGAATAAACGCTAGATCTAATTGCTTCTTGATAGATGTCACTGTGTTCACAGTAATGCTGTTTTCAATGAGGAATTCTAACAATGGCAAAAAGAAAGCAAACAAAAACATAATAAAAGCATAGAGTTACCCAGTTTTTTTATTTTTATATTCAACAAAAGGCATGACAGAATCTAAGAATGTAAATCCTGTTTTCCCTCAATATCTCCCAGTTTTTGGAGTGATTTTAATAATTTCCAGGTTTCCAGGTTAATTTAGGTTAACAAAGGAAATACCCACCTAGCCAAGGCCCAAACACGCCACCCAGAGAATAACCCTGCGTTACCATGCCCGTTACTTCCGTGTTTATTTGTATAATTTCATTATTTCTTTTGTAGGCCATAACCGATGGTGATTAGGAGCCAAAATGATTGGAAGTAGACCTGTTATAGCAGCTTCAGTCCCACTGCACACTGAGATGCTGGTCGGATATGGAGGACAGACTGAGAAGTACTGTGGAAAGGAATATAGAAGGAAGGAGAGAGAGACGGAGGATTAGAATACAAGTCAAAAGAGATCAAACAGTGGGGGAGCAGAGTGCTGCACACCTTGTTAGACACCTTGTCAGTGTTCAGTCAGTCATCATTGTCCACTGAGAAAGGACTATACAAGAAATAGAAGCAAGGTGAATGCTTTAAGTAGTCACAGTGGTGTAAACAGCACGAGAACATAGTGTTGCTATATCTGGAAAATGATGCACCCTGGGATAGACGGAGGACAATGTCAGGCTTAAGTGGTTAACGTGTGGTCAGAACCTGCAGGCGTGTTATATCTGCATCAATCATGGCACACTCAGACAGAGCATTAGCAAGATATGATGGAGGCTTGATGTTTTACCTCGTTGTTGAGCACACAGCAGCGCAGTGGAGGGAAAGATAGATGAAAGTGCAAATAGAAAAAAGAGAAAGTGAGATTGAGTGTGAAGGAGGGAGGAAAGGAGAAATAGAGAGGGGGATAAATACATTATATAAGTCATCAATACAACCAGATGGCTATGTCAATAGTGTCACATTTAATTTTAGCAAGGGTGAGAAAACATGTAATCAACAGCTAACATCTATCTATCATCTATCTATCAATCTATCTATCTATCTATCTATCTATCTATCTATCTATCTATATATCTATCTATCCATCTATCATCCATCTATCATCCATCTATCTATCCATCCATCTATCCATCTATCCATCTATCTATCTATCCATCTGTCTATGTAGCTATCTAGCGATCTATCTGTGTATGTGTGTGTGTGTGAGTGTCTGTGTTGTTTGGTTTTGTTAGTCCAACCAGGTCTTAGACATCTGTTTCCCATGTCACCTGCTGCAGTGGTGACACACACATGCCTGCACATACACCACCATCACTTACACTGCTGTGAAACCAGTGTCAGCTCTGACATCTTATTTATTTCACCTCTTAGGACTATGGCCACAGGAGACAAGGCGTGCATTTGTGTGTGTGTGTGTGTGTGTGTGTGTGTGTGTGTGTGTGTGTGTGTGTGTGTGTGTGTGTGTGTGTGTGTGTGTGTGTGTGTGAGACCACAGCTGCATGTGTGTGACAGAGTGAGTGCACTTCATCTTTTTTTTTTGTCAGGACTTCAGCAATATGTTGCTAGAGGTGTCTGAAGGGAAACATTAGTTTTCATTGGAACAGTGAAATGTGAAGTCTATGGTAGGTTCCATCTTGTTGACCACAAGAAGGAGAGAAAGCATTGTAGGAAGGAAACAGAGAGAGAGAGGGGGGGAGAAAGAGGAGAAGGGTGGAGGAGAGCACAGCAAATTGTATGCTATAGGTTGTCTCTAGACGGGAAGAGGAGAGAGACAGAGAGAGGAAAAGAGCATTGATAAATGTACATTGAGGTTAATCTCCAAAGAGAGAGGAGAGAGAGCGACAGAGAACATTTGTTAAAACTATTCTCTGGGGGCTATCTCCACACTTTTTCACATTACCTGTCCAATCTCTGAAGATCAGGGCCACTTCGCTACCTAATCAAATTACCCACAAACGCAATTATGCACTCTAATTCCCCAAATGTAAAAAAAACAGCCTATAGAATTCAGCCCCCTTCTAACCAATCAGGACGTTAATTGATTTCCATTCTTCTTAACCAAGTTTGAATAATCAATGTCGTTTTCTACTTTGTACTCATAACTCATATCTGCTCTGACAAAATAACAATTCATCCTCATGACAGAGAAAAAAGGAACAAATGGAAGACACGGTTCGGGAGGGTGGGGGTGTCGAGACAGAGGGATGGCAGAGAGACGGGGAGCAGTGTGGGCGCACAAAAGAACGAGAGATCGAGAGAAACTTTGTAGAGACAGTGAGAGCACAACTTGTGGGGATGAGGTGTCAAGAAATGGGGTGAGGGAGAGAGAGAGAGAGTCGCTGTCATCCATCGCCTCTGTCCTCCGAGTGTTGTTTTTTGAAACGGGGGCGGAGAAGTGAAACTGTTGTTTTTCTAGCCAGCACAAAAGACGAGGATGACTGACAGCATGTGGTTGCAGCGCTGCACTGATGTGTGCCTGCCTGTGTATGTCAGTGCGTGTGTGTGTGTGTCTTAAGAAGTGTTTTTATGTGTGTGTGTGTGTGTGTGTGTGTGTGTGTGTGTGTGTGTGTATGTGTGTGTGTGTGTGTGTGTGTGTGCTCAGTGGGTATGTGTGTGGCTGTGCATTTTATGTTTCTTACGATTAGAATATGCCCGTGATATCTCAGGGTCACAACAGTTCAGTTTTCATACACACACACCCACACACACACACACACTTACACACATGCAGAGGTTTGTATTACTATACTTGTGAGAACCTTCAGAGACTACATTCAGTCCATAACCCTTACTTTAACCTAAACCTAATCCTAATTCTAATTTGAACCCTAAACCCAAGTCCTAACCCTAAACTAACTTTAACTTAACTTTAACCTTTCCCTAACCTTAACCTAATACTAATTGTAGTAAGCGTAACCCTAAAATAGCCTCTTGAAGAAGTGAGGATCGGCAAAATGTCCTCACTTTTGCGGATTTCTATCTCCCTCTCTCTCTCTCTGAGAGAGTGAGAGAGAGAGAGATGTTGGAAAGGAGTGAGAGAGAGAGAGTAAAGGAGATGTGAAATATTGAGAATGACAGCGTTTAAATTGAATATGAGTGACTCACACGCAATCACCGTCAAGTGGAGGGTCTTAACACACATCCAAACACACACAGGTGCACACACAAATGCCTGCACATGTGCACAAAGGTGCACATGCACACATGCATAGCGCGCACTCACTCACACACACACACACACACACGCGCGCGCACACACACACAGTGCCCTAGTCGAGGGAAAATTGCTGAGAGAGCCATCTGTCAGAAGTTGCACTCAGAGAGGCAGCTATGGTCTTATTGGTTTGATAGAACAAGACACATTCTGCATGCAGTCACCCATAATGAGACCATATTAGCTGCTAGCTGAATGCAGCGTGTCTGGATGAGAGAGACAGATTAGAGAGCAGTGGTTCTAAACTGACTGGCTGAATATTGTGGTTTTTGTGGTGTTGTGTGTGTGTGAATGTTTGTTTTCTATCAGATTGCTTTATAGTTTGTCTCCATAAACCCACAACAGTTGGGAAAGTTTTCGGGACTAACTTTATTGCTTCATGTTTTTAAGATGTGGTTTGAGATTCAACAGCATAAGGGAAAAGGAAATATATATACATATATGTAAAACAATAAATGAATTGAAAAACATGAAAACTTCCTAAATGGGCAGTCCTACAAAAATCCGCCGCAACGTGAGAGGAGTTGTTTAGTTCAAAAGAAGAAAATTCTGTCACAAGATTCCTATTACTATTCAAAGTATATTTGTGGTGTTATCTTGGACAGGAGTCTTTCAGATTCATCCAAAAACAACTTGCCTTGACATGTAGCATATTCCAAACACTTCCAAACACTCTCCACTGTCATAACATCATTAACTGTAACAGAAGAAGAACTGAAATATATATATTTTTTAGAGAAATGCTTTTCAACTTGTGTTTGAAAGGACTCTGAATGAATTCATCAATCAGACCGAAACCCATTTAATAAAGCCAGGTTTTTTTGGGGGGGGTGTGCTCTTATGAATGCCATCAGGTTGAGGTATTAATGAATAGCTTTATTCATCACCACGTTTCAACCTTTAAATGTTATAGATTGACTGAGCACTGGGTGTGAAAATTGCTATCCTGTTGGAAAAGGCCTCATTTGTGCGCTTTAGAATATGTGCATAGATACACACACATCAACACAAAAGAAACACACACAACCTTGACTTCCCGATGGTTGTTGTAACACTTAAATTATACACAGATTGTATTGATCTGTATAGAGGAGATGAGCAGGGAAACACAGCCTGTAAATAAGCTCAAAGAAATTCCTGCTGACTCAGTCATTTTTCTGTTCCTTTCAACTGTGGAAAGAAGGCAAAACTGCTGATGAGGCCTGAAGAAAGGAAGAGAGAAGAAAAGTTTTTTCTGTAATAACTCCAATGTCGTGTAATTTGTGGAGAGAGGAGACTAGAGGAGAGGGTTATTAGGAATTTATCAGACACCTCATGCAAAAACACTGTGTACACACACACACACACACACACACACACACACATACATCCAGACCCAAACCTATTTTGGCTGTTGTAGAGGGGAAATCATCACACACGCTGCATACAGACTGTCATGTGCATGCGTACACACACGCACTCACACACACACACACACACACACACATACGAAGAGTTTATCTCTGGTCTCCACCCTCCGCCCAGTGTAATCTGGAACTTCACCAGCTGCTCTACCTTCATTCATTCCAGGAAAAAAAAATGCACCCCAAGGCCAAAAGGCAGCCAATTTAGATGAATGTTTACAAGTGATGACACAGCAACTTGGTCAGAGTGCCTCTGAAGGGCAGACACACACACACACACACACACACACACACACACAAAGGATACATTCAGGTAAGAAATACTCATACTCAGTGTGACTTAAAATTCACTTACTTAAAATTTGTGAAAGTAAAAATGTGGAAAATACTTTTTTAAGTAAATGTACTACAACCTTGCTTGAATTCACAAAACAGAAAACATAAAAATAGACATGTATAAATCAACAGGGCTCTTTAACGAACAAGGCAACTGCGGCTATGCAAGACCGAGGTCATGACGCTCATTTTGTTTCCAGGTAATCCAAGTATTTTATTGTTTAATTTGTACAGTTGTCAATCAGTAAAGTATACACTACTCGAGGTCTATAGTTTTCTGATCGGTAGTGACAGAAAGTGAGTGAATAGACAGCGTTGCTGAGTCAAGCTTTTAGGTGAACTTGGAGATGCATGTCGGACAGCCCAGTGTCCCCCATCAGTCGTTGTCAGTCCAGCCCATTAGGCAGCCACAGAGATATTTGTAATTTCACTGCCTGTGACGGTCAGTCTAGTCTGCAGTCTGGATATCACAATTAAGCCAGAGAGAGAGAGAGAGAGATCCAACTACTAGAAAAATGTATTTGAGAACTTGCCTTTTCCAATTATTTTCATTTCTTGGAACAGGGCCATCAAAACACTTGCTCTCCCTCTTTGCTCTCATTTTTTGCCCAGATGTAAAACATTAACTGGACTTTCTTCCATAGGGACAACTCGGGTGAAATGTAATAATGTAAAGTGTTATCTATTTCCCCTGACTACACACACACACACACATGCACACAAAATCTTTTCCTCTCTCTATCTCCCTCACACACATGCAGATAGCCATGCACGGTGAGCATGCCCAGCTAAGTGGGGGAATCATTTGCATTTCAATCTTTTAATTTGCTCTCCTTTTGTGAAATTCGGCCGACTTCCACCAACTAACCGCAGTGAGTACAGAACCCCATTCCAACGTCACCCCTAAGGGGGATTCAGTACTATTTGAATATCTTTTTTCCCCCTGTTGAACTCATATTGAAACTCATATTCCTATTACATATATTGAACTCTTGTGGGTTTTCAAGTTAAGTCATGTTCGGAACACGTCGACTCGGCAAAGATACAGAGTCAAGAGACATTACACTGGGAAATCAATTTGGATCTTGGCTCTGTAACTGCGGCATGATATGGACTAAAAACTCTAAACAGAAAGGAGACAGCTAACCTGCAGCACATGGTTCTTCTTCACAGCATTTTCTTAAAATCGAAAAAACAGTTTGTCACTTTACAAAATTGAGTCTTTGTCTATCTATCTATCTATCTATCTATCTATCTATCTATCTGATATACTCTCAATCCATTTTGGCCTCGTTTTTCTCTTCTCTATATTCATCCTCTTCTTATATCTGTTTTGCCTGTTTCATCTGTATCCTCATCTCTTTCTTTCCTCCTCTCCTGCCTCACTCAACTCTGCTGACCTTTAGTCATGTGACGTCCGTAGTCATGTGACGTCCGTAGTCATACAACGCTGCCACCTGCAATGTTTTGTGAAAGTGGGACCTAAATATCTATCTAAAGGTATTTTACCTCACTATCATATTGTGGTAATTGTGTGTTTGTTTGGGTTGATGTTGAACTTCTTTGTCTTCTCCTCTTCCTAGCATCCTTCTTCTCTGCTCTCCTCATGTCTCCTACCCTCCTATCCTCTCCTCAGCCTTCTCCTACTGTGTGTGTGTGTGTGTGTGTGTTCTTGTGCTCTGTATGTGGGTCTCTATATGTGGGTGTACAAGTCAGTGCCAACGGGGTCCAGAGCTATTTGTGAGGATCAAAGGTGAATCAGTGACAATATGAAATATTAATATAAAAGTCATGAATATTACATGTACATGTATTGAAGTGATTACCATAATACAAACACTCCTCCAACACATGTTACAGTTAGGATGAAAGGGAAATCAATTATATAATTGATGGGATGAATTTATTCTCTTTATGTGAGCTTTTTGTACTGTCATACACAGATACACTCTCTCTCTCACACACACTGAGAGAGAGAGAGAGAGATGTGCAATATCTGTTCCTGAAACAAGATGGAATAAATCTTGCAAACCAAGTAAAATAAGAAAAATAATAATACATATTTTCTTTAAAATATTGATATAAACATGGTTGCCTACTGCTAATTCTATGGATATGAATAAGCCTATTTCCTATTTAATAGGAAATGTCGTCTATAACCCTTATTATTGCCACCACATGCCCTCCGTCTTTTCCTCTCATTCCTTTGTTCTCTTCTCTGCACCTCTGTTCATCCCTACAGTCTCCCCCAACAGACACACACACATACACCAACTCCCCCAAACACACACGCAAACCCACACACACCGCTGACAACTCCCACACACCGACACATGGTGCATACTTGTTTGTTTGCTCTACATTTATATCCCCTCATCTGTTGACGACAGTTTAAGGTGGTTAGGAAATCAGAGAGGATGCTGGGAAGGGAGTTAGCGTTCAAAGAGGGAAGAAGGGGTGAACCAAGGCAACCTTCAGAGTTGTAAACTCCATGCTTAATGCAAATCCACAACATTACTGGCCTGCTGTAGCATTATAACCGAAGTACTTGATGGGTAGAGTAAAAATGCTCATCCGATGGAAAATCCCCCTTTCCCTTTGGCTGTTAGCCAGGGATATTCGAGGTGACTCAAATATGATGCATTGGAGATGGAGATTGAAGAGCAGAAGCCATGAGAGGAGGTGGTGGAGGAGGAGGGATACATATATAGGATGCAAACAGTCTCTCATCGTCTTTCTCTATCGCTCTCCTCACCCCAGCCCCTCACCCCCACCCCCACCCTTTAATATGTCTTTCCCAAGTTGTTTACAATCACCGGGGCACCATCAGTCAGAGGGAAAAATAAAAAGTGAGAGTGGAGCAGGGGGGGAAGATAGATGGTAAATAAATAAATAATGCTTCCTGCAAGTCATCAGACGGTAGCAGGTTATAATCTGAGGCTGTAGAGGTGCTTGCTCAGTGGTGAGATTTGAGGCTTTACAAGAAAACCACACATATATAAAACCCTCCTGGATGTGCCCACCGCTCAGCCGGCTTCAAAGCAGCACTCCTCTGGAGCTACCTTTACCATACTGTCAACAAGGAGGGGAGGAGAGGAGAGGAGAGGAGCGAGGGATGGAAGAGGGCAGGGGGAAAAAGCAAAAGAGGGAGGGAGGCAGATAAACAGAGTTAATGTGTGTTTGATCGAGGTGAGCTTGGGTATCGAATAATTTTGTTCGCCAAACCTGTGAGAAACAACAGCGCCTGTATCTGACTGATTTTACTTCCCTGTTTATTTCACTCAAAACAAATGAGGATGTAGACATGGCAGTTTTTTGTTTGTTTGTCTTTGTTGTTTGGATGTTTGGATCTTCCGATTTGTTTTGTTCACTCAAAACAAAACAGTAGCCATAATAAGTCATACAGATGTTATTTCATTTGACTGTGCAAACCCTTTTTTATTGTTTGTTTAGTTGTAAAGTGGTGTGTGTAGATGACCAATAAAGACAGATTTTGACTGGCTCAGAATGCTTTGATAGTTACAGGAATTCAGCCATAGCTCTTTGATAGTCTTTATTAAATTGAGACTTATTATATCAGTGTGATATAAGGTGTCACATTTTTCTGTCTGTCTGTCTGTCTGTTGAAACCTGAGCTTCAACAACACCCTAATGGCGTCATGTAATCAGTGTCATGCAGAAACATTTTATCATATTCAGCCATGTTCTGCACCCTGGGGATGATGGAAGCTGCTAATTACAGTAGTTGTGATTGCAGATATTGGAGATATGAGGTGTTTGCAAGACACCCATGATAGTCAATGTTTTGATGCAGGTTTCAAAAAGTTTTTATCAACGTAAACTGGCTCCACTAACAAGTTACTTGTGCTTTCCTTACTTGGAAAGAATTGTATTATTTATCTTCTTATTTTTCTGTTAATAGTAGACAGAAAACTATAACATCCAGAGATATGAGCAATAATGTTGTATTTTTACTTTTAATGGAATGATCTGATTTGCAAATGAAGAAGTGGTTTCTTTAACGAGATGCCTCAGCTTTGAACATTCTCCTCTCTTTGTCGAAAGTTTGACAGACAGCGTAGACTTTGTTGTTTTGTTTGTAAGACCTGAGGCTTTGAGAAAACCTTTTACAAGAATGCTGTGTTATAAAAAAATGTATCTTCATACTTCATACTTAAAAGTCATTTTTTGTGTAAAATTATTTAGAGTAAAAAAGTAAGAAAGTTTGAAAACTTGCCATAATAGTCCAGAAAAAGTTTTCTGTTTCACCCAGAAATTAAGACTATTTAGAATTTCACCTCTCTATACCATCATGTAATGTTAGAGATTGTGACTGTGCATGGAATACTAATTGCACAATGAAGGAAACAATTAACAAGTAGTTAATCTAATGATTTGCAAAATCTGAAATACTGGAGTATCTAAGTTCCCCACTTCTGACAATTACTCTATTTAAAACACAATCTCACTGAAATGCTGCTACTGGTGTGGCCTGGTGGTTAGAGAGACCCTTCTGTAAGTGGATGGTCACATGTCTCAACCTTGTGAGCCTGTCAGTGTCCGTCCCTGCCAGCATGTCCTTCAGCTGTGAAAGAATGAAATTGACAAAAATGTGGTAAAAAGTTACATCATTTTGTGATAAGATTGCAGTGATTCCAACAGAGAGCCGACATCAGTTCACAGTCCAACTATGCTCTCCTCTTTTAAATAGCCTTGATGAACTGTTCTGTTCCTCTTTCATCTAAGAGTGACTGAAGTGTACCACAACTTTAAACAGAAGCCTCAGATCAGTTGGCAGTAGATATACGTTTTTGAGCTGTAATCATATTTGTATGACTTCTTTATGGTGAAACCGATCAATAATGGACATAAATTCAACATTGCAGATTTAATTTCCGAAGTCCGCATTTTTGTCTCGCCCTCCTCTGTTTGAAAATTTCAGCTCTACTGAATTGGTGAGGAAGACTTCCCAAAGATTGTATAATGTTGATGCCCCAGACTGGCGTAAGGTGGATACATTGAGGAGAGAAAGGTTAGCTAGCTGTTAGGCTAATCTCCAATATGTTGTCAAATGGATGTGATTGACAGTTTTAAAGTATCTGCTGGGCGGAGACAGGCTGAAACTGTGTATTTCATTACCGTTTAAAAAATGATGGCACATTTCATAGTAATATTGGCTGGTAAATATTTCTGGAGCTGTAGACAAACAGTGCTCAGCCCCTCCTTATTGCCTAAACTGCTAGAGGAGGGAGGAATGAAGACTGGTTGATTAGGTTGAGTATTCATACATTTCAAAACATTTCTCAAGCACCTGTCTGTGAGCTAATGTTGCTGTTGCAGGAGAGGATTGCAGAGCCAGATGACAGTCGGTACAAGTGAATGCCTCAAGCACACTTCAGTGAAATGAATTGGTGACTGAAGGTGCTCCTTTGCATGTCAATACGAGGATGGATCATGAATGTTTTGCCATAATCATAGATAGTTTTGCCAACATCTTTTCTACCATTATCAATCTGCCCAATGACAGAGCTAAACCTGTTTAGCTGCAGAGTTGTTTTTGCTTCTGTAGACTGAGTTGTACAAAAGTCCAAGGTGTAAAAAGTAGAAGGCGGAAAAGGTGGCAGAATGCTTCTTTGGGATGCTGCTGTGTTACTCACCACCATCTCTGACACACATCTCTATATTCGATGAAACTACTACATACTAGTAACCCTTTTGCAAGGGTTTAGTTTACTCATGTAGTAACCAAATCCAACAATCTTAAAAGCAAATATCAGTCAGGCACAGGTGGATGTCGATAGCAGCAGAACCAGCTGTGTTGAATTGTGTTCAACACAGCTGGTTTTATTGCTTTGTAAATCCACTGTGGTAATGGAAAAAGTAATAAAATAATAAGGCATTATTATATATTGCAGAATCACATCATGGGGTACATTCCTGTGGCCACTTTCAGCATAAGAAGTAAGACGGAAATGAACAAAAGTCAATAAAAAGCACCATACAACTCCTATAACAGCGGTAGCCTAGTGGGCAGCCATTGTATATCGCAGGCCATGCACTCTAAGCCTGCTGATGTCTAAGAAGAATTCCTTATTAGTCTATCAGCAAAGTGCAACACAATGCACGTAATACACATCATCGTCTATCAATGAAAACACTGTCTGTGGTGGTTTCACATTCAACATGGCAAAGCTGATAAAGTGAAGCTTCCTTAAAGGCCTCTGTGCCTTTCATTGACAATGCCTGGAAAGACTCCATGTCCCTGGACATTCATTGTGTGTGTGTGTGTGTGTGTGTGCGCGTGTGCGTGTGCGTGTGCGTGGCTGATGTAGAACCTATAAGTCTCCAGGTGACTGAAGAAGCTGTAACTCTCTCTCTCTCTGTGGCTCTAAATGCCCAGGGACAGCCTCTTAGTCACCCAAACAGAGGATTTACAGCCTCTATACACACACACACAGGCACACAGAGATCGGGGTCAAGGGCTCTCTGCCCCATTACTCCTCCTCACTGATTAGAGTTTGTCTCTCTGGACCAAGGCATGAGGAGGCCCAGTGCTATCATATATTCAAGGTATTTGCGCACTTGATTTGCTTGCCAGATAGTTGGGCAGCATCCTGACTTGGCAAGTGTGTGTGGACCAAGTGATCTTCATGTTTCCTTTTTATTTTGTATATTTTAAAAGCACCCACATGCCTTTGCTGGCCTATGGGAATTTTGGTATTCAATATAAGACAAGAGTTTGTTCAGATTTTTGCCTAATGAAGCACACACTTCCTACCATCCAAATTGGTGTGCTGCAAATAACAAGCTAATTCAGGCTAAATCTTAACTAAATGTGTTCACCTTAATTGTGTATTTTCTGTTTTCTTCTTTCAATATGTTCCTCATTATTTTTCACACAACTTTCACCCTCCCTCTTGCTCCCTCTTTTATCGTTGTCTTTGTGGGACTCAATACATACAGTAGCAATGAAACTTTGACTCCCCCAGCTGTGTTTGTGTGTGTATATAGTTCCATGGAGAAGATAGAGACAGAAGACAGAAAGTGCATCTATGAGAGAAACCTGTCATATAAAGAGTGAGGGTTAGAAAAAGGACCAATTACTCCAGTGAAGCTGCTTAGTGGCCAATAGTGACACTGCAGCTGGTTTTGTGGCACAGGACAGTTCTCAGATGGGAATTGTATGTAACTGTATGAATGTCAAATGGGGCACTGCTAAAAAAGATTACTGAGTACTCAGCAAAAGCCCTTGCTGGATGTCCTGTCAGTCAGTCTGAGAAATACACCTTCACAAGAAACGTGTGTGAATATAATCAGGGCAGAGATATTGAGAACTGCCTGGGAGAATACGTTAGCAGGATTTCTGAACAGAGTCAGGAAATTGTGAAATTAAAAGAGATGAGGGCAGATCACAATCAAGACAAGTGAATGAGAATACAAGTAGGAAGTCAGATAATCAAATCATAAAATTGGGAGAGGTGGGACATGAGAGAATGCAGGCGACATATCAGTGCTGAGGTCTATCAGTCAGAAAATGAGACAGCAAGGCAGTTAGTCTGCCAGATAGCTTGGACACCAGCTCTTTAGAGAGTCAATTAGTCATCAATCCGTCAGCCAGTCAGTCAGGCTGGCAGGCACCTACGCAGGCAGTCAGACAATCAGATCATAAAATTACAAGTGGTGGGACAGGCAGGCAGCAGGTCAGACAGTCATTCAGTCAATATGTTGAACGCTGCTAGGGAATCTGATGTCTCTTAGCAGAATGACTGTTATTCTAAGACCTAAAGGGAAGTGTCACCATGCCAAAGCTCCAATTCCTTCCTCTTGTAGTCCTTCTGTGGACATAGACTGTCTCTCCATACCAACCTTTAAATAGGCTTGCAAATTATGGTTACCAGGCTTTCCCCATTTTGAGAGGATTTCGAAAAAAAACTGAAATGCTGTGTGCCCCCGGTTACATCTTCTCTATGAATGAGAAGGCAGGACAGATAAAGAGAGAGAGAGACATGGGGGTTACAGTGTAGAGCTAGATTGAGAGGGCACAGCAGGGTGTCTTTGAAGCTGCTGCCAAACTGGCATCTGCAAAAGTTGCTTTAGGATAGATGTGCCTCCTCTAGAGTCTACACACATACACACATACACACATACACACATGCACACATACACACATGCACACACGCACTTAAAAAGTAAAAGGGCTTTGACCAGTTTTCAAGATGTCAGCTATAGAGAAGATGCCTTGAGGAGCTCCATCAGAATGACTCCTTATTCTAAGACCTAAGGGCAAGTATCATCATGCCAAATCTCCAGTTGTTTCTGACTTGAAGGACCGTTGCAGAAGAACAACTTCCTTCTTGTAAGAGAGAAGGACCTGAAGAAGATTCCCTGAAGAACCCCTTCATGAAGGGTTTATGAACCTTGACATTACTTCCACAACCTCTAGTATACAGCATGTTGTGTTGTTTTTCAATCTTTTAGGTATATATATATACTGTATATATGTATATATTTTTTGATAGTGCAGTGATGTATGATTGTCTGTGTGCTCGTGTGTGAGAGTGATTTATTCTAACCCAATAAACCATGTGCACTGTCATATTGTTTGCCTGACTAAAGGTAGATAAAGAACCAAACAATGAGTAGATGATATTCCTCAATCATTGCCTTTACCTTTTATTGGATGATCTTATCATGGACCTCAAAGTAAAATGTTAATGTTAAAAATCACACAGTATTACACTATTACACAATATTGCATAATAGTACAATAATGGTCAAATACTGTCACTTTTTAGCACCGACAGCCCTTTATGAATTCACTGGGAAACTGGGAAACTGTTAGCTGTCATGGGGATCAGCTATAGTTATAGTTATCAAAACTAATGCACCACAATATCATATGACATTCTACGATTTCAGTGAAACAGGAGGTGGAGCTCATGTGACTGAAATAAGCAGTTTGACATTGAAATAGAATGGTGGAAAGTAAACAAATAGTTTTAGTTGACAATTGAATAAAGTGAAGCATACACCCTCTTTCTCAGAAATGAAGCATGACCTTCAGTTTCCTGCTCCATAAATGTCCTCAACTGATTCTGAATTGTAACTGATTATGGCGTGTTGTGCACTAATTACTGTTTCATGATTTTTATCATGACATATCGATTCATCCACAACTCACTAATGTATCACATGTCAGTAGCTGGTGTTAAAATGGAGTAAATTGGGGGAAAAGTTCCTGACGTTTTGGCACTTTTAAAATGAAAGACAGCCCTGTCTTGAAATAGAGCGTATCAGGGGCCTTTTCCAACCACTCAAGGCTTACTTACTTTTATTGACCTTCATAAATCCAAGTTTATTTCATTTCCTACAAAGGTGTTCCCACAATCTCTCTCTCTCTCTCTATCTCTCTCTCTCTTTCTCTGCTCAGCTCACTCTTCCACACACAGACACACAGAAAATGGACAGAACAGAAAATAACCTTTTCAAAGGTCTGTTGGTGAGAACTTGGTTTAATTTAGACATTGTCCGGGGACAGTGAGAACTAAAACACCTAAAACAACTAAACAAAAGCCCCCAAACTTCAAATTTTGGGATATTTAGATGTTGGGAGCTCAACCCAGACATATCCCAAACCATATTAAATATTTTAGAAAGGTCAGCGCCATCAATATGAAAATTGCTCTGGGACTCAGCAATAAATTTCCTATGGATGTAATTATTCACCAAAGCTACGACTACTAGCTAGGTAATGAGGTCGTGATTTGTTATTGTTATATTTGGACTTTTGTGGTACAGTGTGGGGATTGGCTGTACCTGCTGGTTGCAGTTGTTCTTGAAAATAAATCTCAATTCATCTTCCCAAATCCAGCATAATTTCTCGTAAATCGTTAACTGCATGAATTCTATTTGAACACAATTTAATTATGTTTTATTTGTAAATATATTTAGCAGGGAAGTAATTACAATCAACAAAGCTCAATTTGACACATCAGATAATAAGTGTTTATTACATCTATTTACAGAGCATCCTGAAAATAGGGATGAAATTCTGAATTAGCATGCTAGAGATGAAGGTGAAGGGAGAGACAAAGTGAGTCAGGTAGGAAATGAGAAAGTTGGAGAGAAATATACACAAAATACAGACAGAGTGAGATGCAGTGTGAGAAAATGTTGCAATAAATCCAGATAGATAGATAGATAGATAGATAGATAGATAGATTTAGCATAATTGAGGTACTGGATGAAAGTCATATCTTTCTATAGCAAACATAGGAAGACAGACATATGGGAGAATAGTGCAACACACACACAAATACACCAGCCAACAATCACACACACATTTCACATAATGTTGTAGCATTATATCAACAGAACATAGAGTAGAGTACAACACAGTAGAGTGCCTTAAGGCTCCTGGCAAATCGTCGTGTCAATGGCAAATTTCCTGCCTGAGATAGATGAACCCGGAGAGGGCGATAAAAAATTTGAATTTAATCGAATGCAATAAGGTACTCTGAGTAAGCCCTGAGAGAGAGGGGGGAAGAGCAAGAAGACAGTGGAGAAAGAGAAAGAACATATAGAAAGAGAGAGAGCGAAAGAGTGAGAGAAAAGGAGCAAGGAATTGCGTGGGTGTCAAATATATTATTGAGTCTTGGCTGGGGGAATTGGGAGCGAGGCGAGTGTCTGTCGCCCTAAGTCGACGTAACAGTGATCCCCTGCTACAAGGATGAATGAGGCTAATTTCTAACAGGCTTCAATAAAGGCAGCAAGGCAGAGCTCACAGGCTGCAGATCAATCATCAGTGTGTGTGTGTGGGTGTGTGTGTGTGTGTCTGCGTGTGTGTGTGTGTGTGTGTTGTGTGTATGCCTCTCTGCAGGTATGTTGGATTATTGTGTGTCTGTGTATGGGTGTGTGCATGCACATACCTAAATGTGTGTGCATGTATGATTGTCTGCAAAATTGTATGTGTGTGTGAGAGCTGAGTGTGTGCATGTAAGCATGAATAGGAAGGATGGGACACAATCTAACTGCGCTGAACAGAAAAGCAACCAATAATTTTGCTATTTTAGTTGGGGGTTACATTAATAGTTGGAGGATTTTAGAATGACATGCCATTTTTGTAGTGAACAGAAAGTCAAGACAGTTAGCTTTTACTGTAGCACAACAGTCTGAGAGGGCAAGGCCAAACATGCCTTTTATGAAGCAAGATGGGAATAAAGAGGTTTTATATTTGAAGACAGGCAAGAAGACTTTTCGATGTATTGTCCTCGAGGCAGCATTAAAGCTTAATGTGGAGGCTTGTGGACAACAATAGTCTGGCAAACGCTTATTTGTGTTCAGGGTGATCAAGTTTATTTTGTCAAGTCAAATTAATTTACTGCACTGGGGTGAGTTTCCTAAAAGGCATCGAAGCGCTGACTGTATCTTGAAGTAATTCTTCAAGACATACGCGAAATGTGTCGCAATTCTGTTTCTTTAGTTGAAAGCAGTCAAAATGTCATCAAATATATTATTATATTATTTCGATATTATACTACACAAAATATATTAAAACGAATTTGAATTCAAAATAAAAATGATTTGCTAAACTTGTGCTTGAAGTTATGAGATTGATTGGGAATTATGAGAATGTCAGTGAGATGCAGACACACTTAATGGGTCACTTTTACACAGAAATATGGTAGATCTGGTCTTTTGATGTCTTTTTACAAAGAGCGTAAATGAGATTCTCTGTGGTTTCTCCCTGTTTTGACGGCGATGAGTAGATCAGATCTGTGCCAAAAGATCAGATCAGAGCTACATTAATCCAACCATAATCTTTTAGGCTGTGTTTTGCTATCTGTGTATTTCAATAAATTGTTATTTCCCTGCATGAATGTGTTTCTTATATGTGTTTATGTATTCATCAAAAACATTCTCTCTTTTTCTCTTCCTCTGTTTCTCCCTATCCCCTTTCCTTTCTAGGTGGAGAGGTGCCCTACACCACCCTGGCTACGAGGATGATGATGGGGGTTTGGTGGATGTTTGCTCTCATTGTCATCTCCTCTTATACTGCAAACCTGGCTGCCTTTCTTACCATCACACGCATAGAGAACTCCATACAGTACGTATCCAGCAGAGTCTGGTCACTTACTTGGCAAGATTCTGTGACTTCCAAATCCTGCTCCATGGCTTTAATGATGATGATGTGATACAATGCCAGCCAATCTTCAGTTCTAACATATAGCCATCAGAGGCAGACTGGCACTGGCACCTGGACGAAGTGTTTCTGTTAAGGTCTAACAGACATTTTTATACATGCACAAATATATACACAAATGCATGCATGAATACAAACGGATGTGTATACACATACATACTTACATACATACACACATGCGCACGTAGACACATAGAAATGAGCCACACACACCACAAACATGCACATACACAAATGCAAAAGCAAGTCTGCCCAGACAATTTTACATAAGCAGGACACAAAAGCATAAACACTCATACATGCACACACACACACTCTCACACACGCACGCACACACGTACACACACACAGACAGACACACAATTTCAACCATAGACAGGCATATTAACACGCACACACATACAGTGTGCATACAACTCACACAGATGTGCGTAGACATACTGCAGTCTTCCCCAGTCTAGATAGTAGCTGAATGTGGAAATCAATCCAAGTAGGCAGGCATAATGCTAGAGGGAGAGCCTCTACTACTCTGTCTCTGTCTATCTCTCTCTCTCTCGCTCTCTCTTGCTCTCTCTCTCCCTCCTTCCTTCTCCTTTCCTTCCCCTCCTCTCTCTCCTACCCTATCTTCCTCCTTTCTTCCCTCCTTTTTCACCCTGCTGTGGAATAGTAATTTCCTGTCTGCCTCAAGTTTTGATCTATCACGGTGTGTGTGTGTGTGTGTGTGTGTGTGTGTGTTTGCTGGGATGTTCAAGTGAACACAGAGTAGAAGATACAGAGAGAATGAGAGAGAGAGAGAATGAGGTAAAATGAGGAAAGAGAGAAGAAGCGAGTGTCTCTGTATGTTTCTCTCAGGTTGGATGCAACTGTTAAAGCTCTTTCCTCTCATTGCTTTGCTGACACACACACACACACACACACACACACATTATTTCCCTAAGCTCAGTGCCCTCTGTTTATCTATCTGTGTGCTAATATGTTTGCCTGCTTCTCTCCTGGTGGCACTAGAAAATTCTCATCTCTCATTGGACTAATCAGGATGCCGAAGCATCCGGGATGCCCGGCAGTTCCACAGTTAATTGTGCTCGGCTTTGGAATAAATCACATTTATTTCTCTAAATCTCATCTCTATCTTTCTCTTCTAGTCATCTACTCTGTCTCTGTCTCTCACTCGTTTTCTCTTTTCTCTCTGTGGCAGATTCTCCCTCTCTATTTGTTTTTCTCACTCACTCTTTTCCAGCCACCCTCCCTCTCCCCAATTTTCTCCCTCACTCCTCCTCTCTCTTTCTCTCTCTCATGCTGCTTTTTTTCCCAAGCCCTTCTCTTCACTTACTAGAGAAATAATGTTCAGAAGAATCACTTCCCCTACTTCCTCTAGTCTATCCTCTCCCTCCTCTTTTTTTGTTGTTCATTGCCGTCATTAATGTGCCTCTCAGTTTGCTGCCTCATTCAGCATCCATTCAGCTAATTAAGGATTTCCATGAATTGTAACATTTTATCTTTGATATGTTGACTCATCTGGTGTCATTAGTGGCATAATTACCACCTAAACAGCAGCACCCACAAGGCATTGGGACTCCAAAGATGGGTGGTAGGGTGAGCAGTGGTTAACAACACCTCCTAAGTAATCATGAAGCATGAACAAACAGTAATAGGGAGAAAGAATAGCAGAGTGAAGCATATTAGACTGGGATGTTGAGATTAGCGTGCACTCTTATCCTGTAAATACTAGATTTACATGTACATGTTGCATAGACTGAGCGAGTGAATGAGCGAGAGAGTGAGCAAGCAAATGAATTCATAGGTGAGGATGCGATGGAGGCAGCACTCTTTTTAGTGTCGTAGTGAGCCATCAGGAGAGACAGGGTTTTTAAGTATTAATGCCCTTGTTTCATCCTGGAAATGAAATAACAAGTCAGCGTTCAGAGCCCTCTCTGGACTATTTCACGCTTGGATGTTTTCACTCAATTTCAGTGTGAATCCTTTAGGAAAACAGTGAGGGGTGGTACGGAGAGTGGCAAAGAGAGGGAGCCGAGAAAGAGACAGACAAAGAAGTATGAGCGTTGTAAAGTGGATTGGAAGTGGCGAGAGGGAGAACATGGACGAAAAGATGAAACAGATTAAGTAGAAATGGAGGAGAGCATTAGAGCTTAAGAGAAAGGAAGATAGGAGGAGGGAGGGATAGAAGGAGAGAGAGCGAGAGTAGATGGGAGCTGGTAGAGAGAATGTGGGAATGGATTTTTTTTTTGCATTATAAAAAAAAGTGAGAAGAGAGAAGGCACCTGTTTGGAGTGGAAAGAGATGGAGTGGAAGAATTGGTGACAGGATGGAGAGATGGAAAGAGGGAGGGAGTGCTTGAGGACAAAACGCTTCCTTTCTCCTGCTCCAATCTCACACAGCAGATGTTGTATTTTCTGCTTTGCTAAAGAACGCCAATAAAGTCAATCAGGTGTATGTGTGTGTGCGTGCACATGTGTTAGCGTGCGTGTGTGTGTGTGTGTGTGTGTGTGTGTGCGTGCGGTGCGTGCATTTCTGTATTGCATCCCAACTTACCAGCTCATCAGTCAGCTCAGACAGCAACTTCACACAGATTGGCAGCAGCTCATTTAATTTTTAAAGCCTCAAGCTCACTATTTTAAAGGGGCATTAAGTAATTATGACTTTTATTAACTTCTTTCAGCAACCATGGAATTACAACAACATCGGAGGCCTCTGGTACAGCTTACGGTAGCCTGTAATGGACATAAATATAAGTCACATTTCCACTATAGAGACGAGTAAGCTAGCTAAATAGAGCATAGATCCAACAGATTTTTGGCTTGAGAACAAAATATGTACTTCTAATATTTACACACAATCCAAACATGAGAAAAACTTTCACAGCTTCAAAATAAGCCTCCGCTAAAGAGCAGGTTTAGCTGCTGAGTAGTATCAGTCATTGTATAAAGAGTCATGACAGACAATTTGAGAGTGAAAAAATATTCTAAACTCATATTTTAGCTGTTTTTCTGCAGGGCTCCCTATTGCAAATTAAGACTCCAGCCAGGTGTTGTGGCTCTGACACACATTAAGTGCCTGTTGTTGTTCAAGGTTGCACAGCTGCTTGCAGTGCGTGAGCAGGAATTTGTTAGCAAGTTAATGGACTGATCAAGAGCCAACTAGATTCCCCCAAATGAATTTCCCCCCGCAGAATGCTGCAGCCAGGATCATCATTGTCCTTTGGCTTTCAAAAGAACAAAAGCTATTTTCAATCTCCTTTACATGCTTGTAGAATAATTTGTCTATTAACCTGTTTTCTACACCTGAGGTAGCATCGTAAACAACCCAATTCACCCCAACAAAGGCACAGCACGCGTACGCTGTTGGGTGTCAGTTTAGTGTTCCCTCTAAAAGCAGTTTTGTAACAGTCGCAAACAAGACAGCTAAGATGCAGCTGCTAAATGCTTGTTCCCCTTAAAGGTTACGCAGTTGTTTGTTTTGCTGAGCAGAAATTTGCCATTACTGCAGCAGAGTGCTGAGCGACCGCTTTCCCCAAAGCATTGTAACACCGACTTCTGTCATCTGGCTGTCAAACAGAACAAAATGACCAGATATGAAATTACAAAGACAGACTTAGATTGTGCACTTCTACATACATGAGCACACAAACAAACACACACACACACACACACACACTCAGAGTTACACACAACATATAGAAAAATGGAATTAATTACTGTATCAATCAATTACTGTAACCACGGGAGGTCCAAAGGTCTCAACAGACTGAGATGTCTACCTGACCTCCTCTGCCCTCCTCCCTTCCTCTCCATCTGTCCTCAACTTTACAGCCTTTAAATCTTGGTAAAAATGGTGAACCATGGCAGGGTTTATGTGTTCAGCAGATGATTTGGTTTGAAGCCTTTTGCGGCAGAGCTGGCCTTGTCATGGCTTTCCAAAAACAGGAGAATTGCATGGAGTCTGATACTCTCCATTGAGCCACGGCAAGTCCGGACCTGTTCATGTGCAGTCTTTAACTATGATTGAACAGTTTCACTCCAAAATGAGACACCAAACATTTGAAACAAGTGACACCCATTCTTCTGAAAGAATTGGTACAAACAGATTGAAGGTAAGCTTTGTTGTTGGAAAAAACCTTGTAAGTGTTTAGTTGACAAAATTGTAACATTTTTGGGTGCTCTATATTTTAGAGAAATCAAAGGATGAAATTCAGGTCATGTTTCTTTCACAGATTCTATACATATAATTTCAAACTGGCACCCCTCAATTTTGAGGACACAATCTAGAATTCCCCCTTAATATTTTCTGGGACCAGAGAGCTGCTTTGTGTAATTTGATTTCTTGGCAGACCTGGGATCAACACTGTTGTAGTTTAGTCGAACCAGTTCTGAATCCTGCTGCTCTGGGCCACAAGCGATCTTATTTTGAATGGAGCTATAGTTTCAATCACATTATAGACTGATATTAAACCTCTCCTGCATACCCAGCCTCATTAATCACACTCCTTGTGTTATCTTATTTTATTATCTCCTTGTCTTGTGTCCTCGTTAACCAAAGCCTCTCCTCTCCTCACATCAGTGCTTTTAAATGAAATGAAGAAATAGTGGAAGGCCTGTTTATTGCGTTGATCTGCATTTCTGCACCTCTAAAGTCTAGAATTAAGGTTTATCTAGAACATCTCTCTCTCACACACACACACAAACACACATTAAATGACAAACTGAGCTATCCCCATTCTCAGAGGGGAATTCTGGTCAAAGAGAATGCTGATGCCAGGCATACATATATGCGGGGGAGAGACGGGGAGGGCAGATTATTAAGGACAAAGATTAATTGACAGCAATAAAAGATTCATGTTCATGGCTAAGTTCATTAAAAGCTTCAAAGGTTTTTTTTTTAGAGTGGGTCAGTGAGATAGTTGAGGAGGGCGTGAGGATGGGAAGAGGGGGGAACTGCAATAGCCATAACCTTCAATAAAAGACAATGTGTGAATGTGTGTGTGTGTGTGTGTGTGTGTGTGTGTGTGTGTGTGTGTGTAGCCTTGTAATAGTTCAAACAAAACAATATATGCTTACATTTCTACCCATTGTCAAATGTATTCTGGGTTCAGGGTATCGTACAGCTGAATTAATTAAGTAAAATACTGTACACTTGTTGTTCTACTGGGGACATATGTAGTGTGTGTGTGTGTGTGTGTGTGTGTGTGTGTGTGTGTGTGTGTGTCTCCAATCCATGGGTGGTGTGTTTGCAGCCATTTGACAAACAAACAGTAATTAGTTCTTGTAATGGTTCTCCATTACATTTCTCAGCGGCCAAACCGTTTCAGAGTCAACCAGAGCAACGTTGCATTGTAATTAACAATAGCTTGTATATTCCCCCAGAGGTGGCAATTTTATGAGTGAGGCAGAGAGAGGGAGAGAGAAAGAAGAATGCATTAGAAGACTGGCTGACTTGTTTTTAATTACACTAATGTTTCTTAGTTTCTCTCTCTTTCGTTGTACAGAGTTGGATAGCCACCTGCCCTGCTAGTTCAGCATGCTAGCTTGATTGCGGTTTTCAACTTGATGCATACTGCTGATTAATTGTGTTGTACATTCCTTATAGTGTCTTTGATAACTTGTTTTATCCAAAGTTCACAGTAGATATTGTTGGTTCTAGTTTAGCTTCCTAAACTGTAATCAGCTAATCTATGCTGCAAGGTGGTGTACTGAACAGGGCTTTCACTAGGGGACCCGGGTTCAAGCCTCTATGTTGGCAAGAACCTGCCCTGCTGGGGTGCCCTTGAGCAAGGCATCGAGTCCCTACCAGCTTCAGGGGTGCTATTCTGTAGCTGCTCTCTGACCTCCCTGTGGCGAGGGCAAGTGAAAAGACAATTTCCTTACCGGGATAGATACAGTATCAGATTACTATTATCATCATTATCATTAAATTGCCATATCCTAGGGTCTATAGCCAGGTTGATTACAATTTTGATGCAAGTCTGAGTGTTTTTATGCCACTTACATGCATTTACATGGACACTAAGCACCTCGTTTCTCTCTCTAGGTCTCTCCAGGACTTATCCAAGCAGACAGAGTTACCCTATGGCACGGTGTTGGACTCTGCAGTTTATGATCAGGTACGCTCCAAGGCCATGAACCCCTTTGAGAGGGACCCAATGTACTCCCAGATGTGGCGGATGATTAATCGCACTGGAGGCGCCGACAACAATGTTGAGGAGTCAAAGGAAGGCATTCGCAAGGTAAGACTTATCATTTTGGTTTTAGTTAGTTGGCATTCAAAACACAAGACAGTCGAAGGATAGTAAAACAAATTTGGAGTGGAAGGACTACTATCATAAGTGATGGATGCAGGGAACCAGGTGCAGAATGGCATCAACTTCAATGCCATTATTTATTACTCTGTCCAAAGTATTCAAATTCAAGTTAACATTCGTCCTTGGCAGTTTTGGGGCCACATGTTGGTTATATTGTGAAATTGAACCAGGAGGACAGAATGATGTCACTCTAAGAGGTCGTCAAATGGTTTGCAAATTAAAATCACAAGACAGTTGACACATCGAGGATTGCACATTGAAGTTGTAGACTTGGGTTTTTAGTGGAAGTTGAAATACCATGTTCTTAACAGACCTCAGCATATCGTTCAGTCAGTGTAACCTGTAGGAGCTGAGACACTCAAACACTTCACAAATTCTTCACGTCACACTAACCTATAACATTTCACCTCGGGATACAGTTAGCCTTCTTACACATGTCGTTTTACTCATCTCATCTCGTACTTCAAAAGCCTAATTCACCACCCCTACTTTATGCTGTATGTAGTATCTCATAGTACATGTCAACCTCAATCCTGCTTTGACATACAGCTCACGCTACAGGTTGTCTGTGTTGATGGGGGATGAATCTAGCTAAACGATGTTAATCATACACAGATACACCCGCATGGTTAAATACTTAATTCCCTTGATAATTACTCAGCACCATAAATACCTGGCTGCTACATCACATTTGCAGGCATCACACTTGTATGCATTGCCCTTCTCCTCCCAGTGAGGGTCTTGTCCCTTTGGATATTAGTGTCAGACTTGAATAGGTGCCAGGATTTGAAAGTGTCAGAAGTGTTGGAAGCAGCGATTAAAGTGCTGTGTGGTGTTTTTAAAATAAAGAGATAAATGTAGCACACAACAGTATATAAGCACGCAGGCATTCACACACATGCACACGTGCACGCATTGGCAGAGGTGTTTATTGAGCATGAAGAGTTCAGAAACCCCCGGGCACAAATAGGAGACATTTTTCCCATCTCAACTACCAACTTAAAACGCTAAACAAAAGCTTGGAACTGACATTGAGTATTCTGGATTCAAGTCCATTGTTTTAGCTTGTGAAGACAGGGTCCCAGGTTACTGAGGCCATTTATTTTAGATTTTTATGAAACTTTAAAAATATTTTAGTCAGGCTATTCTAGTTCGCTTTCGCCCATTTCACTAAACAAGTAAGTAATCATATACAAAATAAATTGATAAATATATAGACACCACTAGTCATCTTCAAGGTGGGGCGGCTGTGGCTCAGGAGGTAAAGCGGGTTGGCCTCCAATCAGAAGATCGTAGGTTCAATCCCCGGCTCCTCCAGTCCACATGTCAAAGTGTCCTTGGGCAAGACACTGAACCCCAAAATCCTCCCGATGGTCAGGAAGCACCTTGCATGTTAGCTCACTGCCATCAGTGTGTGTGTGTGAATGGGTGAATGAGAGGCATACATTGTAAAGCGCTTTGGATAAAAGCGCTATATAAATGCAGTCCATTTACCATTTACCAAGGTACCAGTCCAGGTTCCGGCACTGACTAGCATTTGGAGTCTTGTTTGTGATTCTGTTTGATATTCAACAACACCTTTATATTAAAACATATCAACCTTTAGTCACAAAATAATATAATTTAATTGGCTGAAAATCAACTGCACTACATGAACCGAATGCTACATTTCATTTAACTTCCAAAAACAGGGTAAACTGAAGCGGTAGGCCCATGTTCTTTATTAAGCAGTATATAATTACTAACAGGAAATAAAAGTTGTATTATTGTGAAAATGTAATGTTAAGACTAAATCCTCACATCTTCATGCCTGCAGTTCACTTTCAAATCAAATAATTAAGGAAGACTATTTTTTTTTTCTTCAAAATTTTAATGTTTGGCGTGAGAAGGTTGTCAACCATTTAAAAGCAAAAATCCACCCTTGGATAAGCTTACACTGTTTCATCAATCTGTCATGTTCCTTTAAAAGGGTTGACATATAACACTATTGCAATTTACTTTTTTGTTGTACCCACTTTCCCTCAACCTGCCTTGTCTACTTCTACTTCAGTTAGTGATTTCCTGCATTTCCCAGAATGACTTTTGACAAGACTCAGAGAACGGGTGTGAACTTGTTGCATTCAGCTGTGGGTTATACGTGTAGGTGGCGAGAGCGATAGTGATCCATAGTAAGAACAAGAGAGAGAGTTTTCCCAGTTGAGAAAAAGTGAAAGTCGTGCGGGTTACTCAAAATTCGGCTTGTGGCTGCATTGCATTATGGTCTGTTGAGGCTACTGTCTGTGGAGAAATTGGTTTGTCTGCCTCTTCTATAATGGATTTCTGGGAAATTGGGCTGGTACCAAAACCTGACATTTGCTCTTTTAGATTTTTGAGATAACTGAAAAATGCTGTTATATAAAATGTAGCTGCGCTGGAAATATTTACAGACATGACATCATGCTGTCTGCATCTGGCCAGTTACCTGTAGGATTAAGCAAAATACACCAACAAACAACAAAATGGGCCTAAATGCAAAGTACAGTGTCAATAGCTGGGTTTTTTTACAATATTAATTTTTAGTTTTAGTTTTAGTTTTAGTTTTAGTTTTAGTTTTAGTTTTAGTTTTAGTTTTAGTTTTATTTATTTTCTTTAAGATGCAATTGAGAATGAAGGTTCTATGATGAACAAATCAATCTGCATTTCAAAATGATTGTGAAAGGAGCGCCCAGCAGCTGCAGAATGCAGGCAGGGCAGATGTAAGGCGATGAACCATGGCCTGGACATGGCGAGGATAGAGGGAGGATCTGGTTCCCTTTGATAAATCCCACATGACAGAGGCGACCCCTCTAGTGTGTCAGCAAGCACCGCAAAGAGAAATATAACAGCGAACGTAAGATGCAGGGCGACCTTCCCCTCAGAACTATTTGATGTTCTCTTTCTTTCTCTTTGTCCCCCCTCTCTCTTTATTTTACAATCTGCCTCTCATTCGCTCTCTGTCTCTGTCTGTGCCCCCCATTGTTTCCAACAGTCTGTCTCTACTCCCTCACTTCCCTCAGTCTATCCCCCCCCCTCTCTCTCTCTCTCTCTCGCTCTCTCTCTCTCATTCTCATTGTGTTAAAGGCTACATGGTGCACTCTAGTGGTATAGTATTGTCTCTCCATCTATCTTTGCTGCATTGACACATGCTGCTGTTTTCTCTCCGGTATACACATGGTAGCTAATCTACCAGTTGCGATTTCTGATTATTCTAACAAACCTGCACGTGCTTTCATTTAGCAATGAATCTAAATGAATTTAAACAAAATACGTTGAGCTTTTTCTGTTGACTAATTAGTGAAAGCATTTTGCTGCTTGTCACATAGAGGAAAATAAGTTAAATGATTTCTTGGTTTCCACTGGTTTTCATGCAAAAATGTGAAGAAAGAAAATCTGAAATCAATGTAGTAGAACTTCTTCAGGCTTGTCATTTGAAACAACCTGCATTTCCTTCAAAGGAGAGATTCTGAAAAATAATAATTTATTAATTTCTTAATCTTTTTTTTAAACCAGTTAGTATTTCCCCCTCATACTGACAAACATAGTTGAGAGTCTGTGAACAGTACCTGGAATGGCATTTTGAAGCTTAAGGCTGTTGGGAAGGATGTTATCAGCAGACCCAGTGAGTCACTCTGAGACATCTTTTGTTCTCTGACTGATATATTTGGATGTGTTTGCCTTCTTCAGTCTAGTTCCTACACTATATTTGATTCCTAGGTTAAGAGCTTGATCTCTCTCTCTCTCTCTCTCTCTCTCTCTCTCTCTCTCTCTCTCTCTCTCTCTCTCTCTCTCTCTCTCTCTCTCTCTCTCTCTCTCTCTCTCTCTCTCTCTCTCTCTCTCTCTCTCTCTCTCTCTCTCTCTCTCTCTCTCTCTCTCTCTCTCTCTCTCTCTCTCCGGCCTTCTCCCTTTGACAATATAAACCTCTTACTCCTCCCTGTCACTGTTGTCTCCTGTGTGGTATGGATTTTCTCCCTCTTCAGATTTCGATCCCCTCCAGCAGAGTAATATTATATGTCAGAACGGGTCAATGTCTGAGCTGTCTGTTTTACTCACACACACACACACACACACATACACACACACGTACATGTATGTACTCATTTACACGCACATACATACAAGCACGTGGTCAAGCAAACGTTCTGGGGCTAGGTATGTCTCAGGTTTTATACCTGTCTCTCATTTGATTCAAGGCATTCAATAACCTAGCGGTGTTGTGTCTCTGTCTTGATATGACATTGACTTGTGTCACATATGATATGAAAGAGGAGGGTACCATAGGTCACTGTTTGTCATTATGTCCCCTCCTTTTAAGGCAATATGTTACTATTTTTTTCATTTTTCCCTTAGTGTTTCAGGGACTTAGTTGAGGAGCCCTTAGAGTTTGATCTTTGAGGGGTCCCTGGACTCCACTTTGCAAATCACTGACATAGACCAGAATGTGACGTGCTAATAAGAGGCATTATCATATAGAATGGGAATATTTTATTGATGGCCAAATACTGCAATTCCCTGCAACCTCAGACAGGACATTCACTAACTGATGACATATAACAGCCAAGAAAACAGTCTAACCAGTTCCGCAGCATCCATTTCTATGTCACATTACGCCTGGACATCTACTTGTGTATTATACGGGTCCACAACACTTGTACTGTATGTCCATACATTATGCACATACAGTACAAGTGTAAAAGTGTAACAACTGACATTCCTGCAAGGAGACACTGTGTTTAATTGCTGTGTCCATAGCTTAGGTTGTGAAAAAAGATGTGTCCTCCCCCTGTTTCACAGAGTAAGTGTCAAAGATGATGTCAATTAGAGGATGTATGTTATACAAAATCAATCAATCTTCTCATGAATGGCCAAAGAGACTCTGGGCTCTATTTTCGTGCTGTCGCAACCGCGGCGCAGTCAATGTTCACCAGCGCATTGGCAATTTTGTGAGGCACAATGACAACTTTTCGCCGCTGTTGTCAGTTGGGTAATTTGGTGGTTAGACTTTTGCCGTGATGGGCGGTTGGTGCTGGTGGTGTGTCAATAAAAAACAGCTGGCACAGTGGCATTTTGGTGTCAGTTTTGGGGTGAAGTTTCGCCTGCACCTTCTGCCTGTGAAGACCATGTATAAGTCAATCACGTAGTGCTATTTTCATGGGTTCACACACATGAACGTAGACCTGTCCAAAATCCCACAAACTGGTTTTGTGCATGTTCATCCATGGACTGACTGAATGTAATCTTTTTAATATATTTAGCACAACTAACTATTTAAGCTCTACACCTGTGGTAACCGAATTAATGCAGAACTCATAGGCAATCAAGCCACATCATTATGCACAGGAAACACGGTGACAAAAAAATCTATATAAGACAGGGAGAAGAAACGCTTACTATTCTGTACGATACTGGTAAATCAGGCTGTTATATAATGCTCTTCATTTATTATCATCTTTCTGCCCCATAATATTGAAATGGTTCATTTTTTGTTGGGTCACATATATCATACATGTAGTATGTGATTATGAGACGCAGGAGGCGATACCAGGATATGTGCTATATGTGCTATATGTGTATATTTGGCAAATGATTCAATTTTTGCCTATTTGAGGCGTCATATATGAGACCATGTCGACTCTGAACCTCCTGGACAAGAATATCAGTTTCTTCTTGGGTGAAGCTTTTATGGCGGCACCGGTTGGGACCATCACAAAATTGTCAATGCGTGAAGTCTGATTTGATTGGGCCAACATTGAAGCCAGCCCTCACCACACCTACTGATAATGTGTTCCTCTTAATCCAACCTCTTTGACCACTGCACCACAGTTGCGCCTTGCACCTCTGGTCACCAAAATACTAAAATAGACTGGACACGCCCAGTTGCGCCATGTAGAGCTTGAAGTTTCACAGCGATTTCATAAACAGCCAAGGGCAGTGGAGGCTCAGCTCCCCTAGCTGAAGATATGCCACATTGTAACATGAAATGGAAATGGGAATGTTTGTCATTTCAAGTCTGACACTCCATCATCCATATACCCAAGCACACACATCCACGTATGCAGCATATACATGCACATAGGCTCAAACACACACACACACACACACACACACACACACAGATAAACTTTCACATATGTATGCGTGCACATCCAAACACAAACACATATACACACCTGCTTCAGTTGGTATAAGAATCCCAGTGTGTATATATGGCAGCCACTCTCTGTCAGGCCTGAAAAGTCTCTGGCGACTGCTGAGTGATTTTAGAGTTGAGTGGATTGCGAGTTTGAACGATTTTCTCTCTGCATCACTTTCCGGTTCACTATGGAGAGGTTCCACTTCAGAAAATGGTTCTTTTCCCAAATGCTCTTGCTCACTATGTATTATCATCATCACTCCTGGGTCTCATTTTCATGGCATCTTTAATAAAAAGATTTTACTGAAACGTTTCCTGCAACGTTAACTTAATTCAAGGCTAGAAGTGGCGTAGCAAAGGTCTCTTACTTCAACAAAAGCATATCACACTCAGACGGTTAAATGTGGCGTCAATGAATTCCACATCCCCCTAACCTAACCCTGAACTGAACAGCTTTTACCTTTCAGGCAGTTAACAGCTTTCAGTTAACAGAAGGACAATGAATATTGTGCTTCTGACCGTATATGGATACTTGTGAATTTTACCTATGCGTTTATCCAGCAGTCAGTCAGATCTGAGATGAAGGGGAGAGGAGGTAGGTGGAATTAAATGCCCCATATGTACGGATTATATGGAGGGCGTGTACCTCAACTAAAGCGTCTTTGCATCTTCAATGTCATTTGTAACACCCTCCAAAAAAACAAAACATATCATGGATTTGAATTTCAAATTTGCTGTGGTATACTACCGTGCTGAAATGGAGCTGACCTGTGCTGCTGATCAGGTGACACCAATCACTTAAATTCAATTGATGTATCCCTTATGTAGATGTGTTTGTGTGTGTGCGTGTGTGCGTGTGTGCGTGTGTGCGTGTGTGTGTGTGTGCCAAGCACTGACGGTAATGTCTCTGTGATGGATGATCATAAAACATAGACAAGTGCATGCACACACACTCACACACACCTGTTTCACATGTCCTATTCCTCATCTGAATGATCATATTACAGACGTTTAACTCTTTGCTATAACAAGACGTTTTCCCATGACATCCCCATCCACCCATGTAGCATAATGACTGCATAGATGATGATTACCACCATCATCTCCTTACCTCTCGCCCGTATGTCTTTCTGCTTAAAGTAAGAAGCTGAAATAATGTCACCCCATAATCTTTTGACAATTTCCGATAATGACTTTGGAGATGATGATAGAGATTATGTTGATTCCTCCACCAGTCAGGGCTGATGGTTAATCAACCAAGGCCTGCTTATGTCCTTCAGCCTTGGGTAAGAGGAGAGAAATGTTCATCAGAGCACTCTGGAGAACAATTGAGACAAAGCAGAGGAGATATGTTGGGGTGTGGCAGAAGAAATGGAGGGCGAATGGGTGTTTGGGGAGCAAGAAGGGTGAAGAGAGGAGGGGAGGAAGAGAGGGATAAGGGAGGAGAGAAGGCGGTACTAAAGAAGGGCAGGTGATTGAGGCAGCTAGAAGGGGAATATAGGAAGAGTAGAAGGGAAGACAGCAGGAGGGAGCGAAGGATTGAGGATAGAAGGGAGAGAGGTGATGGATAAGGAGGAAAGGATGCGGGAAGGGGAAGATGGAGGAGGGTAGAATAATGGATGAAGGGAGGAAGGGGATGACAGACAGTGGGTGGTCAGGGAACTAGATGGAAGGGAAATGGAGGAAAGTAGAGTAAGGAAGATGTGAGGAGATTGGTGAGAAAATGGAGACGGGAGAGGGAGAGAGTGCGCAGAGAAAGAGAACAGGGACGTATTTTAAGAAAATGTTTTTCTAATGCGTAAATTCTTTATTTTCTTATTGCTTTAATGGACTCTTGGGTGCCTTTCCCAGTGAGGCTGAAAAGCTATCCAATAAAAAAATCCAATCAAACATAAGAAAGAGAGACAATTGAGAGAGAGAGACAGACAGAGAGAGAGAGAGATGGGCAGCATTTTTTCTGACTACAAATGAGGCGTCTCCCTCAATGACAATGATGCGTTAAGTGGCCTGGGTCATATTTTTCCTCAAAGTTAAGACTCCATTACTTGGGGCTTATATGGCAAACATGCGCCTCCGACTTAGTGGACAGCACAGGGCCGTGGAGAAGGATTGAGAAAAGGCGAGAAACAAATGGGAAAGAAAGGAGTAGAGAAAAGAGGACAGATGGTAGGAAAAAGAAGCATTACAAGAAATAGCCAAGGGGATAGAAAGAGGCAGATAGAACAGGAATGAGAAAAAGGAAAAGTCGGAGGAGAAATTGGGAAGGTTGGAGAGTGATGGCGGCAGGGCAGAGAGATTAATGGATGGAACACTAGTGAGGAGGTAAACACAGCAGAGAGAGTAAGCTTTGATCAGACAGCATTGGAGAGTGATGCTCGCAACCAAAAACCCAATACTTTCTTTCTTATCCTCACCCTCCGTTTCTCTCTCTACCCTGCCTCCATCCTTCTCCCTCCCTATCTCTCTTCCTTCTCTCTACTACTCTCAATCCCTAATTAAAGAAAAAATGTACTTGTGCAAATAGTTTACTCTCCCATGGAAACAATACTGTTATTCTTATCTCTCCCTCTCTCTCTCTCTCTCTCTCTCTACTCTCTAACCCCCCAGAGCATAACAGAGCATATCAATAAACCCCTGGTGCCTCACTGTGTGTGTGTGTGTGTGTGTGTGTGTGTGTGTGTGTGTGTGTGTGTGTGTGTGTGTGTGTGTGTGTGTGTGTGTGTTGGTTTGCTCTCAACATAGAGAGGCCTCTCTAGCACCTGTTTGCCCTCTAGTCAACAAGAGATCTGTAAGCAGCAATGCTTTGTATGCATTTGTCTGTGTGTGTGTGTGTGTGTGTGTGTGTGTGTGTGTGTGTGTTTGCATGTGCGTGTGTCTGACTGAGTGTGTTTGTGTGTTTGTGTCAATGTCACACTTCTCTAAGGACGTCCTGCCATTTTATTGGTCAGATTGTCAAGGTTACAGAGCAGGGTGGGCCAGCTGTGTCCAGTGACAAATCTTTGCGTTTTGTGTGTGTGTGTGTGCGTGTGCGTGTGTGTGTGTGTGTGTGTGTGTGTGTGTGTGTGTGTGTGTGTGTGTGTTGCTTTAAAACAGTGAATTGCTTGTGGTATTTCTGGATGTTATGTTTCTGAACTACCCAAATGCCAAGATGCAGTTCCAGGAGGCAGATGAGGCAAGATTACAGTAGATTTTAAGAAAGTTAACGTCATATTATGTGTTTGACAGGATTTTCATTACGTTTGATAGAAATGTCAAGGCGCACCCAAGTTCATTCTGCAACGGCACTCCAGGCTGGATTGACGTACATCTATCGCCATGCCTGACTACAACTGCGGCAATATCCTCTGTAATAACCCAGCCTCTTCTAAGACCAGAAAACGCCTTTTTGGCTGCTGGGTTCACTCATTTTCTATTCTCTAGCAGTGCAAATCACCCTGACAGGAATAAGGGAAAGCTCTTTTCCTGCGGAGGCTGATAGCTCATTAGGATTCAACACAACAAGCCCAAACAGCAAACATATTTTCCTGCTGTTACAATCCTCTGCCTGTGTGATGACAGTGTTTCTGTGTTGTGACTCAGATTCATGGAGGTTGAGTTGAAAGGAGGAAGAGCGAGGAAGGGAGAATTTACAGTAGAAATTAAAGAAGGATAGTAGGGACATTAGGAGGAAATGATACAGTAGATACATGGAAATAGGTTAGATACATAGAGAGAGAGAAAAACGATGTTGACTGATGTGAAACTGGAACGGTTGCTCAGTATCTGACAAACCTGGCTAGAGCCCAGAGAACAGAGGAGGGAAGGAAGGAATGATAGAGAGAAGGAGAGAAAGAGAGCACTATGAAGACAGAGAGAAAGAAGAGACATGATATAGACAGACCTGTGGATATTCTGGAGTATTAGCCTGCATAGAGGCAAGAAAGAGAATGAAAGAATGTCAGAGTTCTTTGTCCCTCCTCCTTTCCTTTTGTTTCCTCCTATCTTCCCCATCTCTAATAATGAAGTCTACTTCCCTACTTCTTTCTGTTTCTCTCCCTTCCAGCCAAGACTCAATAATATATTTGACACCCACACAATCTTTTTTGTGACTCACATTTCATTTCTCTCTCTCTCTCGCTCTCTCTCTCTACTGTTAATCTCTCTTGCCCTTTTTCTCTCAGCCTCTCTATCTCTCTGTTTTTCTCTCATTCTCATTTGTCTTGTGCCATACCTCTCGTCTCTAAGATTTAGAACAGTTAACAAGAACATCAATGAAAGTGAAGGCTGAGGCTGATTCATTGGGAATGGTGTGTGTGTGTGTGTGTGTGTGTGTGTGTGTGTGTGTGTGTCTCGTCTGCATCCCAATGCTTGTTCCTGCTATGCTATGTGTGTGCAGGCGTATGTTGAAATGAGACTACCTCTTCTATCATGGGGATATGCGATCGGTCTATTACACGTGAGTTGGAAACCCAGGAATACATAATTGTCTTCTCCTCCAGTCACAGTAACACACACAAGCCCTCCTTACTTTGGTGATGAGTCGACCCACAGTTGTCTGTCTATGTCACCGCCGGAAGGTACTGATCCTTTACTTTCACTCAGTGTCCCACCTCTGTTCTGTAGCTGACTTGCATCTCTTCCAGTTCATTCAGTGGAATATGAACTGGCATCAGCAAAAAGTAAGCCATAGTTCAGTGTACTTCCTCATAAGCTATTTTGCCAGTCAACAAAGTCTTCTCCAAGCAGCAAGCAGAGTATATCAACTGAATCAGTGGAGGCTTAAAACAGTCCCAGACTCTTTCACTATGACACATCTTGCCTATATCTCTAAATATATTGGTCTGTGATATCAGTCTGTACGTAAATTTGCAACCCCTGAGCAAACCATCTTGTAATTTAGTTCTGTTTGTGCTCCGCAAACTTAAGGCTTTACAACAGCAAACACATCGCTCTTCCGTGCTCTCTCACATCCTCTCCTCGTTCTAATGCTGAACAAAGCAAGAGCGCAGCAAAACACCTCGTTTCATCTCGTCCCTTTTAAAGTCACGGCCATAAAACGTAAATAAAACTCTTAGAAACTTGTGTTGCCAATGTAGACGTGTCTTCGAGTTTGGAATGGCTTTGCTTTGTAAGGTCAAAAAAAAGCGTCAAAAGATCAGTTAAAAGTAAAAAGGCTGGCTGTCAAAGTTGAAATCTTTTGATACAGCACAGTACACAGATACTAGTCATTAAAACAGCTTTCCATTGTGCAGCAAAGTGTGCGATCTAGTTTCAGTTTTATTTAACAATGATGTGATGACGTTTCAGAAGTTCTGTCTGCCGATATAGTTCTGCTCATTGTGCGTTCTGATGATCTAAGCATTAGTTTGCTCTGATTACTCTGACAACCCTGCCCTGATAAAACACCCCCGCCTTAATGAGCTCCCCGCCTTAATGATACCCCCACACACTTAACAAGACAACTCACCTTAATGAGCCAGAGAAGGTAGATGGGTATGCATTGCTAGAAAATTAAAACACACACACACACTCAGACAGAGTAAGCAAAGGAAAAACCTAAAAGCAACCACATCACCTGAATAATGCAGAGAGGAGAGAGAGGCTGCAGAATTAAAAGAGCATAATTTGAAAGGGAAACCTCAGTTCAAAATAAGCAGATGACTGTATAACTGTATAACTTCAATCACCATTTTTAATCTGTTTGAGCCAATAGAATAAAAGCTTTGTTTTTTGGACTGTATTGCATTCCAAGACCAAGACACATCGCCACACACCGTTAGTACACTCGTAGGCTGATAAGAGATTAAAATGCACTCACAGATTGGAAATATTGAGGAAAGTGCAAAAGCAATTACATCACATTAATAAGAAAGGCCAATAGAAACACCCGTAGAGGACAGTTGCTAAAGTTAGACAACAGTATTAATCAAGAGGGGAAATGCCCGTGTTTTTAAAAGACATTTTTCATCTGCCCGCTCGTCTCGCCTGCGCCGTGACCGAAACCAAACCATTAGCTATCACATCTGCATTTCTAGGGTGGAAGTAACGATAAGAGAAAAAAGGGGGGGAAAAAAGAAGAAAAAAGGAGGATCAATCACCTTAACTCCCTGCATTTAGTTTTCTTGGGGGGCAGCTGCAAGTTCAATTATTGGATTGTAGATGAATTAGGGAACAGAGTGGGAGGTGGAGAGATTTGAAAAAGTGATACAAATGGTTTAGATGGAGGACCCCTCCTTCTTATCCTCACCTCACCCTATATCCTATCCATTTTGGATTCTCTCCTCTCTCCCTCTTTGCCACACTTCTCCACTTCTCTCTACCGTCTCCTTTTCCCTCTTTCCTCTCCCATATCCTCTATCACTTTCTCCCCAAATCCCCTTTTCCACTTTTTTCTCCTCCTTCTCTCATCCCCATCGCTCCCTCTTCATCCTCCCATTTTCACTTACCTCTCTTTTTCCTCCTGTTGCCTTCTCTATATTTTATCCCCCTTTCCTGCTCCCCCTCTCCCTCCTCTTTCCCCTTTCTTTCCTCTCCTTTCCCTTCTCTTTCCTCTTCTTTCCATCCCTCTTTATCCCCTCTTCTTTCTCCTCTCCTTCCCCTCCCTCTTCCTCTGCTCTACCTCTCTTGGGCTCCCAGCCAGTATTAAGGTGTTATTCACATCCATCCTCCCCTTTCCCTTCCTCCTCTCCCTCTCCCTCCATCTCTCTCTCTCTCTCTCTCTCCACTGTCTTCTCATTTTCATGCGGCTCGCTGGGCAGCCGTGCTCTGCGTCTTTATCTCTGTCTGTGGGAGTGGAGGTGGCCGACTGCCAGGCACTAATGGACTTTTGGAAAACACAGACAACCATGCATCACAGTCCCAAGAGCTAGAGAGAGAGGGAGGGTTTGGAGTGAGGGAGAAGGGGAAGGGAAGGAGAGAGGGAGGAAGAAGGAGAGGTAAAAGGGAAAGAGTGGTAGTGAGAGGTTATAATAAGGCAACACAGGGGAAAAGAAAGAGGGGGAGAGATGAGTTCGACATAATATCCAGCCAAAGCACAAAAAGGGAAAAAAACGCTGAGGAAGGAGGACAGATAAACAACCTGGACGTTTACTTGCCAAAACCAAAACATCAAGGAGGCATCAGATGGTGACTTGGCCAACAAGAACAAATGGGAATACTTGGTTTTGATAATCATTCCTAGAGAGAGCGGAAACATAGTTAGAATAGAGAGCAGAGATCATTTCCAGACAAGAGTCTCTGGCCTCACGGACTGCAGATGAGCAGGTGATCAAGTGAACTTGAAATCCATCTGTAACGACCCAGTGCAGTCCATCAATGACAAACTCATTCCCGGTCTCACAGCAGACCTCATCAGGCTGCAAGACATGCATCTCTGAGTGCACCTAAAGTCTGCGAGAGCAAGAGCCTGTAATTTGTAGTTGGGATGTTGGGATTCAGCTCAAGTGTGAGTTGAACTCCAGGGCAGGCTTCTGTCAACCATCGTTATAACTCAAAAAGTCTGGGTAATCTTGTGTTTGATCCTTCCTTTGTTTCTGACAGACTTTCATGTTGACTGTATGAGAAAAGACACACGCACACACAAAAAAAATCCCACTCTGCCACAAGGTTTATGTATTGGGTGTGTGACTGGTAGGTTTCACTTGTGAAGGATGAAGTCGTTTAACAGCACTGTCGGGTGGGAGGGACGAGGAGCAGGGTCACAACAGCAGATGCTTTCAAACGTAAACAAAGCCATAACAACAGCGGGACCATATGACATGGAAGATTCATATTAGAAAACTTTGCATGAATTGTTTGTTCCCATGGCTGTAGAACCACTCAAATGAACTGAACCATAGTGAAGTATTGGCACAACTCGTCAGACAGCTTGCTAACTGATAGTTATCACAGGTGTTTCACTGTCTGATGTCAGATCTTCTACGTCAGGCTTATTGACTGTCATTCATTTGTAACAGTCATTTTGGCCTTACATGTAAAACGTCTTCCAACATTTAAATTATTCTGAGATAAAAAGTAACTGTTGAAAATACCGTTTAATTACCCACGGGGATAGATGGTGCTGCAGTGAGCGATGGTGTGAGAGCGCTCATCTGCCTAAATCTGTGTCTGCCACAGCGTCTGCCTCAGTGTATCAGCCATCATTTTCTTTCCTTGCCTTCATAACTATTTCCCTCCCACAGTTCCAATTAAAACTCCTCTAGATCAATCTGTATGTCTATTACCATATTCATTTTTATATACCACTGATATACTAGCATGCTGTAGCTTGTGGCTTCAAGACAAACTCTCATTCCAAAAGAGGTGCCTCTCGGGTGGGCCCACAGAATCACTCTGCAGCGTGTGCCAGTGTTTTCCCCAGCAATTATTCCTTGGTGGTGTGGAAAGGAATCCAGCACAGCATTTGGACCATTTGGCACTAACACTTGCCACTGAAACCAATGCTAATGAACTTAATTTAAGAGGGCTGGCAGCTCCTCATTGGTGAGAGAAACACTGCAGCTTGTGTTGAATCAGCCGTTTGTATTCTATAAAGTAGTGTGGCAGCTAAGAAACTAAATTGGCTGAAGAGACTCTGCATCCTGTCCTGAATTTAGTGAGTGTCCTGGTTCGGTGACGTTAGGGTGGCATCCCTGTTGGTTGCGGATGATGTCATCCTCCTGGTGTGCTGAAGCAGAGTGTGATGCGGTCGGGATGAGGATCACTACCTCCAACTCCCGTGGAAAAAGGTGGCCTGTCCCAGTGTATCTTCAGGTCTTATTCAAGAAAAGGGATGAGATTGACTGCCGGTTAGGTGCAGGGTAAAAATACATCTGGACTGGTCTGCTTGCCCTGTTGCTACAGCAACCCTGACCTGGGTAAGTGGCTAGAAAATGATGGATGGATTGACATTCTGAATCCAGTAGCCACTGTGGCTGGTTGACTGAAAGGTTAGTTTCATGCTTTGCTGGTATTTACAGTGTTCATGAAAGAGGCTGGAAGATGAGTACGGGTGAAACTCCAGTATGAGGCGGATCTGTGGCTCTGTCATGCTAGAGGCCCACAGCCAACATGGAGGTATCAGACAATCATTGCATTTCACTGAACTGTTTGTATTCAGCAAATGGGATGAGAAATATCCTGAATTTGGAGCAATGGGTTTTGACAGCAGCACAGCAACTACACATAGAAAATGTGACATAAAATGCTCTGTATGGTTTCCACACATGGTGAGAGTGAAGGTAGCACCTGACAGCATCTCGGTCTGTCATCACAGCTTCTTTTCCACTGAGAGAAAGGAAGAGGAGGCTCAAAGAAACACAGTTGCAATCATGAAAGGCTGGCACAGGGGGAGAGAGGGGGAGATGGGAAGGTCTGTGGACCTTTTCTACTGAATTTCACACTAAACCATTGATGTGTGCAGTTTGCGTGCACAAAAAGAGGTCAGGTGATTTGTGTGTGTGTGCATGCATGTCCTGGGTCGTTGTTCCTGTGTGAAAGAGGTACAAGTCTGTTGCTCCACGTCTGTCTCATTCTGTCACTGTCTTTCTCTCTCTGTCATGGGACTCTCTCTCTCTCTTTCATTCTCTCTCTGTTGTCCTTTAGCTTTCTGTACTTGGCCTTCCTGCTGTGAAGATACTACTTTTCCCCCTTTTTTTTCCTCAAAGATAAAAAGTAGCTAAAGTGTCCTTGCTTGTCCTTGTTTTTGTTTGTCTGTTGGTTTGTTTTTACTAAGAGAACACAAACTCGAAATCAGTGTCTTTTACACAAACAAGTTATTTAATTGTTCTAGTCCAGTGATTCTTAAACTTTTGGCCAGTACCTAACTGTAGGTCACCTATAGGGCTAGCTGTTTCTGGTCTTTCTTTCTCCTCTCTCTCTCTCTCTCTCTCTCTCTCTAGCTCTCTCTCTCTCTCTCTCTCTCTCTCTCTCTCTCTCTCTCTCTCTCTCTCTGTGTGTCTTACGTTATTTCTTTTTGAGTCCAAAAGAAAAGTTCAGAGAAGTACTTGTTTCCAAGGGGTGGACTCAGGGCACACACACTCCCTAGTTAAGCAATAATTATACATACCCTCTTCACCAATTCAAGCAAAAGAGAAATGTTTCACACTGAGCATCCAACCACTTTGAATAAAACATCAATGTTTTTGTTAGATTTATTTCCCCCTTCAAGGGAAGTGAGGTAGCTTGCTGAATCAAAGTAAGGAGATACTGTGAAGCTTTAGCAAATTTAAACAATGCCAAGATACAATGTGTGAATTACAAATAAAATGTATTATTCATATTATTATTATTTAGACAACAGCAGTATTCTGTTTAAGGATGCACTGTGTCCTGACTCCTCTCATGGAAACAGCCAACAACCTTTTTGAAATGATATATTTTTATTATTTTTATGTGTTCATTGTATGTTGTATACTGCATTATTCTTGACCACTTGACCACTTTGGTGTGTATTTTTATCAAACATGAGCATAAAGCCTGCTACCTTTCTGAGCTGAAATTTTTTCAGTCCTCATGGTCAAAACTTGACCTGGCTTTATTTTGTTTCATTTGTCCTCTTCTGAGCCCGAAATGCTGATTGCTGCATCACACAAATCAATGGCATCAATCCAGTTGTGTTTGGCTGCAACTGTCTGATTGTGATTAGCTGTGGCTGGCTTTTAACCAGAGGAGGGGGTAAAATATTGTCCATCAAAAACAGTTTACATCATCAAGTCCCTCCATGCGGCATGGATTCAGTCCAAATTGTATTGTCCTGTTTAGGGGAATTTGGTTCAAAGAAGGTTTAAAATAAAAACACACAACAAAAATACATGCAAAAAGAATTTTCACACAATAAAATCATATAATCACCACAACATGTACTATGGACCAACGTTAGCTTAGACAGGCAGTGAATAGCTCAACAGTGCAGTACTTATTTGCTAAGTCGATAAATTAAAGCCCAGTTCCACATTTTCTTCTTAAAAATGTTTTTTTTTAAATACTGAACAGACATATTGAAAAACAAACATGTACACTGTACCAAAAGGTGCATACAACTGTGCATACAATCAAAAGTTGGACTTGGACTTGGACAATGGCTACTAGACACACTGCAGTCACATGATTCCACTAACTGTCTGGCTAGCAATCAAAGTGACCTCCTTTGCATTCACTAAGTATGTTAAAAAAGAGGTCCTGGTCTGAAGACAGCTTGCATTTTAAGACATAATGAAGAACAGATTACGTGACCCTACGTGACCCTCAATTTGTACATCTATTCTGAGAGGATTTATGAATACGGGCCCTGGCTAATAGCCGGCCACTTTGATCTGAAAGTGAGGCTCAGAGTTGACAGGTCCTTTTATAATAGAAGCTGAACAAATTGCCAATTACTTGCTTAACATTGTCATCAGAAATGTGAAGCCATTGTATTACTCAATTTTAGTAACAGTCTTTTCAGCTACTTTCAGATAACTTTGTTAAGATCTGAAGTTAAACAGATACTTAATTTCACTGAGTGTAAATCGTGTTATTATTGTATAATCTACAATGACTATCATAATCTACATCCATCATTAGCCAGTATTTCAGGTTGTATAAATCAGAATACAATAATCCTGTTACATGTAATCAGTTACTTCACAAGCTTTGTGTTGTCTTAGTCATGGACTGTGTAGTTTCTCCTGTTGCAGAGCAACATTGTTAACCAGGAAAAAAGGGGCAGATGTCCTAGAAGTGGATGAACCCTTATTGCTCTTCAACAGCGTAGCTGTTATGCACACATACCCATCAGCTCAGCTCAAGAACACATATCGGAGGCATGATTCATACTTTTCAAAAGCAAGCAAATGCAACATAAGACTTCATTATGAAAATACAATTGAACAAAGGGAAGATCAAAAGGAAACAGAGAGAAATAATAATTTTGCTGCCAGATCCTATTAAGGGTGGCATCTTAGTTTTGGCTCACTGATCCGTCTCGGATGATCCGTCTCTCTAACATCTGTCTCCAATTACTCCTCTCCTCCACTATCACATCTCTCATCGGCTTAACGGGGTCTGAGCAAAGATTTGCATACAGTGTGGCAATAGGCGATTAATTTCTGTTTTTTTTCCTTCTTCCTGGAAAAACAAAGAGAGTAATGACAGCTGAAGGTAATTAAACTACAGAAAAAACAACGAGAGAAGAGGGATTGAGGAAGTTGTCATCTTGCGTCGCAGGGGATGATAGCGACTGTTGCCACTAGAGCAAGCAGTCGAGACAGAGCGCCTCATGAGGGATTGATGCCACCTGTGTGCCAGGCTTTCATCATGTGAGATCTAGGCAAGAGTTTCACTTGTTTTGGGTCTTGGGAGTGGCAAATGGTTGTTCATTCATCTCATAGTATGACAAGTAAAGCCATTTATGCCGTGAAGTATCAGAAGAATAGCATTGCACTTGTGTGCTAAAGTTACCTACTATAAAAAAAACAATCACACTATTTAAATGTTAACCAACTGAGGCTTATTTTGTGAGTGAAAAAAATAATTAACTGTCATACTGTATCTGCATGTCTGCTGCCCAGAATAGAATAGAATGGAATAGAATAGAATAGAATAGAATAGAATAGAATAGAATAGAATAGAATAGAATAGAATTTGGCTTTAAGTTTGAGTTCTGTTCTCCAATTTACAATACATATTGTAGGTAGGATGTCTGCCTCAGAGAGACAGAACACAAATCATTGTGTTCATGCTCATCTTTTCAGGAAGAACTGCCCTGAAATAACCTCTCCCACATATATTGATGCAATGTGATATCGGAGGGTGAAAGGAGGTGCTAGCTCTCTTTCCTGTGCCTTGATTCATTTGATTTGCTTGCATCTAATCCCATCCTTATTCAGATCTACACATATCTGCAGGAAGCCAGCTAGCACAGACTGGGGGGAGTTTTTAGCTGGGGAGCAGGCTCTCATTGTAATGCTCTCTGATTTGTCAAATGAGGCCAAACAAAGGCAGTACAGAGCATATGGGATGCAAGCAAAAAGATACAGAGGGAAAGAGCCAAGAGACAGAGCTATCCTAGTCCTTGTCTATCCATAGACAAAGCTGTTTGTGTGTCTGTCAGTCTGCATGTGTCTGTGTGGGATTGTGTGTGTGTGTGTGTGTGTGTGTGTGTGTGTGTGTGTGTGTGTGTGTGTGTGTGTGCGTGCTATGTTTATATATTGGGAGAAGCTGTAGTTCTCTTGTACTTTTTGCCCTGAGACCTAAAGATAGTAGAGCTTGATTTGAGTTGGACCATGTTCAGTTGCACTGGGTAACTCTCCCATTGAAGCAACAATACTCACTCTCTCTCCCTCTCTCTCTCTCTCTCTCTCTCTCTCTCTCTCTCTCTCTCTCTCTCTCTCTCTCTCTCTCTCTCTCTCTCTCTCTCTCTCTCTCTCTCTCTCTCTCTCTCTCTCTCTCTCTCTCTCTCTCTCTCTCTCTCTCTCTCTCTCTCTCTCTCTCTCTCTCTCTCTCTCTCCCTCCTTGATCCAACTCTACGGGAGGGATGTCAGTTTTGGGGGAGCCTGAGACAGTAGAACATCTGTTATTTAGCTGTTCTAGGTTGGGGGGCCTGCTGGGGGTGGTGCAGGGCTGGTGTACAGGGCTGGGCTTTGTTGCCTCCAGAGACCAGAGAGGTGTACCTGAGGCGTAAGCTGGCAACCTGGAAGAGCAGAAACAAGAAGAGGCTGGGCTCAGGGTCTGTGGAGGCAGACAGGGTTTTGTTGGGGCTGGTCGCGGCGAGGCTCTGGGTGGAATTCTCCTTTTAGAAACTTGTAAAGACTGTACTTCTGTTTGCTGTTTTGTATGTGTGTGTGTGTGTGTGTGTGTGTGTGCTTCATCTTGTGGTTTGCACTGAACCAATAAAGGAATTTTATCTCTCTCTCTCATTCTCTCTCTCTCTCTCTCTCTCTCTCTCTCTCTCTCTCTCTCTCCTACGCTATAACAGTCATTTGCAAAATGACACAAAATCAAAGCCAAAGGAGAATGATGCATGAAAACATATGCAGACATATGCAGAGAGTGAGGACCCTGGAGCGATAGTTTAGAACTGGTAGCAATTGTGCCTGTGTGTGTGTGTGTGTGTGTGTGTGTGTGTGTGTGTGTGTGTGTGTGTGTGTGTGTGTGAGAGAGAGAGAGATGTTGGCAGTAAAATATGTAGGATGATAATGTAATTCTTGCATTAAAACCATTTTTATGCTGCAGTGAAACTGCCACCCTGGAGTCAGTCTCCATCTGCAATTCTGACTTTTTCTCAATAGCCCCAGAGTCATTCCCACGGAGTGAAATAAAGTAATGTGTGATGCTGAGGATGAGTCAGCAGTCAAATTGTATCCATACGAGGCCTTTAGATTCATAACCTGGGTCTTAAGGCTTAAGGCTTAAGGCTACGATACATGGGCACCATTTCCCCACAGTGCAGTGTTAAATGCAACAAGCAGAATGACCAAGATTTGTTTTATTTTATTTCATGCTTTACAAATTAAATTTCTCACATTTGCCAATCTCCATTCCTGATCAAGGCAAATTCCCTTCTGTTTAAAGCTGATTAATTCATTGGCAGAGTTTCAAAGTAATGGAAATGGGTTGTGTTGCCTGCATTGAGGATAGGGATAGGCAGATAGGCACAAAATCCATGTGGATAACATGGGCTTTTGGAAAAACTGTCCTTCCTCATCACGGCCATTAGTCTCCATGTGAAGTTGTTACACTGTCTTTGCAGCCACACTGTCTTTTCGGGATATTCCCACTGGAAAGAACAAAGCACAGAAACCCCCATGTTTAAAAAAATCACATCCATCGCTTAAAGGCTAAGTACTGAACATTTAAGAAATTGGCTCCACGCTAAGGGACGATTTATTGATATTGGCCCCTTTAAAAGTGTTACATTTATAATCTTAGATCTAATTTATGGAGGGGAAAAAATACTTTTTCATGTAGCTGAGATTAATCTTAAAGCACGATGAAGAATCTACTATTCCTTTTGCATGCAGGGTGTCCTTGAAGGGGTCCTTTCTAAGAGAGGGGAGAGAGAGTCAGAGGAGAATAAAGGGAGAGATACAGAGAGAGAGACTAGACCCTAGAGCGGTTCAGCTGTTTTGAAGTGTCAGCCTGGGACTCTGAAGCCAGATTGTTTGAAGAAGAGAAGAGACAGTCCAGTAATGTAATAGAACTGGAAAGTACCATCTCAATATATAGTAGACCTGTGTATAGCTATTACAAGGAGTCATTTCTACCATGAAAGGCAGTACTTAAAGATCACCTTTCAAGTTGTATTAATTTACTCATGTTGCTCTAGATCACCACAGGAAGGAATTGACCTAATTTTGGAAATGTTCTTCTGATGACAAAGCTCGACTAAGTGAACAACCCTGTGCATCAAAAGTTAGTGCTTATAAAAGTTTGGAAGAAAAGGTAAAGAAGTTGTTCAATGTTGCTTTTTTCAAGTGAGAACATTTCCAAATTTAGGTCAGTTTCCATCCTTTGGTGATCTGGGGAAAAAAAGTCTTTGATGCTCTTATTTTTTTTTCATTTAGACTGCTAGATCTCTCTTTATCCCTCCCTTGGTCAGAAGCTCTCATCACATCTTCAGCATGATTAAAATACACCAGCAAAGTTTTTAACGGGAGATAAAGGACAAGAACATGTCACCTTTATGTTTTAGAGTGGGTTTTTGAAGGTTTACTGATTGCTTGTAAGGCCCATCTTGGTCTGACGTCTGCCTATCAGAGCATTCCCATCCATGTCCCTGGCTTCTGAAATGACCTGCCAATAAACCTAAGCTGATATGCCTCGTCTCATCTTTTAAATCACTTCCATAAACATGTGCTTTTATATTTTACATTACAGTCATTTAGCAGACACTTTTATCCAAAGCGACTTACAAGTTAGAATGACACTTTGTGGGGATCGAACCCACGACCCTGTTTTATTTCCATTGTAGGAACTATTCAATCATTTTTTGTTAGTCTCATCTAACTTAACTTACCCTATTACCCTACATGTTCTAGTGTTGAAATTGTTGCCTGTGTTTGTTTATATTACCGCCATTTGCTCGATTTTTATTTATATTCTTTTTTTTCCCTTTTTTGAACCATCTTTTTTTGGGGCTACTACACTTCTAACCCAGTCTGGTTTATTCCTATATTGTCTGTCTTACATTGCAGTTAGCTTGGAATGCTTCATAACAGTCCGTAGGGTCGTGCAACATTTTATTATTCCAGTCTCAAACCATTAGGTGTTTCATTGTAATATTTTGGGCACTTTTTTCCCTGTGTCCTGGCCCAGTCTCTGGAAAAAACACATCTAAGCTACAGCAAATAAGTCTCAGATGGCTCATGGCTCAATGGGCTCAATGGTATTATGACTTCATAAAATGACTCTGCCATAACAAAAACCCTTTGAAAACAATAAACAAGACACAGAAGAGATAAACAATGAAACAACAACAGCATTAGATTCATTTGTCTCCTGCCCGGGAAGGAGGGATGGGAATTAAGGAGTGGCATGAGTGATTGAAAAAACGGAGAAGCAGGAGAGACGGAGGGATGGTTTTAATTTAGTGATTATGGATCTTACTGGGTTGTCTATGTCACATTTGTGAGGGAGAAAAACAAGGCCCAATGCAATGATTAGGATTCATTGATGGCTGCCTGGTCGTGTATGTGTGTGTGTGTGTGTGTGTGTGTGTGTGAGAGAGAGGGGGAGAGTGTGTGCTTGGTGTGATGGGGTGTTTTAGTCTGCTTAAGTCTGTGTTTGTGCGTGCACAAGTCAGTTTGCTGCCATGGTGTCTGTCAGTGTGTCTGAGGAAAATAGCTTTTGATAATTACCTTGGCACAATTAGAGTCACAACCCTCCTGATTGTTGTGGCCAGGGGCTGGGAATGGAACAGAAGAAGAGAAAAGGTGTGTGTGTGTGTGTGTGTGTGTGTGTGTGTGTGTGTGTGTGTGTGTGTGTGTGTGTGTGTGTGTGTGTGTGTGTGTGTGTCTGGGACAGGGCTGAGAGCCAGCAGGAATAGTTGAGTGTGTATGTCTGCCTGAGCCTGCATGCATACATACTATAAGTGTATGATGCCCAAATCTCTCAGTACAGCCTTTTGTTTGAAATAGTAGCAAAATTAGAAATTATTCAATTCATATATTTGCAATGTATAACAAATGAGAACAATATGAAGAAAAAAAATGAGTGTGCAAATGTGTCTTATCAAAAGTCTAGTCAACTGCAGTGTCATCAGTAGGGGAGGGGAGAGGTGGGAAATATTGGGATCAAACATGTTGAAAAATGGGTTTAACTTGTTCACTCTATCCCTTTTCTCCTTCACCATTTTACATGGCTGCTTATAGCCAGTGATCTTTCTTATCCCACTCCACACCTCCTTCACATTGCTCCCCTGCAGTTTGTTCTCAGCTCCCTCCTGGTAGGTGTTCTTCAGCTCCCTTTGGGTGGGACTTAAACCATCTTTTTTCTTATTTAATGTTCTTTGTTATTCAGGGTCTGTTCTTTGGCAAGAATCATAGTGTCCACACCGAAGTTGATGTAGTTAGTAATGCAGTAGAATGGCCAAGATGCGTGATCTAAGTGACTTTGACCGTGGTGTGAATGTCGGTGCCAGATGTGGTGGCTCCAGCATCTCAGAAACAGCTGTCCTCCTGGCATTTTCACCACTACAGTCTCTCCAGAGTTGACAGAGAATGGTGGAGAAACAAAAAACATCCAGAGAGCGGCAGTTCAAGCTAACAGAAAGGCTACAAATGCTCAAATAATAGCTCTTTGTGCAGGTCACCTTGTTGAATCCATGCCGCAAAGAATTCAGGCTGATCTGGAGGCAAAAGGGGGTCCTACCCGGTACTAGATAGGTGTACCTAATAAAGTGGTGGGTGTATTAGACATATGGCCAAAATAAAAAGGTAACAAGTATTGTTAATGGCCAATCAAACTCTTTAAGAAGAGGAATTTCGGTGGCTAATTAATGATTAATTGTTATTAATGGCTTGATATAATGATATAATATTAACCTGGAAATGGACACAAATTGAAGATGCATACTTGCCTTGGGCCTATTCATCCGTGACTGGTTACTGCATATTCTGTGAATGTGGCTAATAGTGAACTCGTGAACCTATAATGGATAATGGATGGGTTATACCAAGATATAGCACAAACGAATGGTTATCTCAGGTGACGAAGCAGTAGTTAATAATAGAAAAGAATATGAGATCCACTTCAATAGTCATCCACTAACTAGATTTTCAGCAGACCAGTGAGAGATTTGCCAACTTTTAAATATGTAGTCCTATGTGTTCTATATGGGTTTTGGTTTTGTTCATTTCGGAAATGAAGATAGTGGAACCGTAGGACAGACTACTATTCCACAAGTAACACTTCCATTCACCATGATCAAAGCCTGAGGCACCTCTTTCCTCCATATTCTCTTTTACCCTCTCTCTTTTAGAGCAGTTGTGTTCATTTTCATTGTGTAATAGTCTTTCCACTCTCTCTCTCATTCTCTTCATCTCATGTTCTTTAGGCTATTTATTTTATATTCGTTTTGTGGACCAGGAATTTTTAGTATTGGATGGAAGACGTGGATGAAGATTGTGATTATCCCAGGAGATTTTTGTTCTCTTCGCTCTACTTCCCCTTAAATGACTTGTAAATCAAAGTAAACACATTAATTTCACACTGTCCTTGCTTGTGAAAGACACTGACACGTAGGGGCCTTTAAAGCCCTACAAGTAAATTTCTGGTGGGGTTTTTTTGTGTTCCCTCCCCTAAACTTGCTGACAGTGTTCTTGTTTTGACTTTCTAAACCTTGACAAGGGCTTCAAAAGTTGAAGCAATCATAAAAAATGGAACATGAGAAAAACTGAGTTTGAGCCTAATTCTAGATGTCTGTTGATGTCTGTATTTTTAGATCTTTAATTACAATACTTACTAGGAGGTAGACGTTGAGGGTTTTAGATAATAGACATAATATTGCTGTCAAAAGCAATCCCATTTTAATAACCCCTCTCTCAAAAACAAAAGAGAAGGAGAGAAAACAGTCATGGTCATGGGTGTATGATACAATGAAGAAAAGAGTAAACTTTAAGTTCCTTGATTCATTTGAAATTTGACTTTGCCAAATCCTGCTGGAGCAAAGAAATGGTTCGAGTACTTCATTTCTTAATCATGCTCAGTAGCAGTACTTTGGTAGAGAGTTGTTCATCTTCACTTGTAGTATCCCCTTTCTATAATAGATACAGCTGCACATAGTGAAGGGTCAGGAGTATGTTCATGAGATTGCGTCCATACTTATTTGGCCCTTACAATTCAATTAATCAGCTGCACTCACCTTGGTAGCCTCTCAGCTAATGTTAAGCCTGCTGCTAGAAACCATGTTTGCTCCAGTTGAGAACCGTCACCAATATAAGGGCTTTTTTATAATTTGCTGACCTCATGAAGGTCATCCACACTTTAATTCTCTTTACTTCTGTCTCAGTCAGAATTGACTCAAAGAAAAGAGACCATATCACCCTTGTCCTAGCCTCCCTTCATTGGCTTCAGGATAGTTTTACAATTGATTTTATGATCCTATTGATCTTTGACCATCCATAAATCCAGACTAAAGACCAAAGCTGATCAGGCTTTTGTCATCAGGGCCTCCACACTTTGTAATGCCCTACCTGATAATCTCAAATCAGCAAAATCAGTATCATCCTTCAAATCACTTTTATGAAATGGCCATTTTGTAATGTGTCTTCTGTTTATTCTCATTTTGTTGTTTTATTGTTGTCGCATGCAACCTTTACCTCAGATTCTATTTAATGTACTTTAATGTAATCTTAACTTGTTTGTTGTTATTGTGCTCTATTTATTATATTTTAATTTCTATCTTTCTACTCTTTTTTTTCAAGATTCCTAAGAAGAAGTGCTAGTAGTGTTGGTAGTAGTAGTAGTAGTAGTAGTAGTAGTAGTAGTGGCAATAGTAGTGGTCGTAGTAGTGGCAGTAGTAGTAGTAGTAGTAGTAGTAGTAGTAGTAGTAGTGGCAGTAGTAGTAGTATACAGATATAATAACATTTCTATCCTGCACTAATTCACCCAAGCTTAGCATGACAGAGGTACCTTACCTTTCAGTGGTAAATTGTTAAAACAGAAAAAAGCATAGAATCCTCAAAAGCAATAAAGACAAACCACACAATTATCTCTTGAAAGTAATAAAGTGCACAAAATGAACCACTGTGGTACCCCGTGGTGAATTATCGCACACACACTTCAGAGGACTACAGGCTGTGAAATTACCCAATCAGAGGGTCTTGTCTGTTCTTGGACATTAGTCATCCCACATAGGCCAACTGAGATGATATGCACACACACACACACACACACACACACACACACAAACCTAAGACAGAGCGGTTTGAAAATTTCATAAAGCTCCATTAAAGTTAATGACAAACCCTTGTCCAAAATACTATATTAGAGGGTGTACGAGTATGTGTGTACGTGCTTGTGGTTGAATGTTTTACGCCCTAGGCTATATGAGTAAATTGTCAGAAGAGGTGTCAGGGTGTGAATGTCACAGCCAAGTTGTTATTCTGCACTTTTCATTTGGCTTTGGAAACATAGATTTATTGTGAGTGTTAACGAGAGGCCATTTTGACAGCAGGTGCGGGAACTTATAAAACAGGCCTTGATTTTCACCTTGAGTTATGATAACCTTCAGGTCCTTCTCACAGACCAAAACCACTCAGATACTCAAGCACAAGCTGCACGCACAAACACACATTATATACTCACACCTATGCCCACAAATGCACAAACCTGCGAAACACCCATATGCACATGAACATACACCCACACACAGTACACCCCACACAGGCACGACACACACACAAACAATGTAGATAAATGATGAGCCAACAAGCCATAAACACAACTACATCTGCAGTCAGAAGGCATATTGAACCGTAAAGCCACTGTGCCGTAAAGTTTGCTGTCTTAGAATAAGAACATAATCTTGCTCTTGAAATAAAAACACCTATCGGTCATGTGCATAAAACGTATCAGTATGCTGGAGTGAGTCAGTGCTTGTGGCCCATCCAACTTTGTTATTCCCATGCTGCATTTTCCCTTCCATTTCCTGTCCATTCTGACATTTGGACCCGTTGTGGTACAAGTATGAAAAAGCATAATCATGGGAAACGTAGCTGCAGCTGATCCATTGAGACACTAAGGAATGCAAAATGTATGCAAGGTTGCTGCAATGTATGGATGCAGGATAATCTGTGTTTTTTGTTTTTGTCTTTTTTCAGGTGAAGTATGGTCGGTTTGGCTTTGTGTGGGATGCAGCGGTGTTAGAGTATGTTGCCATCAACGACGAGGACTGCTCCTTTTACACTGTGAGCAACAACGCACCAGACCGTGGATATGGTATCGCCATGCAGCACGGCAGCCCCTACCGGGATATTTTCTCCCAGAGGTAGGAATTACAGAAGATAAACAAAGTCAGCATCCTCCTTCACTGCACTGAACTGTTGTTGAAAGCATATTGATGGATTCGGTATTTTAGTTCCATGTCTTCTCAAACACATTGTTATAAGTTTAGGTCTAAGTGGGGATAACTATTGTTTTACAAACCATTGGGGAGGGTTATGGAAACGTTATGCATTTTCCTTTTTTATGGAAGGTCAGTAAGTTTTTATTACAGTTTAAAATTCTACCATATACCCATGAAAATAAAAAATGGACAATCTCTAAAGGTTTGCCCCTCTACAGTGCTTTCAAAATCTGCAGCAATTAGGGGATGAAGTGTTTCTCTCAGTGCTTGCCTCAATCCCAATTAGGGATTGATGCTGGCTTTCATTGGGATCAAACATGGGATCATCACAAGAAAATCAATAATGAAAAAGCTGTCTAAAGCAGGGGTGTCAAACTGTGTGCCATGGAGGGCCAAGAGTATGCAGGTTTTCGTTCCAACCCAAGAATACACCAGGTGATTTCACTGATTAGTCCCTCTTCTCTGGTTGAAGGTGTGGTAATCAGTGAAATCACCTGCTGTATTCTTGGGTTGGAACGAAAACCTGCATACTCTTGGCCCTCCATGGCACACAGTTTGACACCCCTGGTCTAAAGCCTTCATGAGGCTCATGCGTGTGAGAGAGATTGTGTGCATGTTAGAGTGTGTGTGTGTGTGTGTGTGTGGTGAGACAAGGAACTAGAAGGCATGCGCATGGGCCAAAATGCGTGAGCTTTATGTGAGTGTGTGAGTGACTGCGCCTGTCTGTTTACAGCTCCATATCCGGTGAAGCGTTTCACTGCTGAATATTGCCTATCATGGCTGTTATTAAAGTAAACAAGCAATTAATTGACAGGCCATGTTCCCAATTTCCTCCTATTATTTCAGGGACATTGTCACACTCTCGGGAAGTGAGATTTGAACAGTTTACTCACTCTGTTCCCCATGGTTCAAACAACAATAGACAGAGAAATTATGAAGAGAGAAAATTATCACAGAGGTATAATTGTTTTGTTTTTCTTTGCTTTGTTTTTTTTCACGTTGACATTCTGGATTATACAAATTAATGAAGCCTGTAGCGGAGGATTTATATTAGCAGTCCCTGCAGTGGGACAGAAAGGTAGATAAATAGATAAATCTTTGACTTTGCCTGATCTTCTCTGGTGCCCTGGTCAGGATGAAATTCTTATACTGCAAAGTCAGAGAGGCTACTTTGATGCATCTTACAAATCAGAGTTAGTAATGTGGGGTTTGGTTTTGTTTATAATAATAATAACAACAATAAGAATAACAATAGAGTTAGACATTCCTGCAAGGGAGGTCCGTCTTGCCAGGCTACATCTACATTCATGCTAATATGTTTCCTGTTGTGGCTTAGTTGATGGTGACAGACTTTGTTCACCACCAGCACTTCCCAGATGCCAGTACACGTATCAATTTAAAGTTTCTGAGACTACAGCATGATTGTTAAGATAACTCCAGTTTCAATATCGACTGTCAGACATTTCTTCTCTCTCTCGCTATTGATATTTCAAGGCATGGAGGAATAGGATGGGAGGATGAGATTGATATGAGTTTTGACATGACAAAAGAATAACAGTGGCTAGCCCCTCTGACTGTCTTTCTTTAACACAACACCTTCTCAATCAAAAAAAGACAGAGAAGAGAAAATAACACAAAGAGAAAGGGGAGATGCAACATTATAATCAAATATACCAACTACTGAGATCTAAAATTGCCAGTGATTATAGGGTGTAATTGGAGAGGGAATCTGTGACTTCTGAAGAGTACTCAATTTATGTGTGTGTGTTGTGTGCATGCGTGGATGTGTACATACTTAAAAAATGTTTACTGCCTGCAGGTCCCCCAGGGGTTATGTGAGAGATGAAAACGATTTTATTTGCTTTGACACTTAGGAGGGAAAGAGAGAAGGGCAGCGTCGTCGTGAGTTTCTCTAGAAATAGACAGCTTGCTACAACTTCATCGTTTTCAACCAGTTGGTTTGTTATATAGCCAGAGTTTATGTGTATCACAACTGTGTGTGTGTGTGTGTGTGTAAGCATGCACCCGTGTTTGTTTGCGTGTGTGGATTTGGGTGTATTTGTGAGCACTGTTGATGTTTGAACACAAAATCCATGAGTGTGTGCGTGCTTGTGTGTGTGTGCCGCTGCTCTGTGATTTGATTGAGATAGACTGCAGATTTGCCAGAGTCAGAAAACAGTGGTGTAAAGGGCCAGTCTGATAATTTAAACTGACACCAACTGACAAGTTGTTTTGACGAGCTGGAGGGGTGAGATTGTGGGAGAAGAAACCCTCTCACAGCGCATGTGTTATTGGTGTCCGTGTGTTTGTTTGTGTATGTACGCGTCTGCAGGGGTGTACTTGAGTACTTGAGTAATTGTACTTTGTTACTATACTTAAGTACTATTTTCAGGGATTTGTACTTCGCTTGAGTATTATTAACTTTGTATACTTGTACTGTTACTCAATTACATTTTCGATAAAAAACAACAACTTTTTACTCCTTACATTTAAAATTCAGACCTTCAAAGTACAAAGTACTTCAAAGTACAAGTTACAAGTTAGCATTATTTATTTCACTGACCGAACTGTTAACCCTGCGGCCACCATAAAACAGCCAGATCCCAATTAACATATTATATTATAACAATTAACAGTACATACAAAAGTAGAAACCTTTTGACTTTTACTCAAGTGTATTTTTAGCTAGTTACTTTAGAATAGAGGATTTAAACCACAGCACATGGTTGCCATGGTTATTGAAAAGAGTGTGCCGCAGTCTAAGGAGCTACACTGTAGGCCAGGCATTTTATTGTGCTTAATTTGAGTCTGAATCTAGTCTTGGTGTCAAGTCCAGCCAAAGTAACAGATTTCCATTAGAGTTGCTTCTGTTTTCAGAAAAGTCTTACACTTAAATTTACAGAGACAACATGGCACTAGGGCAGGTACAGACTCCCAGCATTTATTGACAATTACGGTATGGATATGATTATGTCACATCACTAGTTTGGTGACATTATACTTAGAAACAAAAGAAGTATTTTTATGTTGCTGTATTTTTATTGGCTGGCTGCAGGCAACCCGTCAATTTCCACAAGTGGCCCCCAGGCTGATAACTGAGTATTTCTGCAATAAAGCCATGACAAGTTGTTTATCTGTGGGGTCTATGGCAATGCATGTTGTACAGTTTGCTTGAGGGGCTAAATGGCAGCTCTGACAGTGATAAATTATTGTCACAGTCACAGATACAGCACACCTTGGAGACCAGAAGTTGGATTGCTGGGGTGAGTATGCACCAGTGGCTGACTTCACTCTCTAGAAATGTCATTAGCTTGCCAGCCTGTGGCTTGTAATTTCCAGACCGGGCTGGTATAAAAGTAACCTCAACAAGGATCTTTCATATCAGCCTCTACTCCCACGGTAGCTGGTTTGATTGTCGCCAACATTGAGGTGTTAGGGGCTCCAGTGGTTTGTTTTTGGTTTTGTTATGTCTTGTTTTGCACTTGTGTTATTCATATTGCAAGGCAATTCCACCCAGCAAGCGTGCTGTTTTGGCTAAAATTGGTAAACAACAATATTTAGTTCCAGGAGGTAAAAACCGACTCACTGGGGGTTTGAAAAAGTTCAGTGTTGTTATGGGTATTTTGGTTGTGAATATGTATACACTCCAGAGGCCATGTGAGAAATGTGATAGTATAAGAAAGAATTGCTCCTGCACCCAGCTGATGTGTTTTCCTGAATTTCTCATTGCCATGTGTTGAACCACATACTATAAAACAGGTAGGTGTGTTAGTTTCCTCTCCTTCGCTCCTAATATCTTTAGTGCCTAGTCTCCTTTCCTTCATTCAAGCCTTAATACATCTATCCACCCATGCATCCTTGTATTCTTCATTGTTGTCTCTAGAGCCTCGATTCCTTCATGCATTTATTTTCTATTCTATCACAGACAATATATTGAAGCCCAGCCACAGTAACCAATGTGTTGTTAATATTAAAGTGCTCCTCTACTCAAAGTTGTTTTTCAGTGATATTAAAGTGCTCCAGGTCCCAGTAAATACAAAGTAAACTGTACAAGCATAGATCATAAAAACAGTTTGCATGTGATGCTCTCTGTATTCTGGCTGCGCTTTTATATCAATAGCACTCACGACAATAAAATTGTCAGCAATGGTTAAAAAAGTGATGATGAATTGACTTGAAAGTTTGGTTATTGCGAACCTTGTAATGAAAATTAATGAATCACGTAGTGGAGTTTTTCTGCAGAAATGTATATGGTAGAGATAAACTGAATTGCATTGTTGGAATATATGCCCTTGTTCCAGCAGAGTGGTTGTAAATACCCATTTTCAAACAGTTGCCTGGTGGTTAGAGAGGATGGGCCTTAACCACAGGTTCGCAGGTTAAACCCTGTTGCAGTCAGTGTTCAACAACAGCTCACAAGGCCCACTCTGTTGAAGGGGGGTACATATGCCTAATCCAGCACTGTTAACCCTCTGTTAACATGCGTTTCAGTGTCGCAAGGTGAAATGGAAAGAAACACAAGACTAATTTGAATGTGTAATGAAGTGATAGGTTGCTCTCAACTCTAGACTTTTTCTGCTGTTGATTCTGATTTCAAAAATCTCAGAAAAACGAAACTTAATCAGCACATCAAGAACAACGTGAAACTTTATGCTTAAAACAGACAATACTAATATTGAGGTTATAACCCTAACCCAAGGCTGCAAGTTTCACTCAGTTTTCACACAAGTTCTTAGTTTCGCTTCCACCGCTCGTTGTTGGGAGTACCCTGGGAGGTAGAGCTGTCTTGACTACAATATTGACGCAAGTTCAGGGTTTCTCTTTTTTTCTTGCCCTCTCTCCCACACACAAACACAGTCGTTCTGAATTGAACCCTCAGTTTCCCAATCACTGACTACCAAGGAAATTAATACTGCATTTTGGAAGGGTGGAGAGAAGCGTGTGTGTGTGTGTGTGTGTGTGTGTGTGTGTGTGTGTGCTTACAACAGTGACACTGCTCCAAATGATGAGAAATTGATTTAATGTCAAGTGTCAATCTAATCTCCCTCTCTCTCTCTTTGTCTCTCTGACACACTCCCTCTCTAAACTGTCAGTCCTTTAGCAGTCTATCACAGTCAAACTCAGCCCACGCGGTTAATACATTAATAGAAATTAAAGAATGTAGTAAGGACACGTAATGGAAATGTGTGTGTGCCCCTCTCTCTCTGTTAATGACTATTAATGACTGTTTGACTTCTCTTTGTTATTTATCATAGTTCAGCTTGATAATCTGTTCCAGTTCACCCACACACTGTGGCTTAATGATGCTTAATTGAAAACTTTGTTGACAAAGTGTATGACATTGAACCCTGAGAGCACTAATTGGAGTAATTACTCCTTGCAAACTTTGCTTATGGGACCAAAGACTCTCATGTGTAAATAACTTCACATCCTGTAATCCTTGGGGTTCAATATGGTGACAAGCTCTTAATTGCAACCAAACTATGTTTAGAGAGACACACATGTCAGGCAGGTGGCCAGTACATGTGTGTGGGGGGGCTTTTCCCTCTGTCAGTGTCAGTGAGCAAGACAGTACTGACATGCCAACAGTGTGTGTGTAATTCCCCCTTTGCTCCCCTGTTGCTTTAAATAAGGATCTTATTTTGATTCTTTGCTCTATAAGGGTTCTTAGTCAACTTGCCTGGTTAAATATGTTGAAATGTGGTTGTAACATCTCAGTCTATCACCAGGACATTGGAGAGAGTTTTGTGGTTCAGTCCAATTTTCTTTTGGCACCAATATAAACCACACTCAAAAGCAAACCCAAATACACACCACTGGTGCTAGAATAATAATATCTCCCCTTTTTGGGGATGAGTCCAACAGTCTGTAAACAAATAAACAGCCTTTCCGGGCTTCAAGGTATTCATGTGTGGCGGTGCGGTGGGTCTGTGTGCTTCAGTCCCAGCTTCTCTCAGCATCGACTAAAACACATATGTACAGGGAGAGAATAATCAGGCACAGGTGCACCTTGTTGACCGGCTGGATGCTCCTGACTCACTCCTGACCAATGTTCAATCACTGCCCTACTTACCACAGTGGTAAACTGGTTTAAACTCAAAAGATTGTAGACTGGGATGTATCAGAGGTGTTGTTTTTTCCTTTCTCTCTTTTTTGACACGTTGCTTTTTTTTCTTGAGGCAGGTTGCAAAACGGCAAAACTCAAAATCATGTGAAAATAATAATGTGCTACTTTATTGATTTCCCCCAATGGAAATTCTCTTTTCGCTTCCTCGACTCCACAGGGAGGTCAGAGTGCAGAGACAGATACAGAACAGCACCCCTGGAGGTGGTGGGGATTCAGTGTTTTGGTCAAAGGCACTTTAGCAGGAGGCTTGCTGACACGGGGGGCTTGAAGTCAGCCCTCCAGCCCAGTACACCACTCTGCCGAGTCACTGAAATATCTGCAGCCACACCAGGTTTCATCTCTAGAAACCTAGTATATGTCTGTCCAGTGTTTACCATTCATCTAAGAGGTGGGCATCACGTTATATTTTCTGCCACACCAGAGACTAATCTTACTTAGCTGTTGCTTGTAAACACACAGCATGCACACACACCTTTTCTCCTCATCCGCTTGTGTGAGACAGACACTAGACAGACCTGCTAGACAGACAAGGGTGCAGCCTGACCTGAATAAAGCTGTTATCGACACCACAACAAGGTAGTTGTTAACTTTTTTTTCTCCAGTATTGAACTTGGGATGTTTCTGTCCGCAGCTGCTAGCGGAAAGTCTAAGTGTACCCTTTTTGTACACATTGTTGTTCAAAACTAAATAAGTTTGGGGTAGTTTGGGAAGTAACTTTCAGGGTTGGTAGGCCATCACTGAAGAGGCTGTAATATTTATTTCCCAGAAAACTCAAAAAGACTAATTCTTGAACCTCCGGACCTGATCCTCAAACCATCAGAACTTGAGCGAATCACAAACTTTTTACATCCAAATCTTTCAGACGATGTTCTGTTTTTTCAAGTTTTTTTATATGAACATTATTCTCTATCATGTTTTTCAGAGAGCCTAACGCTGGAGAGGCAGAGGGAGACCGCTCATGTTGCCAGCTTTGTGTATAGCCAGTAACTAAGCTGTCAGCCCAATGTTGTTCTCATTTTAGGAGCTGACAGCCAACGGTCCTCTCAGAACAATGAACTCATTTTAGCAAAACACCTCTTTCTCTCATCCCCCTCCTTCCCCCCTCTCCTCATTTAATTTTACTCATCACATCCCTTCTTTTTTCTCCTTTCTTTACTCTTCCCCATCTGTCCTGTCCTGTCCTCTCTTCTCCTTTCCTCCCCACCTTTCCTCTCCTCTCTCCTCATGCTCTCCTTTCCTCCATTTTGCAATTTTGCTGCCAGACATCCATCCAGATCACACATGTCATCATGTGCATGTCCGTTTTCTTACTCCTTTTTCATTTCCTCACTCAATTTTCCATCTTTCCTCATTCTCTGACTGGGGTAAGTGTGAGGGCTTGCAGGTGGGAGAGTGGCAGGAGGGGGCCTAGGGATTTTAGGAGTGATATGAGGCAGTGGGGTTTTTAGGAGACAGAACTGGGAGGGGACGTTTGAAAAGGTGATTGCCAAGCTGTCTAAATGGCAGGGGTTGGCAGTCCTCCAGGCCTGGCGAGGGACATTCACCGTGACCAGAGGCAGCGATAGCCCAGGAGGATCATTGTTACAGGAGCCCTTGTTCCATAACCCTATGCTGCCTTTGAGACTGTTCCGTTCCCCTAGTTTAGGGGCTGTTTTGATTAGGGCAGGGGTCAGCAAGCTCTGACCTGGTGGAGGTGGGAGGCTGGAGGTCAGCGGCTGTCCTGGCAACCAAGATCAGTACACGGTCTCACCGAGTAGCCCCAGCAGATCTTCAGGGGGTCTGCTGCTGCCCTTCCACGCCCCTACGGGAGTCACTGCCGGGCCTGTTCAAGCTAGGCTGTTCAGAGCAGGACAAAGAGAGTTGCATCCTGTCTTTCAACACACCACAGCTGGGGGAGTTCAGCAGGTCAGTAAAAAGGCTGTGAAGGTCCACCACCAAGCTGCCCTGAGGGGAGTAAGACCATCGAGGTGGCAGGGGGATTCGGGGCCCGGCTGTTTCCTGAGAGGATGCTGGCACTCCCTGAACAAACCTCCCATAGAGACATGTACTGCTGATCTACAGTGGAGGAGACACACAACACCTGTTTTTACAATGTGCTAGGCTGGGAAGCGTAATGAGGACAGTGCAGGGCTGGTGCACAGCGCTGGCTACCACCTTCTCCAATGAGATGTACATAGGGTGGCCCAAATACAAGGTGTCAGAAAAGAGAAAGGTGTGTCTGCTTAGTTTGTGCAGGCCAAGCTGGCTACCTGGAAGAGCAGGAAGAACAAGTGGTTAGGGATAGGCTCAGTTGAGGCAGAAAACATGATGCTGGGCCTGGTAGTGAGGCTTTCGGGGTTCGGGGAGAGTTTTCCTTCTACAAGCTGCCGGAAAATGTTACTCATTTTGTGTCTGTGTGGGGGCCTGGGGCTTAATATTTAATTGTTTTATTTTTTCTGTAGTTCAGTGCTTTAGTCATTTTCCTTTTGTGAGCATGAGTGGCTGAGGTTTTATTTTATTTTTTGTATTTTTTTTTGACATGACATGATTGTGGTTCATATCTGTATCTGTTCATAGAGCAGTGAAAATAAATTAATGAATTCTCTGACTCACTCACTTCCCCTCCAGCTTCACTTTCTCTTTCCACCCTCTCGCCTCTCCCCACTTTACAGTTTTCACACATAGAATTGTGTTTGCTACAGAGGTGACAAGAGATTATTGATAGAAGACAGCGCGCCTGTTACAGTTGCAGCAAACGCTCAAGCTATGATGTATTTCCCCGTGCCTCAGACATTAATATGCTCACCAATGATGCAGTGTGCCTCGACACCTCTCACAGAAACACTTCAGGAGCCTATCCAGCCAGTTGTGAAACTCACTACACCACATTGCTGTGCATTTTAACTGGCTCCAGCTGTATCAAAAAACTGCAGAGAAAGCTACAGATGAGCAGCATGGGACACAAAGTTCATTTATATGGGCCATATGGATGGGCTTGAGGAAGACTGCAGAATCAACACCCAGTATGTGTTGAGTTACAGTGCATTAAAGGGGCAATAAGTACGAATAAATATGACTTTTACTGCCCCATAGTACAAAATGACCATAATATATCTGCAGGGGGTTTGATTGGGTTATTGATCAATACAAATGAGTCAACGATTATTTGCCAAGTGCTGAGATATCTGGCTTTCAAAACTCACTTTCCAGCCTGTTTTGGAAAAGAAATACTCTCCATTTACTTCCATTTTCAACTGCTCAAGAACAGCGCTACAAGGGAGCAACTGGCATTGTAAGGAATTTCAGCTACAAACGCTAATAAACCTCAATCACAAGGGAAAAAAAGACAAAGCAGCTTTATTACTACAGCATTTTGCATCATGATATATATAACCTCTTAACTAATACTTCTGGTGGATCTCTGCTCTAATTAGCTAGCTTACTCGTCTCTATTGTGAAAAGTGGACTTTGTTGTTTCTGTCAATTTACAGACTTAATTCAAAGGGACAGGAGAGGTGGGGGCCGCTGTGTGAGAGACTTGTAGGAGGAAATATTGTATATGGTATAGAATACTGACTGAAAAGTTGTTTGTGGAATGACATTAGATGTTTCCTAAGAAGCGAAACGTTCTGCAGCAGTAAGAGGTAAAGCTTGTAAACTAAGCTGAGAAGACGCTGCTGTCTCTTAAACCTTGCAACTCCCAAAAGGCCACTTTTCAGGAGATAAAGGGGAAAGATATTTCATATTAATTCCAATACATTTTTTTAAATGACACTGGCGGACTGGAGGGAGGGTGGTGGAGGCTTAATTGGATCCAGGAGAGAGGTGAGTTAGTGGACTGCTTCTTCCCTGGATCCGGTACCAGCTGCAGCCAGTTGGGACTGATTGCAGCTGGTGCCTTTTTAACCTGTGTGTGAATGCGTGAGTGCGTGCGTGTCAGGGTGAGAGACTGACTGTGTGACCGAGGGGGGATGGAGCGGGAGCGGGCCGTCTCCTGCCGCGGCGTCCAGCGGAGGTCCGCGGGGGACGCAGTCGGGAGCCGCCTGCAAGGGCTGACCAGTCGGGGTTGGGGCGGGATGCCCCTGGAAGCCTGGGGCAGCCTTGGGGCTCCGCGGCTGGCCCACCGGGACCGGGGTGGGCGCCAGCGAGGAGACCCGGGCCGGGTTTATCGCTGCCAGGTGTTTGTGTGCAAATAAAACGGCCTGCTGGCCATTGAACTCTCCCCTGCCTGTGTCTCTGCCTATCACGGACCCCGGTTATGTGGCACCTTGCCACAGACACATTTAGTTTAGGATGGGTTACATATATACTATTTAAAACCATAAAGGTTATATCAAACTTGGATTAAACTGAAAACATGACAATCACCCAGATTTACAAGGTTTTACAAGGTCATGACCACAAAAGAGACAGCAGTCTGTTTCAAAGAATACGGTCAACTTTTTTTGAGTTTGATTCCAGACATGGAGCTTAATTTAGCTGTAAATGTAATTATAAGTGTGTTTGTGGTCACAAATGTGTGTTTGCATGAGAAAGAGAGATAAATGGTGGGCGAGCACCGTGGGTAGGAAGGGTGTTTGCTTGTGCATGCATGCCTGTGTCCTTGCTTGCTGTTCAGTGTATGCACATGCATACACTGAACTATTTTGATATGCTGTTGTGCTGCGTGTGGTACTACATGTATATGTCCTCTTTTTCTTGTGTCCTTTGAGTCGCCGTCTTGGCATCCTTCTCTGTCTCTTTCTATCTCTATCTCAACAGTATGCCCTCCAAATCATTTTTTACCTTTGTTTGTTTCCCAGCCTTCCCTCCTAATCTTTTAACGTTTACTGTTTTTTTTCTCCTTCCTTCCTTTCTCCCCATCTTCTTTCCCTCGCTCCTTTTGCCATTATAAAAATCACACAGGTTTTTTTCAGCTTGAGTCAACTAATAATGTGTGATCATTCCACCATCAAGGCTGCTGCCGTAGAGTTGCCATGGCAACATCTAGTCCACGCAGTAATGGCCACTGCAGAGAGAGCTGGGAGGCAGAGACAGAGTATACACACACACACACACACAACTTGTGCCCCACCCCAGCCCTTGCCCCTGCTCATTTTCCTTAACAGCCAGTGGGAGTGTTAAAGTCATTATAGATCTGCCCAGCCAAAGTCAACGATCTTAAAGCAAGGTGATAACTCTTTACACACATGCAATGTTAATGTGCCACACAACACACCAGCTGTTTCACACACGCACACACACACACACACAGAAAAAAAACACAAACATGCATGCAAGCAAACACACAATTCATGCATGCTCAAGCATTAACACAGACACAAACACACATACACACACACTACCAGACACACACATCCAAACATACATACACATGCACACACAGATATACACACACATACACTCCAACTGTTACCGTAATTATATTTCACCTATCATACACACACCTCTATTACTCCCTTTATATATGCAGTTGCAGTTGACTCTGACAGTGTAACCCCTACATTGTCCATAGCAGTTGACACTGATACATGCAGTTTGACATTAAAATGCAGTGGACATTAATATAGCAACTCATATACTTTACAAAGCAGCAGATGACACTGATACCTATATTGTACATGCTCAGACGGCAGTGACATATTGATACTACTATTCGTATTACTTGAAGTGATCAATTTCCCTGTACCTCAGGGTAGCAGTGTGCTGAGTGATTAGCAAAAAATGCTAAATAAATAAATAAAAATAACTGGCAGAAAAAAGCTAAGAAACCCATCTAATTGTACATTTTATTATTTTGAGATTCTACACATTCAGGTTGAAATAAAAGCAAAAAAAGTTTTGGATAACTGTGCAGGGGGAAGCTGCTGGGAAGTCTAGTCTATGTCATAGACTATAGTGGATATTCTATGAGGGTATGTTGTGCAAGAATCCTGTGATGTCATGTAATCGTCCATTAATATTTGCATTACACGGACCTTTATTTGGCTGTGTTTTTGCCTGTCAAAAGGAAGACAATCATATATACACGCACACACACACAACACTTTTAATAGCTTCTCCTAGGTTTGTCATTGATGTTTTCTTCTGACCAAACCACACATTGACATTCTCAGTGTGTGTGTGTGTGTGTGTAGGTCTGTGTTGCTCTGTGTGTGGTTCTGTGTGTCAGATTTGTGTGTCTGTCTTTTCATGCGAAGGTATATTTCCTTTTGAGAGACAAAGAGACAGTGGCTGCTAAAT
>JAXDDW010000002.1:12512500-12542500 GCA_034670385.1 Hoplostethus mediterraneus
CTATTCTGTTCTATTCTGTTCTATTCTGCTCCATCAATGATCACACATCTGGAATTCTACCCATGTCCCGGCTCTGTAGAGCTCAGGAAGTGATAAGACAATCACTCTAAATGAGAATGACGTGATTGTGGAGAGACGTGCTGCGTCTGTTTAGCTGATTCACATTGAAATGAGTTTCATCCATTCTGGTTATTGTGGAAGGAATTAATGATGTAAACTGTCTATGGGCTCATTTGCATTTTCTGATTGATTTTAGTGTGTTTTGTGCGTTCTCCATGAAGAACAATGAAGACGGGAGATGGGCATTGTCATTTTTGTCAGCATATAGACGTGGAATTGTAGGATGGGTTTGCCCCCAGGAAATTCTGCAGATGATTGTCAACATCTGTCTCTGTGTACACATCTAAGGATCCCATTTCTATTTGCTGGTGCATGTAGTCGTGGTTGTGACTGTTTCTATGTATGTGGGTGTGTGTGTTTGTATGGTAGGTATATGCATATAAACAAACACACACATTTTCAGTCTTTGTCTGTCCTTCTGCCTGTGCCCCTCTCTCCTCCATGCCTCTGTTAAATACCAAGCTGAACACTAACAGAGCCTCTGTATGCCTGTCTGTCTGTCTGTGCGTGTCTTCCTCTTTCCTCCAAACCAAAATGAACGACCCAGTTAAATAATAAGCTGAAGGCTAACAGAGGGTCCCCATCAACCTCTGAGCTCTGTCCTCTCTGAAGCCATCATTCATGGAACTAAAGCTAGGCAGCATAATGACATTGTGGCAGTGTACTTGTGCTGTGCTGCAAAACATATTAATGCTAGCCATAATGAGTTTGACAGCCCAGTGGGGTTGTCAAGGGAGTGGGGGGGTTTAGTTAGCCAACTGTGCCCTCAAGTGGCAAACAGTGGTCATGGCGACTGCAGTAAAAACTGCAGCGTTTGTGGATTTGTTTTGTGCATTTGACGTATGTGAATATTTTTCATCCTCCCTTACTGTTTTTATTGGATAGCAATGACACTGACTAACATTTAAATAGCAAACAGACACAACCAAGAATACTCGAAATGAATCATCTCAAAAACATGGGTTATGTATGTCTATGTATGTGTCCATCTGTTCCCCTCCCTACAACTCTGGAGCTGCAGTATACAACAGGGGTGGGTGTACGCTTACCTGCGTGTCCATGTGTGTGTCCCACCCTACATCCTAGAATCTTGGAGCTTCAGCAGAATGGCGACATGGACATCCTGAAGCTCAAGTGGTGGCCCAGGGACAGCCCCTGTGACCTCTACAGCTCTGTCCAGACACGGCAGCGCGGCAGTGCCCTGGACATCCACAGCTTCGCCGGTGTGTTCTGCGTCCTGGCAGCCGGGGTGGTGCTCTCCTGCCTCATCGCCATGGTGGAAAGCTGGTGGACACGAAGGAAGGGATCCAGAGTCCCCTCGAAGGAGGTAGGGGGATGGGGGGATGGACGGATGGTGAAAGGAGGTGAGGTTGATGGAGAGCCGGTAAGGGGGGAAAGGGGGGGGGGGGGCCCTCCGTGGTGGTGAGAAGGGGTTGCAGGGATGGAGGAGGAGAGCGGTGTAGGTATGGGTGGAGAGAATAAGAAGGAAAATTGAAAGCAAGAGGGGATAGAGGATGATGCTATGGAAGAATGGAGTGAGGAACATTTTTGATACAGGTCTAGCTGAAGCAAGGAGACAAGGGTGTGAAAAGGTAGTGGACCCAGAGTCTAGGCTCCACGGCCAGAGGCACTTAGGTGAAAAACACCTCAAATGTGTGAGGAAGAAAGGTATGAGCCCTCTGTCTGAAAGAGTGACATTGATGGGTTCTGGAGCTAAATTTGCTGCCAAGAAACATCAGCAAAACTGCGCATAGCTTATAACCCTCCACTGAACTCATTGGCACAACTCTGCATTGTCTTGTACATGCTCTGGGTATGAGCAAGGAAAAGAAGGGTTCAATAGGACTTGATGTTTTCAGCAGCCCTGGGAAAACGTCATTCAAATCTTCAAGCACAGTCATGATCCCTGGTAATTGTGTCATCTATCAATCCGGAGCTTCCAAAAGCTCACTGGTATGTTACTAATGCTAATTGTTGATATAATGAAAATTAACATCAAAATTTGAAATGCTGCTACCAGACAGATATACTGCCAAAAGCAAATTGATTTCCTGCTGAATTAAGCAGCAAATTGCAAACTCTTTTAATTTAACTTCAATCAAGAGGGCTTGCATTTTTGGCACTCGTGTCAAATCGTACTTATGCCTTCTCAGCCCTCATTATTTGATCTAAAGTGCTGTTATGTCATATTGATGCCCAATATATCAGATATAAAATCAGATGTAATGTTAGATGGTTTGGGTGACTTGTTTCTAGGGGCTGGTGCCACAAGCACATGTATATGCACGGGCACACACACACACACACGCACACGCACACACACTGGTCAGACTGAGAGGGTTGTGTACTGTCGATCAGCTGCTTTGTATTCACACTTAAATATCCAATCCTTCAAGATCCTATTTACTCCATATAGTGAAAGTTGGTATCGAAACTGTGTCTCCATACCGTACCATTCTGATCTGAACACAGATAGTTTCAACATACTGGATATAATAATTGCACTCAGTGGAAAATTTCTGCAAGGGCAGTGTACAAGTCGTAGTTCTCATGGGGTCTGTGGGCTACAGTGAGAGCTCCCTCACCACTCATCTCACCCAGCTGTCATTGCTGTAGATGTTTGTTGATATCTCAGAATGAGCTGATGGGCATACATGCCAAAACTCTATTACTTTTAATATGAAATTGATTCTGTGATAAGTTGTTTAACCAGTAGTAATCAATTACTCTATTGGCCCTACAAAGTATTCAATATGCTGCTACATGCTGTCGGTGTTCTGCATAAACTCATCTTTTTTTGTATGAATGCTATTTTGGTTGGCAATATGGATGCGCTTTAAAAAAGAAAGTAGATAAGTGAAATGCGTGAGTGTCAATGGGGTTTAATTTTTTTGGAGATAAGAGATTTCTGCAGGACACTGACAATATTGAAAGCAGTATAAAAACCTAATCCTGCTGGAATGCTGCAGTGTGCTTTGACCAAGACAGAGACAAAACACTGACTCACAGTGTTAAAGATGGTTGTGTACTGTTCTCCCTGTTCTCCCTGTTCTCCCTGTTCTCCCTGTTCTCCCTGTTCTCCCTGTTCTCCCTGTTCTCCCTGTTCTCCCCAAAACAGTGGCACCGCTCCACTTTGTAAATTAGCAGCAGCGCCATGTGAAACATCCAATCAGCCTATTTACAGCTGATCACCTCAGCGGGGGTATCATTTCAGATAATCAAAGTTGCTTCTAGCACCATTTTGTCACAAAACCCTGGCAAGAACTCTGAGTCATGATGGCTGGGTAGCTTTGTTAGAAATTACAGGTAACACCATCAAATAAAAGCATACACACACTTCCGCTGTTGCTTTCCTATTGTTGCCAGCCATTGCTGACATCTCTTTCATTCAGTAGCTGTCTACGTTCTGCTTTATTTTATCCAGACAAGGATTTGAATGAGCTCTCTTCTAGTTAACAACCCCCCTCCAAACCGCTTGTCACCTTTCATGCCTACTGCTGTGTTTACTAAACATCTAAACATGGAGAGATAATGTGTTTGTTTAAATAACTGTAATCAAAACTGTGAAATTGCAGCAAAGTGTGGCAAATCTGGTATGCAAAGCGTGCCACTGATGAACTGGGAGAAATGTAATTAGGTGGAAAATAATATTTTCACTTTTGGTGCAGAGTTAATTATGTATGTGTTGGTTACAAATTAAACTGAGGCAGGAAACAGCGGAGATTAATTTAAGCAGAAAATGTTTTTGCCATCAGGTAAATTACTTTAGCTTCAATTGCTTTTTCCCGCTGAAGAAGTTCTTTGATAAAGAGAGGTTAAGGTTAACTTGTGGATAATGGCTTTAGAGAATTAATGCAGAATGGTTTCCTAACCTTTCAACATCCCATCCTTAGAGATGTAGTACCACCTGACTGGCAGACATAACAGAAGTGTTTTTGGGTTTTGATGGAATAAAAGATGATTATAAAGCTGAACAGGACAGTTTGTATTAGTGAACAACTACCAGAAACAAGTAAGAAGAGCTTGTCTCATCTGCCTAACCTGCGGTGTCATGCTTATTTAAAGCTCCATTAAAAAATAAATTGGAAAAGATGGCAAAGGTAACTGTTACCAGACCCAGGATGACTTTCCAGTGGATCAGGGTATGTTTAATGATTAAAGCTAACTCCACTCATTTGGAAGTAAATGTAAAAAAAAAAAAACGGGTCATTAGTGGAGCGGCTCCAGGCTGTGCATCGGTAGAACATCACAGACCAGAGACTTCTCTAGTTTCTAGCTTTGGGAGAAGGTTGTTTGTCCTCTGTCATAGGAATAATATGACTTGAGTGGCAATCCCCTTTAACACTGAGATCGTTCTACATTTCTTTACTGTGATTATTGTTCTTAACATCGAGACACATCGAGATTATCCAAATCTCATGGCTCTGCTTAGGGAAATTTAAGAGTCGTACAGAGTGATGCTTTTACACAGCAATCACAAAATATTAACCCTCCTTGTCCTGCTGATCCGACAACGATCCTAAGTGTCTGAATCATGTCTCTAGGGCCCAGTTTGTTATATGTTTCAACTTGGCTCTCATCTTCTCTTCTCATAGTTTGTAATGTGTTCTGATTCGGACACCGAGATTCTACCAAAGCAACACATGGGCATCCAGCGTATTGCTCAAGTCATCTGCCAGTTCAGCAATAAACAGAGCTTTTGATCAGGCAACAGTGACATTTTGCTCAGTGCCACTTGGTAAACACACACACACTCTGACACACACACACCATGCACCCTCAGCCCCCTGCTCAGTCACCAGCTTTCATCTGTTATTCAAACCAGTAGCCACTGCTCTGCCACTGAGCAGTCACAAAGAGATCGAACCCTCAGTTGAACTCTAAGTCATGTTCAGCACAGCGTAGTTCAGTTCCCACACACACACGCATGCACACACACCCACACACACACTCACGCCCCCCTGCCATCTTCATTAGCCACTAGAAGCAGCCGGTAAAATCAGCCTCTCACTGAGCACAGGAGTTGGTCCCCAGCAGTGAATAGTTGGGACAGCAGGGGGATTAATGGTGATTGTCATTGATTCTCTTTGTAGAGCTTGTTCAAGGTTTTTGCTTATTAGGGCATCAGGCAGTCAATGGCATGAGCAAATCATTGTTAGTGACTTGAGGTGAATCATGCATGATGGATTGCACTTCATGCATTCTGATAAAATTTCAGAATTTATCAATAAGTTGCATATAATGCTTTTACAGAAATGTAAGCTTACTGTGGTAATTAAGGTAAATGTACAATGTAAGATGTCGATTCGCTTCTCATATACTGTATTTATGAGAATGAGAAGCATAGCTTTCAGAAGTACTTCATCACAAAACACATAATATATTCTGTACTAGCTCCCACACATCCCATTGTTGCAAACCTTCTTGTGTATCTTTTGTTTAAAGAGTCCTTTAGGGGTTTTGAGTGTGATGTGATGACATCCAGAGGACACGTATCCCTTGTTGGGTTGATTAATAGCCCAGACCCTCAGTGAGGGATAATGCTGGAAACATGTTGTTGAGTTATGAACTTGTTTTACATGATTAGAAAAGGGACTTGGATTCTAATATTAATTATTATTTAGTTATTTGTATTAATAGGATATTAATATAAATCAAAACAAAGCATCACAACCAAATATCTAAAGATGTAATGACCATAGAGAACAACTATTTACTATCATTAAAGCCCCTTTAATGCTTTCATGGTGAAAATGAAGTTGATAGTTGACCTCTGACATTCATCTTTCACCCTGCCAATAGATCAAAGTATTGACCTACATGTTGCCACTGGATTATCTCAAGATTTGCCCACAGTAACCATAGATCATAGAACTGACCAAACTGACCATTTGGTGTATTTTCACTGCAGTTTAAAAATGTATTTTACGGCAACAATTAAATGGCTTGAATTTATTCTACTGAAAGTATAATCATAGCAGCATGTGAGCTGAGTCCTCTTAATGAAGGCACAGGACTCTGAAACTGATACAACTGCAATATGTGTATTTAATTTTTTTTTAAATAGAGTTAGCTGAGAGGTAAATCATCATCTCTCTAATTTCACCCTAAAATAAGTACAGTATGTCCTAATGAGCATAAAAACAATGGGGACTCTTTTCTCAAGTCAATCCCAAATTACCACCTGTGCAAAATATTTTCAAACAGGACAGCCAGCTGCAGTATTGGTACTGAGGCTAGTACCGGAGACAGTCAAGCTGGGCCCGGTGCAACATGGTGGAGGGAGGAAGACAAATTTAAGTCACTTCCAAGCAGCTAATTAGATAAACTGGATATGTTGCATTTTAACAACTGGGGAAAAACTCAGCCCCTGTGTGCAGTTCGGCCTAAGTCTTGGCCAGTGTGTTTAATATCATCCGACTTCACAAAGTTAACTCAGTAAAGTGAAGCCAACTTTAAAGTTTGGAATTACGTCCACTAGATGTGTTGCTTTCTGTCAGCTGAGTCACAAGTCGCACTGGCAGCAAGAGTGTGATACCCAGTGCATTTTTGCAAACTCAGCGTGAAAAGGGAAAGCATGGCGACACACACTGTATGCGTGGGCCTAGCGAAAGCTTGGCTTGGTGAGATATGTTGGCGCCAGAAGTAAGAATGGAAGGGCAGACTTGGCATGATAACTTTTCCCCCCAAGGCCCTCCTCCAACGCAGTCTGTTACTGTGTCTCATCAGAGATATGGCCTACTGTGTAGATAATGCCAGCTAATCTCAGAAGCACCTCTATATTATTACTGAAATTCTATATTAAATTGGACTCCAACCTCCCATATCAAACGTTACAGTGACTGTGGCTATCACTGAAGTTGGGCCTGCTGCAATGCACCAAAGTTGACCCTTTAGAAGGGTGATGTGGAGGGTGTTAGTTGGTCAGAGGACCTGTTAGGTAATAACTTTTTTAAATGATTTTCAATTCAATCCATATTTTCCACCTATTTAGTTTAGGTACTATCTGATGTAACTCTCCCTTGTGGCTTAGCCGAGAGTCAGCTCTTGCAGAAATGATTGCTGGAGGTTGAGTGCAGGTATGTCATCAGGATTGTCATTTGGGCTTTTCCAATTACAGATGTTTGGTTGCATAAGGCCCATGGAGAATGTGTTCAAGAATATGTTGACACTTAATTATTTATGATTAGAAAAGCTCCCCGAAGACAAAATACAGCTACCACAGTCTGACCTCTCTTAACATGCAAACACAACACACACACCTGCATGCATACACATCATCGCTATGGTTTGCCTTAACAGTCATTTCAGGCTTGTGTCAATAAAATGAATACTCAAACATTGTGTCAAATATACTGTGTCATGAAACCCATTAATGCAAGGTATGTATTTGCTCAGTTCGTTCACACACACAAACACACACACACACACACTCTTTCTGCATCCATCTGAACCCATCAATCTGCTATTCAAACTATAATACTACTAAGCTGTGTTTGTCTCTGTCTTTCTTATACATACTAAAAACATACATAATCACATATCGTACATGTCTGCACATGCCTGTACATACATACTGTACGTCATAATGCTGTTAACTGCTTTGACTGTGACTCTGTCAGTGTTTGTGTTTGTGCTGTGGTTCTGTGTTGTGTGTTGTGGAATGGTTAACGTTGTTCTCTTTGAGCCTGCTTCGATGTGAATAATTCGCAAAAGGGTTTCTCACTTGCTTATACACACACACACACACACACACACTTACATAGAGTTGCGGTCCTTTGTCTCGTGTGGGTCCCCTACAAATACATTTGTATCGTGATGGTGGTGATTGGTAACATTAAACAATGGGATGATATCAGTGTATTTTATATTTACTATCTCCCTTCAAGTCACCTCTGCTGATTGGGGATTATTTGATACTTCACATTTTACAGTAAGAGGAATATGACTACAGTGAATATGTTCTCATAAATACATGATTATAAGGTGACACATACTGACACATGTTATCGATCATCAGAAATCATCAGAAGTCTTTTTGGTTTGTGCCTGGGTGGGTGATGTCTGGGTATGTTTGTGGAGACAAAATGATGACAAAATGGATCAAGGTGCCGCTGACACTGATTTGGAAGCACATCTAAAACTTGATTAATTTTCTTCTGAGATGATGAACTATTTTCAGATGAGTGTCTGAAGCCCACTTCATCCATAAAAGAGAAATGCTGTACAACAAGACGGCTATACTGCTTTACTCTTGTGGCCTGTAAATGTTCTACCAGAGCTTTGTATGAAAGAGTTCTGTCATTGGAATCAAAGACATCTCAAAAAGTTCAAAATCTGAGAATTACTATAATATCACCTGTCAGTGAATAGTTCAAAGCCAATTGACAGTGTCAGTGTCAGAACTCTTCCATAGTGATAATGTCTCTGGTTTTGACCATGTCTGATATTTCATGTAATCCATATAGATTTAGCATGAGTAGACCAGGCACTTCCTCCGCTGGTTATCTCCACTGGTACACCTAAAATGGATAACCTCTGATATTTGATGTTACTGGTATGGCTGGGAATGGCCACTCTACTCGTTCTAACTCTATTTTTGTTTTGTTTTGTAGATAAGTACTCTGTGTTGAGGGGTGTAGCGGGCGAGGGGGAGAGAGAGAGAGCAATAGAAAATGCCATTTAAACATCTACCCTTTCCAGGTATATAATGACTGTGTGAATGTCTCTATGAGGACACACCAACACAGAACAACCTGCCTAACTGTGTGTGCTGACTGACGGCAATGTCTTTTTTCTCACTCACCCCCCACCCGTCTGTCTCTCCAATCAACTTCTCTCTCTCCTCCACCCTCCCATCCTTCCATCTGCCTGATCTGGTCTGTCGCTCATCCCTCCTCTCTGCCTGTCTGTCGTTTGTCTGTCTGTGTGTCTATCTGGCCTTTTTTTTTTTTTTTTATCTTCTCACACAAACACACAACAAACATAACCTATTGAAACCTAATGAAACTCTGTCTACTGCTCATCTCTTTACTGTGGTTCTCTCTATCGCTCTCTATCTCTCTCCTCCTGTCCCTCTTGCTCTCTCCCTAATACAAACACACACATCACACACTCACTCACACCAGACACAGGCAGATGGCCCATCTGCCAGGCAAGCTGCTGATCCGTGCCCTCACAGCCCCAACGAGCACCCTCTAGCCCTGGGGTGCCAGGCCCAGAAGCAGACCCCCAACACCGCCCACACCACTGCCCCCACTGCCACCCATTACCAGCCCCCAGCATGCTGCGACATTCCCTGCGCTCTGATTGTGCAGCACTCCTACGCTCCCACCAACCCCTCTGAGCTCACCCCCAAAATGAGAATGACCACCTTCACCACCTCACCTCCCACCCCAAGGTTATACATACAATAGGAGATAAAACATAGATCAGCCATGTGATGATTGGTTAATAATACTGGGTGTAATGATGTATAACTATTATAATAAGAGCAATGGTGAAAAGTAAGGCACAGGAATCCAAACTAGAATGTAATCTTTGGTGTTCACCAATGCCGTAATGCTCTAGGTTGGAAGCAGTTGTACCTCTTTTTTAAACTGTTATATAACTGTGCTCGCTGCCAGTTGAATCTATGTGCAATGATGCCTTTCTGCCGTTAGAGAGTGCAATCTCTATATCTAGAAGCAAGTGGAACATCTGTGATGTGCAGCCTCTACACTGGAGTCCTGCATTGCCCAGTCCGGGTCGCATGCTCTGTGTGGACAAATGCCTGCAGTGAAGAATTTATAACATAGACAGAATTATGCTACAAATGAAGCCAAAAACCTCTGAGCAGCTTTTTTTTTTAACTAAACTTGGTTTGAGTCCCTAAAATAAGGCCTTTACTCATAAAACAATGTATAGTAAATTAGAGAAATAATGTATTTGTTTAGATTTATGCTTATTTGTAAATATGTTTAGTTTTTGATAATTTGAGCTCAGTGTTGGCCTAATTCATGTCATGAAATTATCCTCTGTATATTGTTACAGTGGGTATTATGGTGGAAGAATACACCACGCCTTCTTTCATAATATATATCAGAATCAGTCCCTCCATTTTTCCCACAACAGCCTTTCCCCTTTCCTTGCCCCAGTCCCTTTCCCTCTGTCCTCGTAGTTACCCACAAGGCACCTTTCACAGCCAGCAGACTGACCTATTGTGATTCGCTCTTCTCTCTCACCTCCCTTCGTTTCTATTTATACCAACTCTCCTCAATATCCCCTTCTCCACTTCTCTCTACTCCAAATGTTAGTGTGTGTATGATAATGTCACAACAAAGAACAGCGCCCCCTCCTCTTCCTACTGCTGTCACTTCCTTAGATGACCACCAGGGGGTGCCACTGGTGGCCCCCTCTGCTCCTGAACTACACATAGGAGGGCCAGAGCCCCCTTCAGCCCCCCCACACCCAAAGGACACGGTCAGTAGATCAGTCTGTACCCCTAATAATGTGAAGCCACCCCCACCCCCCCTCCCACCCCCCAGAAAAGTCTCTTTCTACCCAAAAGCTACACAGATCAAGACACTACAGTGTGACGCCAAAACGTCCCGCGCCCCAACATCACCCCTAAAAGAAATCTTTTTCACCAAGAGGAGTTGAGCACTGTGTGTCTGTAACCTACATGATCAGACCCCCACCCGCACCCCACAGACACTTCAGAAAACCATAAATCACCCCCCACAAAGCACACTGCCATGTGAGTATGTGGGTGTGTAAACGACACAAAACTGCAAGGTTGAGTCCAATTGAATAACCCCCCAGCACCCCCTAACACAGTTCACCTGAGCCCTCTCCTCTCTATATACTCACCCCACAATCATTCATTGCGAACTGAGCTCCCCTCCACCGCCGTCCACCTTCCCCTATTCAGTACAAGCATGAAACACCTCTCACTGTGTTACCATCCTAAAGGCTATGTGGATAAGCAATTTATATGTGAATGTAGCAATATATGTATGCTTTGCAATATTTATAAGTTCAAGTATATTGTAAGTTAAGGTAAAACTTAAGTTAACGTATGTCGTTTTTGTTTAGTTGGAATTAAGAAATTGTTTAGATATTTGCTAATGACTGTGTGAGATTAAATTGTCATTTTTCTGTCTGCCACAGTTGATAAGTAACAATAAGTAAGCCATAGTAGCTGCATTGATACTTTATATGCAGCCTGGGCAAAGTTCACATGAAAAAGAGATGTGAATCTCAATGTGAATTTTCCAGCATAGTGGCTCATAAGATAAGATAAGAAAAACTTATACGCTCACAAGTATAAGTTAAAGATGGTAAAGTAAAGTTAAAGAAATGATTGTTTATATAAGTTTATATAAGTTTATATAAGTTTATTTGTTACAGCAGTACAACCCCTGTTTCCAGTGTATGAGTTGTATGTATAGTGCAATAGATAATGAATGGTAACAATTGCTTGACAGTAGACCTAGCACACTGGAATCACAGAGCTCGCTGCATGACGGCGGTGTGTTGTCTGTGTGTATTCCAGTTGTGCTGCACTCCCTTGTAGACCTGGTAGATGTGTGTGTGTGTGTGTGTGTGTGTGTGTGTGTGTGTGTGTGTGTGTGTGTGTGTGTGTGTGTGTGTGTGTGTGTGTGTGCGTGCGTGCGTGCGTGCGTGCGTGTGCCTGCGTGCATGTTTCTTTCAATATCCTGACCACAGCTCAGAGTGTGCTTCTCTATCCTTCCCTCCTTCTTTCCCTTCTTCTCTCTCGCTATCCTGCTTTCTGTCACACTCACATTTTCCTGTGGACATCACCCATCCATCCATTTATGACTTTCATTTCGCTTCACTCTCACTCTGTCTCTTTCTCACGTCACTACTGCCATCGCCTTATTTTGCATCTCTTATTTTTCACCCCGCCAAAATTTTGTTTTGCCATATGTATGCTCTCTCGTCCTCCGCTGCATTGTCTAATTCTCCTTGTGCTCACACTGTTCTTTTTCTTATTATCCATTTCTACTGGCTGGATGGATGACATCCCCTAACCACATCCCATATCTACTCTCTGCACGTACTCTGCTCTCTGTTTCCGTTTCCTCTCTTTTTTGCTCTCCTTCGCCGTTCTCTCCACTCCCTCACTCCTGTAATATTTGAACTACCCTCACTCCTTTTCCTTTACCTTCTTTCTCTCCCTTTCTTCCTTCTTCCAATTTTCCAATTTTTTCTCCTCCTCTTATCCTGCCCCTCCATCCTTCTTCCTTCCATTCCTTCGTATCCTCCCTTCCCAATCTCTTCCCTTCATGCCCTCCTCCCATCCCTCTCCCCACCTCCCATTTTTTCCTCCTTTCCATGTCCTGTCTTCAACTTAACCTCCATTCCCTTCTCCCCTTCTCTCTGTCGCCTGTATTGTCTCCCTCTTCCCCCTATCTGTTCCTTACTCCTACCAATCCTCCATCCTCTCCTCCTTTTCTCCCTCCTCTCCTTGCCTGCCCCTCCCTATCGCAGGACGATAAGGAGATCGACCTGGAGCACCTACACCGGCGGGTTAACAGCTTGTGCACCGAGGATGAAAGCCCCCACAAGCAGTTCTCCACCTCTTCCATCGATTTAACGCCCCTCGACATGGATGCCCTGCCTGCTGCGCGCCAGGCGCTGGAGCAGATCAGCGATTTCCGTAACACCCACATCACCACCACCACCTTCATCCCCGAGCAGATCCAGACCCTCAGCCGGAGCCTCTCTGCCAAAGCCGCCGCTGGATTCGCTGCTGGTTTCGGGAGCGGTGGCAGTGGAGGAGGAGGCGTCCTTCAGGACCACCGGACTGGCGGGGTCGGCCCTTTCAGGCAGAGGGCCCCCAACGGCGGCTTCTTCCGCAGCCCTATTAAGACAATGTCCTCCATACCCTACCAGCCCACAGGTCCAGGACCCAACTTTGGATACGGCAATGACCCAGACAGGGGCACCTCCATATGAGGGGGCCGTGGATGTGGTTGATTTAGGAGAAGGAGGAAGAGGAGGAGAGGTGGTCAGAGTGGGTCATTGGGTGGTCAAACAAACACACTATGGCAAAGCTAAAAAATCAGAAGATAGAGATCTATGTACATAGGAATCTTTTGTTTTCGGTTCTGCTGGGGTGTCCCGAGGGGTTTTGTTTTGTATGTGGAGGAGGATGTGGAGGAGGTGGAGGTCCATTGGGGGTGTTGCTTATCCTCCTGCAAACCAGCTGGTGAGGTGGGAAGGTGGGGGGGGGGGGGGGGATTAGGGGTGGGGCTTGAATCTTCGCTTTATTGTTGTTGTTCTTGTGGTTGTTTGGGGGATTATTTTGGGGATATGTGTGAAGGGGGATCTGTTTTTTTAATTGTTTCTGTTTTATGACGTGAGGACTGCCTCATGTAATGGAGATGTACTGTAATGAAATGACTCCTATTACTGTCTAAATCCACCTTGGAGGGTTTAGTTTCTACTACTGCAACGACAGGAAACTCTGTTCTTGTGAACTCCATCGTTGCCATTGGTGGATGACACTGAGATGAACCCCAAGGGGCTCATAGTAAATACTTACCAATTATGGGTGGTTATTTTCTAAAGGCACAGCCCATAATGCATAGTTTTGTCCTGGCCCTGGGAATACATACAGCCCCTTTTAGTTCTCTAAAGGCACCATCTCAGTGGTTATTGGAAGATCCCACTACTTCTTCGATCTTATTCTGCCTTTTCACTATATGGAAGGCCATCCCACTCAGTTTTCTCTCTCTGGTGTTGCTTCACCAATACCTGTGGTTCCAAATGTGAAAGCATCCCCAACATGGTGTCTACACGGTGGCCTGGCTAGACCTAAGACTTACAGCTGAACACATGCTGACACCTCACGGTGCATCGGTCTGGAAACTGTTGAAATGCCATAACAGTGCAACAATCTGAACCACCAATTTGGTGCATCAGTCTTAAACTATTTCCGCCATTTGGTGCATCAGCCTGAAACTGTTTTCACCATTTTGATGCACATTAAAGACTCTTTGTCAATCCCACTGCACTGTACCAGTGCCCACAGACCTGTAAGTGATTGTATGTAGATCTGATCTTCTTTTCTCACCTGTACTGTGCTGTCTGCTTTTCAAGGCAAGGTGAGATCCTCTAATCAGACTATGAGAGGAATAGTTAAAAAGGGATAATACAAAAAACAAGTAGAAGAAAAAACATAAAAGACAAGCTGAAGGACTTCAAAAAGCTTACGCTTATTATATGTCTTTTATTGAATTTTGTTTTTGAAAAAAATAGATTTTAATGCGTGGAATGTGTTTTGGTCAGGAAGTACAAAAATAACATTGTTCTGAGCTGTCTACTTGTTTTTTTCTCTCAGACAACTTTGAAAAACTGCTAAATGAGTGCTGTAGTCTCTGGTTTTGCATCATGAAGTCATTCAGAGTTTTACTTTTTATTTTGAATTTTGTTTTTTGTTTGTTTTACCTTATTTTAGTGCTGCCATGGCCCAGAGGTTTAAAAGAAAAAAGCTAATTCTGTAAGGTCATGTCATTGTCAAGTCCATTAACTGACCATTCAGTTCTTATCAGGTAAAGCGGTGAAATGGGAGTTGTATTCTGGTTGCGGAGAAGCCATTGCAACAGCATTATTAGTACAGGCCTTATGTCAACTAGCTAGCTGTACCCTCCCGACCTCATATCCAAAATCACTATCCAACTGTTTTAAGAGCCGCAAGCCAGTGGTTGTGCTTTAAGGTCATGGGAATGTCATGAAGAGTCAACGGCCGTCCTTTAAGCTCATTGGAATCTTATTAGAAGCCAGTGGCTGCCTTTTTATGAGATGAGTCCGAAATACACTTCTATTTCATATCTGCAATGTTAAGGGTACTGTTTATATAACTTGTTTTTTAAAGTGCCAATTGATTAAAACGAGACCATTAAGGTGCATTTTGGGGTGGGGAAGGGGAATGTTACACGTAGGATCATGGGTGGGTGGTAAAAAGGAACCAAACCTTTTTCACTAACACTGTATTAATAATTGATAATGTTAGTTGTTTAGAACAAGTTTTCAGTTTGTTATCTTTAAGAACTAAAAACTGCAAAATGTTGTGTGTAGAGAACTCAGTCAAGCCGCAGTGTTTTGAAGCAAGCATTCTTAGGCTTTCTTTTCTTATAATAGGCTACCGTATGGCTATTGAATGACAAATAGGACACAGACAAACATTTAAAAAGTTTTATTTAGTATAAATGAGAGAGACATTATAAAAAAAAATGTATATTTTACATGTTGATGCTATTTTTGTTTAACAAAAAGAAGAAGAGTATATCATTATGAGCTTTAGTGTTGAGTTTAGCGGTCACATTACTGCATTTGTTTTCCCCCTGTCTTGCCCATGGTCAACACAAACACATGAACACAAACTCTTGGCTATTATCACGTCATCTTGAGTTCATTTTATTATTTGCTGGCTAAATAACAAAAAGTGGCAAGTTTATTAAAAAGAAAGCATGCTCAAACTTGCTCTTGCGCTATCTGTTAACATTTTTAATTTCATACATAGAACGTACAGGATTTACTTGATAATTTTCAAAAACTTATGATGTACAGTATTTAATATAGGCCTATTTTGTTGTATGTGTTGCATATTATTCAAAAACTGAACAAACTGGGGCCTCTGTTACAAGTGGCAAAGCTTTCTGTGTATAATTTGTCTAATAAACAGGTTTTCTACAGTGGGATGGTATTTGTTGTCTTTGCCAATCTTGACAAGGCAGATTCGTCAGAGAAAGGTGCTACAATGAACCTACCAGATGCAGTTTTGTTTGGTTTGCCAATAGTCCCGTGCACATGCAGATGAAAGAACATTCACTTTTGACATCCAAAATGTTATGGCAGCCATCTTAAACTAGAATTAGACATAAAGATCATATTTTCTGACTATAAATCACAACATGCAGTTCTGGCCAAGACTTTTGGCACCCTTGCATTTTATGCCGATAATGTACAATATCTTCTGAAACAATTGGAAATTGAAACTTTCGGTCTACACACATTCATCTGTTTTATTTAACAGCATATGATCAAACAAAAATAAAAAAATATATTTTTTGGCTTTAAAATTGAAAAGTGTCTATAGCCATGATTACTGGCACCCTTTTGTAATACTTAGTTGCACAGCCTTTGACAAAGATGACTGGTTCCAAATGTTTCTTGTAACCATCAACCATTTCACTCTTCAATTGCAACCCGCTCCAGTTCGTCAATGTTTGATGGATTCCTTTGACCAACTTCACATTTCAGATCTCACCATAGGTTCTCAATGGGATTGACATCAGGACTCATCGCTGGCCACTCCAGAAGAGTCCGACGTTTTCTCTTGAACCATTCCTGGGTGATTGTGGATGTGTGTTTTGGACATTGTCCTGCTGTAGGACCCATGACCTTCAATTGACACCGTGTTTTCTGACACTGGGTAGCACATTTCATTCCATAATACCTTGATAATCTTCTGATTTCATTAATACGTTCAAGACATCCAGTACCAGAGGCAGCAAAGCAGCCCCACAGCATTATGGAACCTCCATTGTATTTGACTTTGGGTGTTCTTTTCTTGAAAAGCTTCATTTCATCATCTGTAAACAAAACGCTGAACTGCATTGCCAAATAGCTCTATGGTTACATTTTGTCCAGGTGGGTTTTGGCCTTCTTGTGATTCTCTTTCAGCAGTGGGGTCTTGATTTGCTCTAATGGGTGCCAATAACCATGACTATGAAGAATTTTTTTTTAATTCTTATTGTTTGATTACATGCTGTTGTAAATCAATAGATGAATGTTTGAAGGCCAAAAGTTGTTTAATGTTTACTTTTATATTGTACAAAAATGCAAGGCTGACAATAATCTTGGCCAGATCTGTATCATTTTATGGCTGCCTAGAAAAAAAATTGATTCCACTATGTCACATATTTATCCCAAACTTGATAGTATTAATATTTGATATTAGATTATTTCATTTGTGTCTGGGCAGTAAGATAGGTGCACTCAGCTTTTTGTGCCTCCATAACCTTCCACAACTGTGCTGATCCTGTGTCATAATTTCCTTAACAATGCAGACACCTGCTCTTCTGCTAAGCTCCACTTATTTACAGTGCAGCCATCATTTCCACGCAATGGACAGCACTGCTACATACAAGGGCATCATGGTGATACCTGCAAGTATGAAGAGGAAGGATCACATATGGTGTCATACCAAACCAGTCACACAACAAATTGTGAATCCAGTGCATATACTTACTGGTAGATTATATGATTGTGTGTGACTTAGTAGCTCACACAGTATTTGGCTCTGGCAACTCTCCCTCAAAGTACAATAATGACTCCTTAAATTGAGGTTCGACTCCATGCTTGATTTATGTTGGCAATATCCTAGTCTCACATACACTTGTGAATTCCCTGAAATTGTCAACGTTCAGCCAGAGGGGTACCCTACCATTAATCAACTGTAAAAGTGCCATACTATGCCCCACTATAGAACACTCAAACATTGTTTAAAGAAATAAAAAAAACATCTACCTTGCATTCCTGGGTCCATTTTGTTATTTGGTAGTGTATTTTTCTCATTCCCGTGGATAACTGGCCAAACGTGGATGATGTGACATCACATCAGCATATTTCCATTTCCAGTCCAATTTAGTTTAATAGGAGAGAAAATTTCACATCAGTTCATCAATGGTAAGATTCAAAGAAGTAGGGCTTCTTTCTTCTTTCTAGACTTAAGACATTTTGTAATTTGGCATTTCCTTTTATGTTGTCTGATTTTTTGAGTTTTGAGTTCTCAAGATCAAGGATAATGCAGTTTCATGACATCATTTTAAAACATTGCCTAAGATGGTTAAAAGACTATTTTATTGTCAGTCATGTCTCCATACATCCAAAAAATAAATTAACTACGCTTTCGGATACCCACTGTTTAGACCCAGTTCCATTACCATAAAGAGAAGAAGGAAATTATTGATCTATAGCTCATTGATCAAGGAGAGTTCAAGCATGCCTTAACACTTCAAAGAACCAGGTGATGCAGAACAAACAATAATACAAGATGTGAAATGTATTGGTGCAGGCGCAGGGTGTAATTTGAGATTGGATGAAGAAGGATGGCATCCCCTTTGTTGGCACAAATTATTAAATGCATCAACCTTGTTAACAAACATATTTATGGGGAAAGGTTAGGGGGAAAATGACAATTTAAATGCCCATCATCACACTTTTTGAATTTGAACTAAACGGCCACTGGGTTTTGATGAACTGAGATGTTTCTATAGGTAGACTAGAATTTAACTTCAAGCATGAGCTAATCTATTGTGTCTTTCACTTCCCAATATCGCTTCAAAGGCCTGTATGCTGCTGTTAACAGCTGGATATATAACAAGCTGCTGAGGCCAAGGGCTCTTAAGTTCAATGGAGCAGTACATTGTAGTCCCCCGTTTAAACCACAGAGTGGCACTATTTAGCTGTTCCGAGTTAGTATGGATGCAAATTTCTGAGATCTCTTTTTCTGTCTGTCTCTGTCTTTCTTTGACTCTTTGTCTCATTGCATGCGTCATGACAGACATAGCCTAATGCAACATAATGGAATAGCCCTAGCACAATTAGATGGTATCTTTGAATTCCCCAGGACACAGCTGAGAAAGAACTTAACATCCAGCTCGAGTTTGGAGTAGCCTGTGGCCACATTTAATTCATTGTCAGGACTCCATCATTTATGATAAGAGCAGAGGGGAGACCCACCTAAACTCAGTTTACTCACTTTTTTATTTGTGGAACAGAATGTAGCTTACTGGCATTCGATGACATAAATTGCGTTGTATGTAGCATCACACTGATGTATTAGGGTAGGGTATCTTTTAAGGTGAAAAACATAAATTAATGGGGGAGGTTTTAACTCAAATTCAAACTGCATTTTCTCGGGACAAGTGGAGCAGTGGCTGATGACTGACAAGATATTATTTGGTCAATGTGATCAATTATCAGACAAAAGTCACCAAAGTATGCTATCTGCACATACGCACACAGTTTAGAGGGAACGCTGTCCTGTTCCCTTGATATGACTTCATAGGACATCCAAATAAATGTCTGATTTTTAGGTTTGATGTTTGCTTTCCACTAACCACAAGATCACATTTGGACTTACTCGAGCAAAGGTATGGTAAAGTCTGGGAACCCCTGGAACAATCTATCCAACTCCCCTTGCTCCAGTCTCGTGCGCGTTGCGCACCGGTTTCCCGGGAGACGGGAATGAGGAGCGGCAGCACGCAGACTCCTCTCGCGCATTGCAATGGAAGCCCCCTCTCCCGAGGAGCCCCCCAGGCGTGACCAATGGAACATAGAGTCTCCATTGTCGCTGCGACACTTTAATAATCGCCAGCTACAATATCCAACCTGTCGGTAGCTTCAGGAGCCCGGCCTGGCCCGTTGGATGAGGGACTTGTAGGTGGGAAGAGGGGGCGAACGCTAGGCGCCAGACCTCTAGCCCGCAAGACGTCCCCATGATGAATACATGAATAAAAAAGTACAAAAGATTGATGTCGGTTTATCTCTGAAATTGTGTTTTTTTCAACTGGCTGCCTTCGACGAGCGCTTTATAGTGTGAATGTGAGATCTTTTCAGATATGGACCTAACATTCAATTCCATTTATTGTCTCTGAATTTAAGTGTTAGGTGTGTGATGTTTATTAATATGTCAAGTATATTACCATTAAAATGCCTTTTTAGTTATTAAGAATTGGCCTTTTGTGATTAGGTTATCATCAAGTTGTTGTATAGGCTACATAGTTGAGAATTACTTGGTGAAAATGATTTGTTGTACAGTCACAGGTAGCCTACCGCACACACCGTGTGTGTGTGTGTGTGTGTGTGTGTGTGTGTGTGTGTGTGTGTGTGTGTGTGTGTGTGTGTGTGTGTGTGTGTGTGTGTGTGTGTGTGTATGTGTTTGTGTCTTCATTCTGTGTGTGTCTCTCGCTCTCTGTAGGCTACTTTCTCCTCACTTCGCTTTAGTTGCAACCGCGCGCCACATACAGCTCGTGTCAGTATAGAAACACTGCTGAGCGCGAGCCCCCTGCTCATATTTCCGTTCCATGTGAAGCCCTTTTTACCGACAGGGCGTTCCGTGAGCCGGATCAAAAGGTTTTAGACCCGGTACAAAAGAAAGATGGAAACTGGAGATGGTCTTAGCATTCATAGAGTGGAAGAGAACGAATGAATTGACAATGAGCGCGCGAGCCCCAGGAGCCGCAAAGTTATTTGGTCAAACTTTTTTCTAGCTCAAAGTTTTTTTGGTCAAACTTCTCTCCCGCCTCTCTAAATTCCTACAGTGCAATAGAATACTAATAAAATAAGCCTATTCCATGCTTAGCTGGTGCTGTTTGAGGATAACAAATAAATAAAAATAAAACTTCTAAAGTGCCTCTATTGAAAAAGTGCCTCTATTGTCCCATTTTCGGTGGGTTCATATTGGCAAATGCCTTCATTAAAAGTGTTTACCACTGGTGATATATGCTTAGTGATACATAACATTATCCCAAAACATGTATGATGCTTTAAGCTTCTGGTGGAAAACATCTCAAGACTGGTCGTTTCAATGCTGCCAGTAAAATGCACACTTTTTTCTAGCCTAGTCTTTCAAAGGGGGTAACAGTTGGGCAGTTGTGGAGTATAAATTAACTGAACCCTTTTCAGCAACCATCTCTCTCTCTCTCTCTCTCTCTCTCTCTCTCTCTCTCTCTCTCTCTCTCCCTGTCTCTCTCTCTCTCTCTCTTTCTAGCTGTGTCTACTCCATTTTAGGCCTAGATGTTAGACAGACATACAGACAGGTAGGAATCCTGTCCTATAGCTGCACACTCGCGCTGTCCACGCTCCTCACCTAAACCGTCACCATCCCCCCACGTGCGTCCTGGGGGAGGTTCCCCTTACCTCCCTCGCGTTAAACACTCCTTAAATCGTGGCATTATCATAAACAGTCGGCTTCGGGGGCCATAATCACCACTCTCTCGGGTTTACCGAGACTTCTCATTGGACGTTAACACGCGACCAGCGCGAGGAGGGGGGCTCCCAGGCGCGTGCCGCTTTTTAAACCGACGCAGCGCCTTGAGACACCAGAGAAGGAGTCCCGCACGCGACATATTTACAAAGTGCGAGAGCATAGCAGAGTGTGTCCCCAAGACGCTTTTTAAAACTTATTTGTTAAGTTCGTTTGAGACACTCTAAACTACCTGTTGGGGTTTTGGAGACATGGACGTTCTATGCGTGGAAGACTGGAGCAAAAGCGCGCGGGAGGTGAGCGTCCTCGAGTCACAGCAGCAGAGCTCGAGCATGGTGGAGAGGGGAGGGGAGCATCAGCCCGAGGAGCCCTGCTACCCACCCAGTCTGACGCTCGTGGACAGCGGCAGTGACCCACGCGCCTGGCTGGCTCCGGTGCAGCCTTCTGGCACCTGCGAGGCACACGCCACTTCACCCGACTACCTGCTGCACTCGCCCTGTCCCAGCACCGGATCCTACAACGGTGAGAAAATAGTTTGCACCTGCAGCTCCGGACAACATTTTGAAGCAGTTTCACCTGCAACAGGCAATTGTGTTTGGCAACGGCGAATGAGTCACTGTAACATAATAAAGTGCAAACTTTCCCATCCCATCTCATGCACAAAGGCTGCAACAGGATATGATTGCTTATTTTGGTGGTTTAAAATATTACCGGTGCATTTGATATCAAACTAACAACAGTCGCAAGATTGTATGTATTTAGAATACTGTTTAAATGGTTTGATTTTGTAAAATGAACCAGGCCAGTTCAATAACTTTTTAATTGGCTTTGTTTTTCAGAGAGTGGCTCCCCGGCATCCTCAGGCCATCCCAGCCCGCCCAGCTACAGAAAAACAGCCAAGAGCCCCTCCTCTTCTTCGCTCAAAGTCAGGGAGTTGTGTCGGCTAAAAGGCTCCGTTACCGGGCCCGAGGATGTCATAACGAGACAGAGAGCTCCGTCAAGCAAATCGGTCAACGGCGTCCAGAAACAGAGGCGTGTGGCCGCGAACGCGCGCGAGAGGAGGCGGATGCACGGACTCAACCACGCGTTCGACGAGCTGCGCAGCGTCATCCCGGCTTTCGACAACGACAAGAAGCTCTCCAAATACGAAACTCTACAGATGGCGCAGATTTACATTAATGCCCTGGCAGACCTGCTCGAAGGCCCGGTTTCCTCCACCAGCACCGACAACAATAACGACATCACCAAGAATAACAACAACAACAACTCGCCAAAGTGTGACCTAATGCTTTCACCGTCCGTCGGTTTTGACGGAGCGAAGGACAAAACATCCCAGTCCCTTGCAACCTGTCGGAGGGCGGCGGCTGTCCCTGTCCCGGGTAGCGGTTTACCTGTTCACATCAGCGGGATGCCCTACCGCTCCTCGTTCGACGACAGCTCGTTTTCCGCCATGATTGAAGAAGCGATGCGTTCACCCTCTCCTTCCTCCTCACCCTCTTCTTCCTCCGGGGCAGGCGGCTCGGTTACACCGAATGGAAGTGGAAGGAAAGCTTCCCCACGAAGCGACGGAGAGTTTTCCCCCCACTCCCAGTTCAGTGACTCGGATGAAATACCGATGGAGCTCCACTCCAGCGAAGAAGATGATCTTACAGAACTCAAGTTAGCCAGCCACCATCATCACATTGTTTCATTCTAAAATGACCAAACCATAGACTATTTTTAAAAGTTTACCTTAGCCTGCTATAAAAAAGACTTTCAACCGTGTCAATCATGTCTACATTTTTTAACAGGACAGACATTTTTGCTTCTCCAAAAAAAATCATTTTCGGTTTTTAATAATGATTCTATTTTATCAACTTGATACACAGCCTAAAGATTATTTTTTCTGAGGTAGGCCTAATTCGGTTCTGCCAACAGATTTATAGCCTATAATTTCCAGTTTCCATGGAGACGTGGTTGGAAGACCCCTCTGCCATGTCGCGTGCAGCACTGCCACGGGCATCTTCCACGTCACTCCGACCAAAACCTGTCTTCCACGAGAATCACTTGTTATGGATGATTGCTCAAATTTTATAATGTATATACAACTTTTATAGCTATATGCCTCTTAATTTCGATCGTGATTCATGTTTTTATTTTTATTTGTTTATTTGTTGATATAAATGACCCTGTATGAATTTGTTTTGCAACTTCAAAAGTTCATGATGTGCACTTTAAAATGTACGAGCCAGAGGCTTGAGAAATGCGAGTTTTGTTTTCAAACCATAAACAAAATTGATTTGCTTTGTTTGTTAGTGTAGTACTGCCAATTCGATACAAATAGCCTATTTAATGTAGCCATTATTGTTTAGCCTTATTTTGTATTTTATGTGTACCCATTACTCACTTCAAATGAACTTGTGTGTCTTTTGCTTTCACTGGATGAGAAGAAATGACATGTATTTATTGTTGATACTTTTCATTTGATTTGCTTTTTATAACTCTTTAGATACATTTGATGAAAAGCTAGCATTTTGCCATTCATTGTTTATGTTATTTGATTTTGAGAATAAATGAGCAAACGAAAAGTAAAAGTTTCTTTGTCTCCAATGTCTCCCGATGGTCAATATTTCAATGTTTCATATCACATCAGTGAACCCTTTCAAAACACCATTATTTCAACCACACCTACTCTTTAGTATTTTATGGATTTTGCCTAAATATTTCAACCCTATCTTCCATTCCCATTTATTCAGAGATTTGCTTTTATCGTTTCTTCTTAAGTCCAACAATGACGATTATTATTATTATTATTATTATTATTATTATTATTATTGGTAACAAAGTATGGTATAAAGACCGATAACAACTGAACATGCATAATAATAAATATATAATTATACATCAAATAAATATAAAATAAATATTTTATTCATCTGAGATAGGCCTAGCCTGTGGTTGTTTGGCTTTGGAGTGAGTGATTCAAAGCTTGATCGGTGGGCCCATGTTTTTCGTAATTTCAAAAGAGTTAGATATGACCAAATTCACATCTAAATGAAATATTTTTGACTGGACATAAAGGCTTAAGTTTTAAAGAATAAAAATAGCCCACACTTAGGAAAACCCTTTCGTACAGGCGACTAAAGTCAGTATTACAGCGTTGAGTGGGAAAAATACATTTCAAACCGCTTCAGTATTTCCAATTAATCAAGGACACATTCATCACTTGATTCTCTGTTATGTAATTTATAGTATTGGCGGAGTGAAACGTGTCCAACACGCGCTCGCTCTCCATATGCTGCTGGTGCACGCGCCCCCTGGCCTGCGATCCATTGATTGAGTGTTCTAAGTTCGAGCGTTTTAAGAAACTTTAACAGCAGGAAAAAAGTTGCATTAAATTATATCTATCAAAAGAAGAATGTCGTCTTCTCTCATCTAACTTCTCCTCAGCCCACTTAATAACGTTTCCCTGATCTGTTACCATTTCATCCATTTGGTGAATACTGGATTTGGTAATGGGGAGTGTGCATTAATTTCAGGCTATTGTTGGCAGGCTCGTGGTCCGAGGTGTTGGATGGCCTCACTGAAGCACGCGCTGTCAGCTGGTGAGCGCTCGCGGGTCCCCGCCGTGTCCCCGAGGACCTGACTCGAGAGGGAACACACTTTCTCAAGTAAAAATACCTGCATTACACACACACACACCCACACACACATGCACACACACGCACACACGCGCACACACACACACACACACACACACACACACACACACACACACACACACACACACACACACACACACACACACACACACATCCTTGTCTTCCTCCTCTCTTCCCCTTTCTCTCTTACTCCGTCTCTCTCTTCTATCTGCCTAACTCTATCTCTCCATCTATCAAAACTCAAACGCGCGCGCGCGGACACACACACACACACACACACACACACACACACACACACACACACAGACACACACACACACTGGCTTTGGCAGCCTGTGTGCACCTGCTGCGTGACTCGATAGTCTGCGTCGATAGGGTTTTTTTCAGCAACCTATTTAGGATTCATCTGCAATGTTTCAAAGTCTACTCAGCTATCAAGGCGGAAAAAGGGCGTGGTGAAAATACTTCGAAATTATTTATGAAACTACCTGTTTGCTAGCTGTCACTGCCCTGTCTCCCACCCACAGGTTTTAACCAATCGCGAACCATGCCCCCTTGTTCGCCTCGGCAGGAAAGGCAGAGAATAATAGGAAATATAATGCCGTTGTTACTGTGTTAAATTATTAACAGAATTTATGCAGGTAGAGGTCTATCTGGATATGATCAGAGACACCATCTGTAGAGAGTTCAAGCTGCGGTGAATGGCGATCAGGTGTCCGCTTGCCCTTACAAATAAAAGAGATATAATAATCCTGTAGGCTGATAACACATTTTAGACGGATACTATACAAATATCACAGCAAACATATTGGAATATAATAGTGATATTATAGGAGATTAAAAAAAAGAAGGCACTATATAATTGGAATAGTGTAGTGATTTTTCGTGACTGTGGTTTTGGTGGTCAGATAGACTATACTTTGAATCTTTGCTTGATTATTTTCCTGACCAATAATAAGGTAATTGACGAAAATAACAACGAAATAAGATTCAAAAATATATTGATTAACGCAAAAGAAAAAACATATACAGACAACCAATAAATTATTATAGTAATCTAATCCAATCATGCCTGCACTGTTGGTCACAGTGGTGTGTAGTAGACTTTGGACCTGGGCAGCCAATTATTTTTATTGACGTTATGAAAACTTTGAATATAATAGCTTGGTTTATTTTATTTGGCAAGTTATTTGTTGACGTTTTGAGGTAAATGCCAAGTAAGATGAGTCAGGCGCACTTCAACTACTAATTTTTTAAACTACATTCAACTACATTTTCATCTGATATTGTGTTGTGCAAATTATAAGGATAGGAGTCAAAGCAACCATCAAATGTGGGTAAGGAGAGGCAAATACTGCACAGTGGGCTTTGGAAAGGTTTTTCATAATAATCTGCTTGCGTTTGCAGGCTGACGGATTTACGTAAGTATCAAATTTACATAATTTCTTTGGTTTTATAAGAAAAACGGCGAATTAATGCTTTCAGGAAATAATAATTGATTATAATAAATATTGATTTGTGTTTATAATGATGATTGGTTGCCTTATGATGACCACAAAGTTCATATATTACCCACCGTTTATTTACCACTACATCACTGGTGGTAACCTATCTATAGATAGGAGTAAAAACAAAGCCCGTCTTCAACAGGTGGGATGCTGGGCAGGGTGAGGTTTCACGCACATTAATTATTTACACACGGGCGTTATGAAAAATAACAACAGGCGGGATGGAGAGCAGAGCTGAGAGAGAACCCGAGACGCAGCGACGCGTGTGCATGCTGGTCTGAGTAAAAGAGATAAAAAAAAAAAAATCATCCCTCATCATAGGACTTATCGTGCCTGGGCTCCTGTTTCAAGTCAAATTCACTTTTTGCCCAATGTCTTGACTGTCACACGTGATCTCTATCTATCTATCTATCTATCTATCTATCTATCTATCTATCTATCTATCTATCTATCTATCTATCTATCTATCTATCTATCTATCTATCTATCTATGAGGAAAAGGTGCCAGAAATAATTGATCTTTGTTTGGAAATCAATGATCTAGACTCAGAAGCTCCTGTGAAGTTTATATTAAATATGAGGAATTTCAGTATGGTGCTGTTTAACAAGTACCAAGTAACAAGGTGGCTCAACACATACTAACACATGCTGTAATGACCCCATGTATAATGCGAAGTAGACAGATCAAGACAGCAGACACTGTTAGGCAGGAGATGGTCTATAAAATAGTCCACAACATTTGATTTGCTTGTATTCAGAGTAAACAGAGAAACACAGCAAAGTCATACCCAAGTCAGTAGGCTGTAAACCAATCTAAACAATGATCAAGAGGTGCATTCGTCATGTTTTACGCCACAAGTCAAGCTTATTCCAATAAATATATTCAGGATATGTGCATTCCATGGCTTCCTTTTAATGAAAAGAAAGGGCCTTGCATTTTGTATGAGATATGGGGAGCTGAGCTGTGTGCTGTCCAAAAAGCCATGGGTCTCTCTGGGGACCCAGAACAAAAGGCAGAACTGGGCCATAGTCTCCATCTGCTGTCCCAGAGAGAGAGAGAGACAGAAATAGAGAGCGAGAGGGCGGCGAGTGAGGACACCATGGGTAGATAGAGAAAGAATAATAAGTGAGAGGGAGGGAAAAGGAGAGAGAGGGGAAAGTAGGGAGACACGATAGGTTTACAAAAAATGAGAGAGGGGTGAGAGAGAGAGGGAGGCAACAGAGGACACGATGGGAAAATACAGAAAGAGAAACAGCGAGATGGAGAGAGAGAGAGTGCGAGAGTACGTATGAGAGGCAGACTGACAGGCAAGCAGATAGATAGATAGATAGATAGATAGATAGATAGATAGATAGATAGATAGATAGATAGATAGATAGATAGATAGATAGATAGATAGATAGATAGATAGATAGATAGATAGATAGATAGATAGATAGATAGATAGATGTTCAACTCAATTCAATTCAATTCAATTAATTTCAATTCAAACCAACAACTAGTCCAAGGGGAGATTACTACCCCTTTTTCCTCTTACCCTTAAATTAGCCTAGCCCTCACCTGTCATTAGTCATCATAGCCCTGTATTAGTATGTACTGTAGCGTAACCTATAGTGATCACTGTTACACACAAACACACACAATGAGCACCTGTTGCATTGCATGCTTCAGCTCACACACACTCAAGTGCTGCTATTAAATGTTAATGAGTATTATTTCTTTGGTAGTACTGTGTGTGTGTGTGTGTGTGTGTGTGTGTGGTGTGTTTGTTTATTTGGACAGTGTGGACACACACACACACACACACACACACACACACACACACACACACACAAACTGATTCTTTGTGTGCATTTATACTGGGGGGAAGTTTTCTCTTGTTAAAGAGGCAGTCAGGTCGTATAATAGAAATGAACTGCATGATCTAATCTAGGGTGTAAGAGCTGTGAATAATACATTTGATTGTGATGAAGAACACAGTTACTCTTCTTTAAACATTTGTCATTAATTTGACAATTAATAGATACCCTGGTAATTCAGAGAGATGTGGCAGTTTTCAGCCGACACAAAATGACTTCACATGAGTTGTTGCTGAAAAGGTCGAGATGTATAATTTGTTCATTCAATTCAAACTTTATTGTCCTGGAAGGGAAATTTGGTTTGCAGACAGGCTATATAGTAAAAACACACAATAGAAAACATAATGACAACAGTAAAAACATATGATTAAAACCACCAAACATATCACAGAGACGCAATAAAACACATGACAAATCATACCACATATATAACTTATACCATAGACAAGCTTTGCTTTCTAAGACCAGACAGAGTCAGTAGATTACAGTATTTCTCCATTGGTTTGGCTCATTTCTTGAAACAGAAATTACATTCTGAAAATAACATGGACAAACCTCTAAACCACTTTGCAATTGTTCACAACAGAATAGCATTTCTCATTCATTTCATCAAATTGCAAATGTCTTAGTACATGTCTCAATGTCTCAGTACATCTTTGCAAATGATTAAGTACGGGTAGCCTACAGTTAGCACAATTTCCAAGTGAATACATCTTGTTGATCTAAACTGATCAGTTGATTCTCAGTCTAATGGTTGTTCTCTCCAAAACATGTCAGCATCATTTCATTATATAAGTCATCACATGCACAATAGTCTGTTCAATTGTCAAAATTAGTCAAGAACATAATACCATGAATACCATTTATGAATCTCTTGGAACATTTGATACATTGATTACAGTAATTGACAGTCAGGTGAAACTAACTTGAGGAGTTTCACACATCATCAGGGCCTGGTTCACTACTCATCCAAGGATGGTCATGGTGTTTCTACCACCTTACTCTCCTTTCCTCAATCCTATTGATCCTATTGATTGCTCATACACTCTCCACCTCCGCTTGGAGGTGGAGAGTGTATGAGCATCAGGCTCAAAATCAGAGGTCCCTGCTCCATGCAATGGACGCTGCGTGTGAAGATCAGGAGATCAGTGTAGGGGATGGTTGCGACATGCACGCCGTTTCTTCCCTCGTTGCATCACAAGGGAGAATATCCGCTGTGATGTGGATGAGAATCTGTGGCCAGACAGACAGCAGCGTGTGGACGGCCAGGAGGGTGAGGATGAGGACAGTGACCAGTGAAGAAGTATTACTTGTGAAACTCCAGCTTTATTTACAGCACTGTAGGCTACATATAATTTTCCTTGTTTTTTGTTTATGGGTTTATATTACAGTATATTATGCTGTATACATTTTCTTTTTACTCTGAAGTTACTTGATGTGTGTGAATAGAAATGGTTACAATTTCCTTGGCAGTATGAGTGCAATGTGTGATGTCAAACCTTGGAGGCTACTCTTACCGTAAAATACTTTTTTTCAGTTTTATACACAATTGTATTCTGTTAGCTAGACAAACAAAACTAGTACAGTAACCATTGTCAATGAAGGACTGGGCTAAGACTGAGAGGTGGACATGAGGGATATTTCAATGGTCCTCTGCCATAGTGACAAAACATCTAAACATTTTGACTTGCAGTGCTTACACAATGCCAAAGGGATGATGCATTTTGGGGGCACTGACTATTTATATGAGAAAGGAATTTAGTTTTGACACATGAGTGAACTGTTTTGGGAGAGATATGAGCTTTTGCAGGTGAACCATGGTGTTGTGCTGAACCATCCAGGTTACTTTGGCAAAAGCACCAAGAGT
>JAXDDW010000002.1:12545000-12740000 GCA_034670385.1 Hoplostethus mediterraneus
GATGGACCCATGCATCACTGATTGTCACCAATGTAAAGACCATCAACTTTGTAATATTAAGATGAAGAAGAGGAGGAGGAAAAGGCGGAGGAAGAAGAAGAAGAAGAAGAACAAGAGCATACAACTTTCTTGTGCCTATTAGGAAGTCTTCATTTGAGTGTTCACCCAAAACGTCAAACTCAAATGTACTTGGCTATACAGTAGATAGTAGACACATATCATATTTACTGAGCAAAATAAAGTGTAGAAGTCGCACTTTAGTCGAAAGTATGTGTGAAGAGGTACTGTTAGGGAAAGAGGTAGAAAAAAATGTTGAGTGAAATTTGGAGCAGCAGACGTGTCCCTCTCTCCCTTCCTTTCTTCCTCACTGTTTCTCTCTCTTTTTGCCAACACTCACCAGTGAAGTGGACTGCATCTATGAGACAAATTTAGCCTCCTCTCCTCTCCTCTCCTCTCCTCTCCCGTCCTCCCTAGGCCCATTGTAGAGTTGCCCCTGCGGATCCCCTTTCAGCTAGCTGCCCTACTCAGGTGAGGGATACAGTATATTGAAGGAGATTTTGCTTGTATTTGATTCCGCTCCTTTTCATAGTGGCTGAAAGCCTGGCCTCCGTGCTGCCCCCCCTCCCTGTCCTGTCCAGTTCCCAGGGGACCCCCACTCTCGCCTGGGCTGGCCTGGGTGGAGCGGCCTTGGAGTGGGGCAAGTAGGGAACAGACAAGGGTATCGCTTACAGCCTCCCTCCCGCCCTCACACAGCACACAGAGCACAGACAGCCACAGTGCACCCCCTCACCTTGCCTATCTCCCTCTCTCAGGTGCACATACACACATGGGGGACATAGGTGCGCACTTACACATTCCCCACACACATATGCACAAGTGCACACACACACACACACACACCGATCAGACACACACATCTTTCCCTCCCTCTTACCAATTGGAGATACATGTCCTATCCTTTTCACCTCCCTCTTTCCAAGTTGCCCATTCAGCCACCGATCCAGGAAGGAGACAGACCACAAAGGAGTTGTGGAAAGCCATTTCTGTAGATTGAAAAGCAAGCAATCGAGATTTAGTGACTAAGAATGACATGGGAGTTTAGACGGAAAGTGGCACAAGTGCATTCACGTGGACAGAATCCCAAAAAACATCCACTCACACACAGACACATGGAGAACGCTTCAAATAGCTTCTCCTCTCTTTTTGTCAGTTTACACACACACAATATTGCATAAACAATAAAGTAGTATATCAAGTAACATTCAAGCTCAATGTTACAGCATTAAGCCTTAAACAACAACACCAATGTCAAGTTGTCTCATTTAAAATCCAGAGGAAACAATGGTAATGAACCGATCAAAGCAACAAGTGGCAAATTCAACTCTCAAGTTCAATATTTTCATTTAGTTTGAAAGTTAGTTGGTTTGTGTAAGTTAAATGCAGTGAACATATACTTTAACAATGAATGGACATTTCTAAAGTGACAGTGAAGTGACTTTTATATATTGTGTTTTGTGCAATTTTGGTTTACAGTATTTCTCCATTGGTTTGGCTCATTTCTTGAAACAGAAATTACATTCTGAAAATAACATGGACAAACCTCTAAACCACTTTGCAATTGTTCACAACAGAATAGCATTTCTCATTCATTTCATCAAATTGCAAATGTCTTAGTACATGTCTCAATGTCTCAGTACATCTTTGCAAATGATTAAGTACAGGTAGCCTACAGTTAGCACAATTTCCAAGTGAATACATCTTGTTGATCTAAACTGATCAGTTGATTCTCAGTCTAATGGTTGTTCTCTCCAAAACATGTCAGCATCATTTCATTATATAAGTCATCACATGCACAATAGTCTGTTCAATTGTCAAAATTAGTCAAGAACATAATACCATGAATACCATTTATGAATCTCTTGGAACATTTGATACATTGATTACAGTAATTGACAGTCAGGTGAAACTAACTTGAGGAGTTTCACACATCATCAGGGTCTGGTTCACTACTCATCCAAGGATGGTCATGGTGTTCCTACCACCGTACTCTCCTTTCCTCAATCCTATTGAGGAGTTTTTCTCCGCTTGGAGGTGGAGAGTGTATGAGCATCAGGCTCAAAATCAGAGGTCCCTGCTCCATGCAATGGACGCTGCGTGTGAAGATCAGGAGATCAGTGTAGCGGATGGTTGCGACATGCACGCCGTTTCTTCCCTCGTTGCATCACAAGGGAGAATATCCGCTGTGATGTGGATGAGAATCTGTGGCCAGACAGACAGCAGCGTGTGGACGGCCAGGAGGGTGAGGATGAGGACAGTGACCAGTGAAGAAGTATTACTTGTGAAACTCCAGCTTTATTTACAGCACTGTAGGCTACATATAATTTTCCTTGTTTTTTGTTTATGGGTTTATATTACAGTATATTATGCTGTATACATTTTCTTTTTACTCTGAAGTTACTTGATGTGTGTGAATAGAAATGGTTACAATTTCCTTGGCAGTATGAGTGCAATGTGTGATGTCAAACCTTGGAGGCTACTCTTACCGTAAAATACTTTTTTTCAGTTTTATACACAATTGTATTCTGTTAGCTAGACAAACAAAACTAGTACAGTAACCATTGTCAATGAAGGACTGGGCTAAGACTGAGAGGTGGACATGAGGGATATTTCAATGGTCCTCTGCCATAGTGACAAAACATCTAAACATTTTGACTTGCAGTGCTTACACAATGCCAAAGGGATGATGCATTTTGGGGGCACTGACTATTTATATGAGAAAGGAATTTAGTTTTGACACATGAGTGAACTGTTTTGGGAGAGATATGAGCTTTTGCAGGTGAACCATGGTGTTGTGCTGAACCATCCAGGTTACTTTGGCAAAAGCACCAAGAGTGTTGAGAACGTCCGGTCTGTTTCAAGAAATGAGCCAAAGCAATTGAGAAGGATCTTTTGCATTTTGGTGGCACTGACTATTTATATGGGAAAGGAATTTAGTTTTGAAGCATGAGTGAACTGTTTTGGGAGAGATATGAGCTTTTGCAAGTGAGCTATGGTGGTGTGCTGAACTGTAAGACTGTTTTGCAAAATGATCTTAGAGTTTTGAGAATGTAATTTCTGTTTCAAGAAATGAGCCAAACCAATGGAGAAATACTGTAATTCACATGTAGGGACGGGTTCAATCTGGTTAGACCAAAGAATTAATGAAATTACTCATTGATTAAATTGAAATGTTTTACTTAATACCTTTATAGAACACGTAGAGCAACAGGTTGTATGAATTGCATGGAATAGGAAATAACGGATATGGTAAAGGACCCGTTATTGCTTTGGGAACAAACAGTGCTTCCCTTTACAGCAAGTTTTTTAGTAAAGTATTGCCATAATTCCTTGAAAGTACACAATCCAACTTGGAATATTGATATTATAAACCTTCAGTACCTATAAGATTGTTGCTTGAATTGAAGGTGTAGCTAAGAAGGTGTAGCTCAATTGTGCTGTTATGCATGGGGTGTTACCATAATATTTAGTTACCACTGTAATTATTATGTGGTAATTTATTATTCTTACCAGGTATTTTACCTGGTAAATAACTCACATTTAGTCCTCCTGTAAAAGGAAGGGCTAGCAAATCAGGACTAAATATCATTGGTTAATCATTGCTTGTGCATCATCGCTGCTCAAAGTCCTGCTCAAGGTGCTCAAAATCCTGCTCAAGGTGCTCAAAGTCCTGCTCAAGGTGCTCAAGGTGCTCAAAATCCTGCTCAAGGTGCTCAAAGTCCTGCTCAAGGTGCTCAAGGTGCTCAAAATCCTGCTCAAGGTGCTCAAAGTCCTGCTCAAAGTCCTGCTCAAGGTGCTCAAAATCCTGCTCAAGGTGCTCAAAGTCCTGCTCAAGGTGCTCAAAATTCTGCTCAAGGTGCTCAAGGTGCTCAAGGTGCTCAAAATCCTGCTCAAGGTGCTCAAAATCCTGCTCAAGGTGCTCAAAGCCCATCCAATTGCACGTACCAGCCACTTGACAGAGCAGTGGCGCCCCCATGTATTTCTAGAGTGCTTTTTTTACTCATGATAATAGCTGCAGGGCGTCTCCGAGAACAACAAGACCCTGTTGGATTAAACAGCACACTACTTCCTACAGGGGATGAATTAGATTAACATGGCGGTTTTTAACTAGACAGAAAACATAATAGTGAGTTTTCAGAGATACTTGATTTCAAGACTGCTGTCTGCTATGTTACTGGTCTACTGATTTGTAGACCTGCCACCTCAACAAAAGTGAAAGACTGCTGTTAAAATCAACATTTTTCTGTTTCAAATCTAATTATACCTCCAAATCATCACATACCTAATATAGTGCAATATCTTCTACAACATTATACCCAAAGAAAGACAGAACAAAGTTGCCCCTTGATATCCTTTAGATGGTCTTAACTCGATCTATTTCTCAGTATGGCTGTTGTGTATTTGTTGGTAATGCCTATAGGGCATCTTTAAGAGTAAAGGCCCCTTACTGAGACACAAGATCCCAGCAGGATAACATAGCTAATATAGCTAGACACTTCCTACTGCTGTCATGGATTAGCAAGCCTCTCTGCAGGGTAACACAAACAGGTAAACAATGGCCACTTGATTGACTTAGTGGGATCAGGCTCACATTCCACCTCTACTATTTCTTTTTCTGAGACACCTTCCTATTTTTCCTCTGTAAATGTTGTAGCTAATCACATAACCTAACCCAATAGCCTTGTTTTAATGTCATAGAAATGATTAAGGCTATTTCTATAAAATAAAAAAAACTCTTTGTGGATTTATGGACTTCTTACTAGAAATATCACGGTTTGATCACGGGAAAAAAATCCAAAAGAAAAAAAATCCTATTAATCCTAAAGTTGATGCTGCTATCTAAATAAAGATTCCTTCTTAGTATGAACGCGAGAAATTTCGGAGCTCATTGACTCTGTTTGTTTGTAGCTGATTTAGCTGTCCTTATCTCCCCCCTCCTCCCAGATTAGTGCTGCAGTCTGCCTGTTTTCACACCATTAGGGCCAATCCACATCCTCTTCACCAGGGGGGTGCTCCCGTGGAGATCAGTGACGCCTCACTGACCACATCAATCAATCATTCTCCCTCCGACTACCTCTCTCCCGCTCTCTTTTGTCTCTCTCTCTATGTCTCTGTCTCCATATCTCTCCGTCTCGCCTACATGACTTTAATATTAGTCTCATCCCTCTTTCCCACACATGACATGGGAACTACTTATCATAAAAACACAGATAAGTGTTTCCTAGACCCAAGGGGTAACGGCAGTAGCTGTATGGTTCTCCATCAGAATTTCACTACAAAATATGTCGTTAACAAAGTGGATGAATTTAACAACTTCTAACAAGGAGGATGATTTCATTATTCCCACGAAATTCACTGCCTGAAGATATGATTTTATTCAAGTGAACCTTTTATCTCCAGAGGTATAGGCCACGTGTCACCCTGAAGCCGCCATACGTCCTGTAGTCTTCCAGGAGAAACACTACAGTTGTCTCCATAATGGGGTCGACCTCGTAAAATCCATAAGAGACTTAGAGACGATAGAGATCAGTTGAGGTTGCGTTCCCTGTAAAGCAATGGGGTTTTGTTCATGCATTGCCCTCATGGGACGTCATGTACCGTGACACGTAATGCAGGCCATATATGTTTTGTTCCACGTTTTGTGACAATGCTATGGGCCTTTTTAAGCATCCCTATGCAATCCTAGTTCCTTAGTTCACGTAAAAATGACTATGGAAGCTCCCGCGATGCATTTGAGTTATTGAGACGTTACTGAGGTTGGAACCAACGTAAATGTTCTGTTTGTCTGTTTGTCCTTTCCCTAACTGTCTGTCTGTTCACCTGCTAGTATGGACAGGAAGAGTCATAGGCCATCTAAATGACAGACCTTGTTCTATCTGCTTACCTACCTGTCTGTCTTTCTTCCTACCTATCTGTATCCCTACAAACCTGTCATGAGGCTCCTTACCTACCTGTCTGTCTGTCTGTCTGTCTGTCTGCCTTCCAGCCTATCTGCTTTTCAATGTGCCTCGTTGCCTATCTGCCTGTCGGCCGGCCAGCTAGGAAAGGTCAGGACTAAATGGGCTGAGTTTAAACAATGCCCTCGTACCCAGGATGGGGACAGCCATTGTCCCACGGCCGACGGCCCACCAACAAATGTGAGATGAGGCCAATGTGCCGCCCCCCCCCCCCCCCCCCCCCGCCTCCTCCTCTCGATTTCTTCCCCATTCATCTCCACTCATTCTTTCTCCTCTCTGCGCCGACCCGCAGCCTCCGCTTCCATTTTTGCCACCCTTTCTACGACTTTTCTCCTCCTGTTGTTCTCTGCTTTCTGCCCTTTCTCACTTTTTTTCTACCACCCTCCCTTTCTCCCGCTCTCCCGGTGTCCATCCTTCTCTGGCCTCCTCGCTTCCCCTCCTCTCCCCGAGTCCCCATCAGGAGGAACCTAATAGGAAATCAAAGTTTCTGGTGGAAGAATGGAGCGGGGCTTAGCGTTACCGTCCCCTGGGTCCTCCCTGCTGAAAGAGGAGTGCAGAAAAGACTCTATACTGGCACTGTGGAGGGGAAGGTTAATGTAGCAGATAGTCTTTCCCTCGCTCTCTTTCCCTCATTCCATGTCTCTTTTTTCATTCTTTTTCTCTCAGACACACTCTCTGTCTTTCTCTCTTCCTATCTTGCTTTTTTCTCTCTCTTCCTTTTTGCTGTCTCTTATTCACCTTCTCAAACACATGCACGCGCACACACACACACACACACACACACACACACACTCTTTTCTTTTTCTCTCGCCGAGTGAATGGCATAGTAGGTGAACTCAGCTGCCCCCGGCCGAGTTGGTGGTTGGTGTGGTTGGCTTTGCACCCCTTCACTGCACCATCCCTCCTTTGGGATGTGGTGGGTGTGTGTGTGTGTGTGTGTGTGTGTGTGTGTGTGCCACCCCCCCAGCACAGCACGGCACGCACTCCTGCCCCTCAAAGCGCTGCCTATGTGTAGCAATTGACTCCATGGCCCCTGTGAGCTCAGGTACTGCTGACTTGTCAAGCATATCAAGAATCATTTACAAAGGCCGTCCCCGCATCACCCCGAGGGGAATGAGACTTCAATTGATATCAATTTATTGAACATAAATCAGCACTGTTCTGCCAAACTCTTGAAGTCTCCAAATACATCAACTTTCTTATAAGTTAAAAGAAATATTTGCAGATAATTGTCCCTCATGTGTAGAAAATATTTCAAAGAATATTATTTACATGTGTGTGTGTGTGTGTCATGCGTACTTGTGCATGTAGGCGAGTCACACATCAATAGACCAGCTGAGAGTACCATGTCAAAACCAGGGCTAAGCCTAGTATTAGCCCAGTATTAGCTGCCAAGTGTCAGCCCACTCTGTGTTAGCCGGAGCAGGCCGGACCCCGCCGCGTTAAGCTGCTTAAACACTCAGAAGGTGGAGGAGATGAAACAGCGTTGAACGCCTTGAGGCCAAAGGGAGCGCGGGGAGTGCTGGAGGAGAGGGCAGGGGAGAGCAGGGTGGAACAGGGTGGGGCACAGGAGACAGAAAAGGATGGGGGTGCATAGTGGCCACTACTTACTATACTGGAGGAGAGGAAATGGAGTGAGGGATAGACAGGCTGAGAGTTGAGGTGATGCTAGGGATGAATCCAAGGCAATTTGGATACCAGCTAAAAGTTTTCCTCCTCTCCTCCCCTCTCCTCTCCCTCTCCTCCTTCATCCCTCTGGTCCCCTCATACCTCCCCCCCCCCCCCCCCCCCCCCACCCCTACTTCTTCCTCCCCTCGTCCCCCACCCCCCTGGCCTCTGTGCTCCCCCACAGAAGAGTTCGGATTCTTGGAAGGTGTTGGGTGTCTACAGTGTCACAACTAAACAAAACCATTTGAAAACAAAGTGGGCCGGTGAATGTGCCGGCGGAATCCGACCCCACTCCCTTTGTGGCCGTAGAGAAAAACGGCCTCTCAGAATCAAGGGGAGGGGGGTGGCACACCATTTCAATCCACAGGTTACCCCCGCATCCACCCACTCAGTCCCTCTTTGACCGCCCCCTCTCCACCCCACACACACCCACACTTTTAAGTGCACCCTTCAAAGGTGAACATGCTACCTGAAACAGAGCTGTCTGTGTTGAACAGTACCTCCAAGAATAAGATACTCTCTCCCTCCCTCTTTTATTTTTCTCTCTCTCTCTCAAACCACTCTTGGTTGCTCTTTCTCACTTCACATGTAAGTCAGTGCTGATTTATTGCAGTATCCTGAATGCGATGGCCAAAAAACACTTGAAAAACTAACAGAGAATTAAATGAATTCAAGTTAAGTTAAGTTTGGTCGATTTTACGAGGGTTGAGCAGGTTTCTATTGCGATATTATGACAAGGACAGTCATAATAAGCAAGTTACAGGAAATTACCTGGCTTATACAACAACTATGAGTAAGTGATGTGACTAAGTAACATGTGACATTTGTATAGTAGGGGTGATGTGGCTGTGAGTCATTTGGTTGCATTCCACATGAAACTAAAAGGCAAAAGCCATGTAAGTAATATGAGATTCATGGATTTGAACACTCAAAGGTCAAAAATAAAAGGCATAGCTCAGATTTCTGTCTAAACAATACAGAATTATTGTACAGTATTGTGAAGATGAAACTTTCTTGGACTTCCTGGCATGCAGAGAAAACATCTCCTAACAATAAAATACAGACAATCCTTCAGTTGCAGGAAAAAAAGAAGAAAACAATAACTAGAAACATGATGCTGTGTTTTGTTTTGACGGCTGTCACAACTATTAGCATCCATGTTGCAAAGGGAAATAATATCCTTGTCATTTAAATTGTTTGTGGATTTGGGGTTTATTCCAATATCCTTGAAATGCTGAGTTGAGCTTTTGTTGCAGCCTCTTGGACTTGAATACAATTGTTGAAACAGAGAAATGTTTTTTATCATGAAGGACACAATAAATAATTTTGTCACCAGAAAACATGGGTCGGCTGTATTATCTATGCTGCTGATTATGGGAAAGGAATGCCCTCTGTATGTGTGTGTGTGTGTGTGTGTGTGTGTGTGTGTGTGTGTGTGTGTGTGTGTGTGTGTGTGAATGTGATGAACTGTCTGTCAATCATAGTGAGAGTTAATTACTTCATCGCCCCGCTGGGTGTGAGACTGTGTCAGGAACTCTGACCCAGAGACCCAGCGTTGGATGGGGGTCTCTCACACACACACACACACACACACACACACACACACACACACACACACACACACAGATTCTTACCCCAGGAGACTGGCGGGGACCACTGAGGTCTATGGATGGTCAGGATGCTCTATTGGCCACCTGACTAACCACTTTGCTGACCGGGATGAGGTGAGTGTGTATGTGTGTGTGTGTGTGTGTGTGTGTCTCTGTGCATGTGTGTGTTTGTGTCTCATCAGCTCCCTGACACTGTTTGCTGACCAAAGCAGGAACCCCAAAAGACTCAACTAACTAGAAGAAACAATGAGAGGAAGGTAAAGATCTGATTTGTTCACAACTTCCACAACTATTTTGTGGATCATTACATTACATTACGTGTCTCTGTAGATTTTCATGATCTACAAGAGAAAGTAGATATTTTGCAACTCATCATGAGCATGCAGCAATCTGGAGGGTAAGAAGTCGGAAAATAAGTGGAGAGGAGAGGCAGAAAGTTTCCTGAGCAACACTGTTACAAAAAATATCTGGTGGATTGCTGCCTATAGAGACAAGTGGAGTCTCACGTGATCGGTTTGTTAAATGGAAAGTGAGCATATGTATGAGTGCATAATGTGTGTGTGTGTGTGTGTGTGTGTGTGTGTGTCAGAGTGTGCTTGCATTAATGCCTTTGTGTGTATGTGTTTGTGTGTGAGTGTGAGTGTGAGAGAGAGACACAGAGAGAGAGAGAGCATGTATGTCTCGCTTTGTGTGTGTGTGTGTGTGTGTGTGTGTGCGCGCGTGTGCGTGTGTGTGTGTGTGTGTGTGTGTCTTTGGGGACAGTGTGACGGGTGGAGACGGAGCGGGGCAGGACCCCTGGGAGATCAACTAACCCAGCAGGCAGCACAATGGACACCCGTGTCTCGGGTCCTTTCTGTTGGACCATCGGAGGCAGGGGGCGGAAAATAACACAGCATAACACCCTGCCATGCTAAGGCTGTCTCTGTGTCTGTCTCTGTGTCTGTCTGTCTGCTCACCTCTCTCTGCCTGTCTGTCTGTCAGTCATTCTGTCTTTGTTAAAGCCTGTATAAAAAAATCACATATGACTGCAAGAATCCATGAATCTATGAAGAGATAGGAGACATTTCTGGACTTAGCAAATAAAGCTTCTAAACTAAATGCTCCCTCAACCACTGTTTTTATGCAATATGTCTTCTGTCTCAAACAAAAACTAAGAAGTACATCTTTGCCTTGTTTCTTTGCCATGCACAAGAGAATAGCGGTATCAAAATAGGCTGCACAATGACCCCAGCTGAATGACCCTGACCGCACCAACATCAATTATCATAGCAAAAATATCACCACCGAGCCGCCATGCTTGAACAAATCCCATATATGATCCAATAGACACTGCCTCTGTAAATAAACAATACAGAAAGCTCCTATTTTAATCACATTTGAACCAAAAACCTTGCTCTTCATTTTCCCACGGGGGAGAAATAAAGCCTTGCACAATAACCAACACCTACATGTGTCTCGCTCCATAAAATCCATAGCGCACGGTGAGCTAAATTGATTGAGAGTAACCCAAGAATGGAAATTAAAACGCCATCACCTTGTTTTTGAAGATGAAAGATGGCGAGTAGAAGAACGGCGAGCGGAGACTTACCGGATTAACAGCCGACACAATCGCATCTGTGCAGATTTGATTCTGTGCTGCAAATGTGATTGTGGGCAATAACGTGTCGATTAGGGGGCCACGGCCCGGCAAGTTGGAGTACTATTGGAGGCCTTGTGTGAAGCTGTGGAGGAGCTCATTCGATTATAGAGGACCAGAGTGGGAGGCCTGGGGCAGACGGGGTGAATACTGATGAGTAGCCACTGTAGAAGTACCACTGTTTACTGCATGGAATATTTGTTTGGTTTCTCTTCTCTTCCCAGGCATCAGGAGGCACAAGGACGCATCCAGTGATTTGTGAGATAGTTGTGAATTTTGTGGTATGATATGCCATGGAGGATGACAACCATTACGTTTTCCCATCGTTTCATTCTTTGCTTATGTAGGTATAAGACAGGTAAGATTAAAAATGAGTCTGACAAAATCCATGGCTTATCTGATGGATTATTAATTAATAAATGTTAATATTGTTAAGTGACGGTTATGATTATTCCCACAGCCTTCCCCAGTCACGGCATGGAAATGCTGGCTCATTCACAAAAACACTGTTGGCTTGTAGTGTAATAAATAGCATCATTTTTTTTTTTAAACTACCAGTCAATTGGTCTCTCACTTCTTAACAATAGTGACATTATTTTTTTGCAGCTAACCAACATTAACATTTCTCCCCAGTGAGAAAAACTATTTCCCTTTCCCTCGGCATATACCGCTCATATCGCCTTGTGTTACCTATTCCACCTCTCCACCTCTCAATCTCCTCCATCCCTCTATCTCTCCCAGACGACCAAGAAAGGCCTCTCTGATTTCCACCTGACAAATTGTCTTATCGGTCAGCGAGCCGGTTGGGGCGAATAAAAACATGACCTTCTCAGGCGGGGTCGCTCACGGAGAATTCCTGCTACACTGATCAGGGCTGATAAAAACTGAAAGAAGAGGATATTTCACGCACACATGCACATACTCTCTCTCTCACACACACACACACACACACACACACACACACACACACACACACACGCGCACACACACACACACACACACACACACACACACACACACACACAAACTTACCTTCAGGTACACTGATCAGTACTGATAAGGTCATAGGAGGATCAGGGAGGGCAGTGGAGTGGCTAACAAGCACCATTAGGGTTATTCTATTCATACTTACTGACTGAGAGAGAGAGAGAGAGAGAGAGAGAGAGAGAGAGAGAGAGAGAGAGAGAGAGAGAGAGCAGCGCAGGCAGTTAAGTGGCTAACAAGGACCATTAGTACTACTCTATTCAGACTGATGGTTGGCAGACAGACTGACTGACTGGCTTGCTGATTGACAGGGGAGTGGATGGGGGCTGGAAGGTCAGAGGCATAGAGAGAGGAAAGAAAGGGAGAGGTTGGAAAATAGAGAGAGATCCACTGACATTGAGAGAGGAAATGCATAAAGTTTAAAAAAAAAAAAATCACAGACAGAAGAGCAGGCTGAGGGGCGAAGGAGGATACGCAACAGAAGTGCAGAGGAAGAAGAGTAAGGGAAAGGAGAAGCAGTGGTTGGCAGGGCTCCACTTTTGGACTTCCACTGCAAAATAAATCTCCATTTAACATGTTGATTAATTGAGTGTTGACTCTTTTTTCTGAAAACAATTTCATGAAATTGTTTCCTGTTCAGTTTTGTCTCTTTTAAGAAATGTATTGAAACAAATGAAAGTATCTTAAGGTAGATCACTCGATGTCTTTCAAGATATTTTCACTTGATTGAAGAAAATTCTTGAAACACACTGATTTGCATTGGAAACACTTCATTTGCTTTCTGGAAACTATTAAGATACTACAATAGATTGATAAATAGTATATATAAAACAGTTTCTTGTAGTGTGTGCTCCTTGTGGGATGCTGCTTTTGCTTTTTACTGGGAGGAAAATGTTGCACTGCTTCAGTGAAGCATCTCAACACAATGTCCTGTATAGTATATAGTAGATATTCATATGAACGTACTTTATCACAAAATGACTGTATTTCTGTTAATTTCTTTTGGATAGATAACTATGTTGACATATGTTTCATAAAAGGCAGATTCTGTGCTGCACACCTCAAAACCAAAAACCAAAAACAGCAATGGACTTTGTATCTACCTGAGTTTGTGATATCCATCATGAACAAATAGCCTTGCAATATGAATGAGGTCACGTGGGCTCGGTTCCTAGAGTACACGGAATTGAAATAAATCAAATAATTCATAAACTCAATCAAATCAAATTAATCTTATATGATTTATATGATAAATGTATAAGATGATTTATATGATAAAACCAAGATATTCACAGATGGAGGAGGTGGGTGGAGAAGAAAGGTAAGAGGGAGGTGTGGGTGGCAGTGGGGAGAAAGAGAAGGAGGGGTGGAGGGAGGAGAGTGCATGGGGATACAGTGCAAGGGGCTGGCTAACCTTTCAGATCAGCCCCATTGTCCCACATTAAAAGCATCAGCGTCCATTGTGTGAGCAGGGGGCAAGGTTTCCTTCTGAGTGGAAGGAAGTTAGATGGAGGGGGGAGAGAGAGAGAGAGAGAGAGAGGGGGGGAGGGAGAGAGGGGAGAGAGTAAAACAAAATAAGTTAATGAGAAAATGATAGTGAGTAAAGCATAAAGTACGAAATGAAATGGGAACGAAGTGTGGGAGAGAGAGAAATAGAGGAAAAGAGTAGGGAAAAGGAGGTGGGGTGTGTGCACAAGATAACCCCCCCCCCCCCCCCCTTCCTCACGCTCGGCTGCTCCAGGAGGAAGAGAATAAGAGAGAGAGAGAGAGAGAGAGAGAGAGAGAGAGAGAGAGAAAGAGAGGATGGGAGGGCAGGCAAGACAGTGGGGGCTTTGTGGACACTTATCAGAGACTGATGGTAAGTATTGGACCTAGAGAGGAGAGAAAGTGAATAGGAAGTGATGGAGGTGAAGGGGGGGGGCTATAGGGGGCAGGGAGGGATGGAGGAAAGGACGGAGGATGGAGGAGGGATAGAAAGTGATGAGTAGAGTGAGGGATGGAGGGGGGTTGGAGGAGGGGAGAGGACGGGGAAGTTGGGGGGGGTGTGTGAAGGAGGAGACAGGAGAAAACGGGAAGAAGGGAGGAGAGTCGGGAGAACGGGAAGAGAAAAGAGGAGGAAGGAGGAAGAATGGCGAGTGTGACGAGCAGCAGCACAACACTCTGTAGATCACTTTACCAGCCTGAGTGCACCTTCAAGACATCAAGGAGGAGAGAGAGAGAGAAGGAAAGAAGGAGGGAGGGAGCGAGGGAGGGAGGGAACATAGGCACATTAACAAAGAGCGAGAAGGTCAAGGAGAGGTATATGATATGGAGGGAGGGAAAGAGGGAAGGTGGAGGAGGGAAAAGCGTGGAGAAGCTTCGGTTACACAGGAGAAGTGTCACGTCCATCAAGGTGGAGCGAGGGCAGACTTCCTGTTTCTGCTGGGAACGTGACAGAGAACGTGATTCGTAGTCAAAACATGTAAGTACTGGGACATGATAATGTACTTCCTCTGTTACTCTCTCCTTCTCGCTCTCTCTCTCCTTCACTTTCTTACAAACACACACACACACACACACACACACACACACACACACACACACTCGGCAGCAGCTCCCAGCTCCCTGCGGTGCACCTGCTGAGAGGGGTCATGTCAGACATCAACTCCCATCGCGTCAGCTCTTTTTCTCCCACAATTCAACACAGCTGAGGCTGTCACAACCCTAACCCCCTACCCCCCCCCCACCCCCCACCCCCCCCCCGAATGGTCCAGACACAGACCGCTCACATACACACACACACACACACACATATCTATGATGCACATGGCAAAATGATGTAAAATCCAAACGTGGATGTACGACCCCCGTCATAAACACAACACACACACACACACACACACACACCACACATACACTCTTATTCACACACATTTTCAGACACACAGAAACATGCAGTTGCGGTGGCATCCCAGTGCAGACACCCCTCCCTAACACACACGCACACACACACACACACACACACACACACACACACACACACACACACACACACACACACACACACACACACACACACACACTGGTCTCCATCAGCAGGGGTGCTGATCCTGTGCTGATATTCCCATCTCAGTTGTGTCAACCTCCCTGCTGGCCCACAGAATAGAGAGGCCAGGGGAAAACACACACACACACACTCACATTTGTCTCAACAACCCAGCCAGCCTAAAGAATAGCTTAACGAGTTTTTCATTCTCTTCCTGTCTGTCTCTCCCCATTCTCTTCTCTTCTCTTCTCTTCTCTTCTTCTCTTCTCTTCTCTTCTCTTCTCTTCTCTTCTCCTCGTCATTCAAGATGTTTCCCCTCTATATGAATTGTGTATTTTCAGATGATGACTTTTGACTGACCCTGAAGTTTTGAAATTGAATTTTCTGCTACTGGACTCCCGGAGATGCTGGCTTAAACATGTTCATCATATACCTACAGGCATAACCTCAATGTCTTTGCATCTATTTTATCGCCCACTAAATCAAGTCACACATATATATATCGAGCATGATTACAACAGTCAGTGCAGATCGGATGGACACAACTATAAGCGTTCCATACCTTTTTGATCCTCGGCCAAATTAAATAATAAATCATGCAGCTCACAATATCATGCATCCAAATGACAGAGACATAATCGACATCATTGGATTCTCACCATTGTAGACAGGAGGACAACGCAGAGGAATGCAGCGCTAACAAAGCTCCGTTTGAGTGATGTTCTGTAAGGCAGCCTGGGGATCAGTCATTGTGTCTCTGTCTCTCTGTACGTCTCCCTCTGTTTTATTAAAAGACTGTGATAACACGACTGAATTATATAAAGATGACAACAGGTTGTTAATTGGTACTACTCCGGAAAAGACAAAAAAAAACCGTAAGGCTTACCTTGCGCTTATTGCATAACTATCAAATGAGTAGGAACCATTATCCTACAAATCTGTATCCTGTCTATTAACACAGCCAAGGAGAGTGCAAAGATAAAAATGTGAAGTTTAGAGTGGCAAGCGTTTATATATATGAAAGGAATGTCAAGTATATGACAGAGATGAAATTAACATCATTTGATTGAGGGCTGCAAACAGGACGACAATGCAGAGGAATGCCGCGCTAACAAAGCTCCGGTTGAGTGATGTTCTGTAAGGCCGCCAGGAGGATCAGTCATTGTCTCTCTGTGATTGGTGGGTTGTCCCGGCTGCTCGGCAGAATTACCTCCAGCAACATGGGAATTCTCCCCTGCTGCTGGTTCTCTCCTCCTTCGGAGAGGGGGAGAGCAAGAGAGACAGAGAGAGAGAGAGAGAGAGAGAGAGAGAGAGAGAGAGAGAGAGAGAGAGAGAGAGAGAGAGAGAGAGAGAGAGAGAGAGAGAGAGAGAGAGAGAGAGGTTATATGAATGATGACTAAACAAAACCAACATGTTGGAACAGAAGTAGAGGTGGTTCCCCCTTCACTATGCCACCCTGTTGTCCAATCATGAACGTTACTATGTACCTGCAATGTCATGGGTTCAAATCTAATAGCTAATCATGGTTTATGTTGTATGTTATCGTCTCTCCAGTCTTTTCTTTTTCTCTAATAAATCGCAAAAACTTGAGAAGTTTGCTTCAACCGAAATCTGCAACAAAAAAAAACAGGAAATTCAAATCAGCACCTCACAGACAAAATCCACCTCTTCATTAATGTACTAAGGAATTCCAGCCATTAGCTCTTGAAATCTACATGCCACAGTCCTTTAGCACTCAAAACTATCATACAGGTATCACAAGTTCTGCAAGCTCTGGAGATGAACTACCCTAAACAATAATACTTGTTATAAACAAGATGAGGGGCTTTGGACTAAGTGACAACTGGACAAGACAGCATTTCTGTTTGAAAGAATAAACCAGGTCAGTACAAAATCTAGAATTTATTGGATAAAATGTAAGCACACAACACCCTATATATGCAACATTACCAGAGAAGCCAAATCAGTGAATGTACACTTCAAATTGTAATCAGAGTAATTCTTACCTCACGCCACAGCATGTAGTGAGAAGGCCTATACACAGGACCTCTACCTTACTATGACACGAAAAATCAAAATCTATTGATAGATCAGCCAGTTTATGGTGTGCTTATGAGAAACAATTTCATGACAACAAAGATTTCAAAAATACGTCAGTACATCAACAGTCTAAAACTGAAAAGCCTAATGTTAATATCAGGCTGTATGACGGGTAATGATGAGCAAACAGCAGCTGTGTCTGATGTTGAGGTTTTGTTTGTTTGTTTTTTGAAACGAGACTCCGGTAGAACCGGTTTAGTGATGCTGAATCTAATGGATGATTAAAGAGAAAATGAAGTACTTTAAGTTTACTTGTTGAAGTAACTTCAGTAGATTTCTAAATGAATTTCATGATCTATCATAAAATAATGCTACACTTCCATTGTTTAAATTCCCAGCTGTAAAGAAAGGATATGGGCAAATATGTTGATATATATATATCAACATTAAAAGACATTAAAAGACATTTCTAACACTTAACACTTCAGCCTGATTCCCACTGTGACAATTTTCACTGCAAAAGTTGTGAAACCTTTTGTACTTTTACAGCCAGATATAGGACATTACTTTATGTGACTAGAACTATCCAAAACTATTGCAAAGTTATTATATCAAATATTTTCCTAACTTGAGCGCTGAATCCAAAAGCCCCCAACCTAAACTCTGTTTCAAAACAGTTGCAAGGCTACAACATTGTCAACACTGTCCATCTCTCTCACTGTCCTTCACCTCTCTGCCTTTCTCTCACTCTCTCTCTCTCTCTCTCTCTCTCTCTCTCTCTCTCTCTCTCTCTCTCTCTCTCTCTCTCTCTCTCTCTCTCTCTCTCCCTCTGACTGTATTTCTTTATCTCTGTTTGTCTTCATCTTTCTCCCATTCTGAAAGTCATATCAGTCAGAGTCAATGGTGGCAATTAATTTTTTCACATGAAATGTATTCTGACCTCAGAGAGGACCATCGTGTGTGTGTGTGTGTGTGTGTGTGTGTGTGTGTGTGTGTGTGTGTGTGTGTGTGTGTGTTGGGGGGGGGCGGGTTACATCCCAGACGTGTTACCACGGTGACAAGGTGCTCCCTGCCGCCGTCGGGTCTCGGCCAAGTTGGGCGCCATGGCGACTGGGTGGTGACAGACTCTGTGACGAGTCCGCTGGGACACCATAGTCGGGTCAACCTTGAAAACACACACACACACATACACAGACACACTTGCAACGCATGCACATGCACATACACGTTACACAATCATTATACATGCCCGGAAACACATAGGCACACATACACACACATAAGATACAAACACATACAGTACATAGTTATGCATACATGCATACACAGTACATCATGTGTGCGTGCGTGCACGTACATGCCTCTGTGTGTTTACTCACACTAAACTGAAAAGTATTATTCAAATGTGCTGCAGCAATTGTATCACTCTACTTCCCGTTAGCAGTGTAAGTGGCGCGAAGCTTTTACCTCAGTAAGCGCCTCCAGCATCAACATTGTCAATCATCCATGTATGTTGATGCTATCATTGTGCGTGTGCGTGTGTGTGTGTGTGTGTGTGTGTGTGTGTGTGTGTGTGTGTGTGTGTGTGTGTGTGTGTGTGTGTGTGTGTGTGTCTTTTGCATATTATATTATATATGACAAGAATGCACAGCTACATAACAAAGGTAGAGATACTGCTGATAGGCTTACTGGTAAACTCACTGCGTGCACACACACACACACACACACACTCACAAGCCTCCAAACGTATAAGCATAGACAGAAACAACAACACAAATTACCAGGCTATCCCAATGGAAATGTAAGCCACTAACGCAACACACTAACACGCTCACTCACACACATACACACTCATGCACTCACTAAAATCTTGACCAGGACAGGAGAAGGCAAGGAGCCACAGTTTGAGCCTCCTGCTGTGAGGGGTCATGACCCCTATCAGACTCTGTGTCAGGCTGCCTATTGTCCCCATGGTAGTACACACACACACACACACACACACACATATTCACATGCACACATATTCACACACACACACACACGCACACACACACAAACATACACAGACAGTGCTATAACTTATATGGTATCCATGACGATGGGGAGACAGTGAGGCGGCAGAATGGCGCTGTATTGGCTGCTGTGGCGTGTTGTGGTGAGAGGGCCCGACCAGATCATCATAATATATCCGCTTTGTCTTTTCATTCAACCAAAATCTGCAGGCGTAGGTACATCGTGTAATCATGTGGATCGAAACACAAAACAATTCTGTATGGAAAAATGTTTTCCAACGTGTGGGTTGGGAGAACAGAGAGTAAAAAGCGAAGAGTGAAATGTATCCTGAATAATAATTAATAGCTTTAAACAACCAGAACAAACCAGTTATATTACCATGGGCATCGGAAAAAAAAATTAAAAACATTTTTTGATCTCAAAATCAGCAAGAAAACAGCAGAAAATTCTTCTGGAGGCTTGTGAACGGTCAGATACTGCCGAATGGCGTTTTAGAGGCTGTCATGCTCTGTCTGCATGTGTGTGTGTGTGTGTGTGTGTGTGCGTGTGTGTGTATGTGTGAGAGAGAGAGTGAGAGAGAGAGAGCGAGAGAGAGAGAGAGGGAGAGAGAGAGAGAAAGAGAGAGAGTGGGGGTTATGCCATTGACTTTGACCATCTAGACCAAATGGGGAGAAGAGACTCGATGGCCATTGCAGCTACCCGGGAGGTGACACAGGACTGTAACTATTCATTTTAAGAATGTTTATGCTTTATGGTCTAGGACAGCCCATATGTACAACTCTGTCCCAAAGCCAGACAACCGAAAGATAAAAGTCTGGGTCAACACAGTGTGAAATCAGTTGTAATTCCTGTCATGTTCTTCTATAAAATCATCTGTATTCACAGTATATCCATACAGCCAACAGTTTGTATTGTGGAGCTCAGGTCAGGTATCTGTATGGTGTCCTTTGTCTTCATGTGACAGATTTTTCTTGTTCTCTGTCGAGAAATTTCAATCTCTCATAGCCTGCCAACACTCCAGAAACACCACACTGTGAATGGCCTTGGAGCAACTCTCATCAGACCGCTTTCAAATCAAGAGGGAAGCAGGAGCGTTCATTTTCTGTCACCATCTGCATCATGAGAACACATCTCCAATAGTCAATTGACTAAAACACTCCGAAACTTCGGTAATGAATATCACTGAGGTTCACCAAATTATTTTTCTATTCTATTCTATTCTATTCTATATTCCTATATCCATCATTGGTCAAATGACTCCCTTTCCCATGAGCATCTCAACACTTTGTTAATCTTAGTCCCATTGATTTGCAATGGGGCAAAGATGGCCTGAGTGCCATGACACTTTTTGTCAACCAGTCCCAGCACATTAGAAGTGCCCCTTAAGAGCATGTGTTTACCTGCTATCAAGGGTAGAATTTAGAGAGTTTATATGTACTGTAGGTGTCAATTTGTATTTGCTCTCACTAAATTTGCCTGAAAATGATCAGCCACAAACTGGTGGCTGATCATTTTCAGGCTGGTGAGATTTCCCTCCCTGCTTTCTGTCCACTGAGATTAGTGATGAGAAATCCTAATTACCCCATGAAGCTGTGCTGGTCAAGATTCCAATCCTATCTTTACTGAACAGTTTATTTTTCAAAATGCCATGGTATCGCACGCATTCGCACACACACACACACAGAGGGAGATGGAGTAGTTACAAATGGAGGAGTCTTCAGCACCCCTTACAGGCACCCCGATGGTACTCTGACCATCGATCTGACACCCAAGCTGAAAGTGCTGATCTGCTGCCCCCCTGGGTTAAAAGATTGTATGACAGTGGAATGAGATGGCAGTGGATTAGAGAAAGGTTGTTTTTTAAGAGAGTGTGTCATCTAGTGGACAACAGACAGATGGGACTAAAAGCTGGATTTCAGTAACATATTGCATAAGGGCAAATCTTTAGTTTTATTGCAGAGCCTGATGGTTCCCTTGCAAAAAAATAATGCTGTTTCATTCTGTTTGATACTATTTACCGGTGTTGTGAAGCAAGAACAATTGCAAAGGATCACATTTCCAAAGTTTTCATGCAAATTGCTTTCCCTTGAGAAAATATTCTATTAGCATCTATTTTATTCATATTCATTTCTATTCTCATTTGTTCACTCTTTCTATAGCAGATAATTCCACAAATGTTGAGTCACAGTAATAAACTCAGTTAGTTGCTTTTGAGTATTGCTTTGGTATTTAAAAGGTAAGACAAAATGTTACTGTCGTGAATGTCCATGTTGCTCAGTGGGAGAGGTGTTAGTCCTAATCCCATAGGACTCTATTGTATCTAGAAACAATCACACAATCTACCCCTTTCCTGAGTTGAGGAGATTCACTGACAGTAGAATGGATATTTGTATCTGTTGAGGTATCTCTTCTTGTTCTTAGATGGGAGTAGTTGGTATTTTGAATGAAGGACATGGAGGGGAGTCTGTAACAATCTTCCTTGCCTGCCTGTATTCCTTTTATCGTACTGCACTTTTTCAAGACAAATGCTATACATAGTTGTTTCAGTCAACTTGACAGCATTATTGGTCCTCCAAAGAACAACCCAAATTTCCTTTTTTTTAAATAATGTACTTTGTCCGGTTTGGATGTGAATCCCCGTGGTCCATTCATCACACGTCATCGCAGAGGCGGAAGCTCGAATCAGGATGCATCAAAGATCTTAACAGTCAAGATAGTTAACGTCCTATTCCATTCCGTGGAAACAACTGTCTAAATGTAGACTATTCATTAACAGCCCCCTAGCAGGTTAGCGAGCTAATGCATACAGCAGCTAATTTACCCGGGACCATTCAATAATATGATTTAGTGATATCATTACATGACAACTCATACATTGCCTACAAACACTACTGAGAGCGCTGCGATATGTAATAATTTCAACATTACATAGTTTGACTAAATAAAATAAATTATTCGAATTAGAATAGGCAGAAGTGATGTCAACTTCGGCTCCCCGTGTGAGACCCCTGGCCAAAAAAAGGCCTCCAGTCTGACGAAGATACAGAATTTAAGCGAAGACAGAAGTAAGCGGCAGTGAATCCTCTCGTTTCGCCTGGACACTTCCTAGTTTCGTTGTCAGTTTCTCGTTCTGTTATTGGCTAGCAACCGCCAGGTTTTAATCATCTGTCCAATGGGCGGAGCCGGCATAGCATCCTGTGGGGCAGCCGGACTTCGCGGGAAACCAGCTACAGTCGGGCTACAAGACATCTTTAGGTTTCAACAGAAATCAAGAATAAACAACTATCGTACTAAAATCAATGTGTTAGTAATTAGTCAGTTTTGTTTTGAACTATTGCGGGTAAACAAACGGAACAGTGTCAGCTTTAAATATTCACCTTTCCAGGAGTGAAACCCCCTTGCTACAATGCTAGCATCCGACGGTAGTTAGGTTATCAGATTGGCTAACTGTTACATTGCTATATGCGGCTGGATATAGGAATCCTATAACATACATTACGAAATACAAAGAGACAAAGGGCTACCGCTGCCACATATAAACGACGGCTGAAAATGAGTTTGTTCAATTTGGAGCGTTTTCGTTTCGACAAGAAAGCAACCACGACAAACAAAGACCAGCACAACGGGTCCATAAGTCCAGAGTCTGAGAAGGAGAACAAGCCAGGTAACGATAGCAAATGTTAACGCTAGCTAGCCCGATGAATTAAGTCAAATGTGTCGGGCATGCTAACGTTAGCTTTCGGTAACTAGCTTGCTAATTTGTTGGCTTGCTTGCACTGTAGGTCAGTGGTTCCCAACGTGTGGTGCTGGAATCTTCGAGGGTCCTTCGAGTTGCAGCGGGTCCCCAATGAAATTAGGAATAATTTAATTTCACGGTTATTTCATTCATTAGAAGTTGGGTCAGTGACAGTGTAACATATATGGCTACTCTTATCAGGTGTCACACTCCACACTATCACCTCCCCACCTGCAGTATAAACAGTTGTCCCGTTCTCTACCAAATAATAAGTAACTTAAAGCCTAACTCTAGTTGCAAGCATTGCAAATAAGCAAACCTACCTACGTTTGCAAATAAGTGTCGAATTGCATCCCAGTCATCATGTGCTAGGTATTAGCGAATGCATCTGTAATCCTGGTTCTCGCATTTTCTTTTTCAGCTCTAGTGAAAACTGTGAAAAGCCCAGTGAAGTCCCATTCCCGAGGAGTGGTTTTTGAGGATGTCATCAGTGACTCTGAGGAGGAAGAATTCTTCTCTGACCCAAAGAGCAAGATAGCGTTAACCAGGAAAACCAAGTAAGTGTCAGCTAAAATGGAAATGTGAAATGCCATTTAAAATGGCATGAGAGAACATTTGTATGTGTACTGCTTCAGCCTTTGGGCTCTTTCTAATGGGTCCCGGGAACATCAACATACATTTATTTGGGTCTGGGGCAAATGATTCAATGGGTGATTTTGGTTCTGGTTTGCCAAAGCTTCAGAGCCTCTGGCCTCTTTACTCATACTCTACTCTGTAGAGTATCTCACAGAAATGTACGTGTCAGTCAAAAGAAGACAAACCAGGACAGCTTTGTGGCCTATAACCGCTAAGTGCCATGTCTTGCCCCTCATCTTGCATCCTGATTGTGTCTGGCTTTAATGTGTTTTCCACGTTGAAATTGGATTGCTTTTCCCTTGCAAAATGCAAATTGTTGCATGATGGCACTTAAATAATATTTACATCCTTTAAACAGATGGCAAACGCTGTTAGGTAACGTTTTATGCACAAAATATTGGAAGAGTCGTGTTAGTTCACCTGCTTGCTTTGCATGCTCTCCCTAGGTCGATATGTGAGCAGACTTCTTTGTTTACGTATTTGAATGTGCATTGTTCACACTTGCATTTGCATTCTTGAGGCCAAATGTGTCTCAGATGTGTAAATTATTATTTTGTGGTGCAACAAGCAATTACTTTGATAATTGATTAATACATTACATTAATACAACTGAAACTAATGTTACCATTACTACTACTGTGATAATTTGACATTGTTGATAATGTTGAATAATCGTTTATGCTCTAGTTATAATTGAAATGTTGTGCTGTGTCTTTATATCCAAAGTGATAAGACCAAAACACCGAAACACACGTTTCCTTGTTACCATTCCTTTGTCTGTCTTCTATAGTGACCCTATAAGGAAATCATCCAAAAATGAGGTGAACGGTCAAACAGATGAGTTGGAGTTGGAGGAAAAAATGGCCAAACTACTGGAGATCTTCCCTCATACGAGGAGGGAGGAGCTGCTGGAGGTCAGTAGTGATAACAGTAGTGATAAGATTCAACTTTTTCAGAAAAATAATTTAAAAGTTGTCTCCCCTCCTAGGATCCAGGCTCATGAAGTACATTGGTGAGCTTTTCATTGAGTCAACTAGAAATAAGGTTTCATGTGAAAAAACATATTGTGACATAATTTTAATTTGTAGCCCCTCACAGTCCCAATCAAATTAAATGGAAATGGGCATAAAAACTCCTCATAGCTTTTCTGAAAGACTTCACTGTAGCCTAATCTAGTCATTTTGTCTGGGACAGAAACGTGTGCTTGACTAGAAATCTCATGCATATACAGCCTTGCTTGTTTCTTTCTTCTTAGTAGAGCCAACAGTCTCAACATGTGCACCTCCAGTTAATTCTGCTCTGATCCTTCTGCTCCTTGTCATGTTCAAACCTTCTTGCACTGTCCTGTTTTCAGGTGGTTGACAGCACAAGCACATTGGATGGGGCTGTAGCTCTATGCCTCATGAAGTTTGGTGACAAAGGAGGTAAAGATTGGCTGTATTGTTTTCTTCTACTCTAAATGCCCACTCCATGCAAAACTTGTAACAGAAGTAAAGCTTGCTCAGTGCCACATGAACATGACCTTCATGTGAGCCATTCTGGTGTGAAAAAGGCTTAGCTCATAGTTGGAATGACAGTCATCAGTGTCCTACAAAAATCATGGATCTCCAAAAGTTTTTATGAGAAAAATAGTTTATTTTCCATTTTTTTGACATTTAGAATACATTGGAAATGTTTTGGCTCGTTCCCAGGGTCATGAAACATTTTCAGAAGTTATTGTGGGCAATTATTTCTGGACCGGTTCAGATGTTAATTGGTGTGTCCAACACCATATACACAAACCAAATGGAAGGAAAGCAAAGGATTAAATATTTCCCACACATGGGTACAATATTAATTACAGTAGAAAATATAAGGTTATTGGCTAGAAATATAAGGATATAAGGTTTCTATGAAACAGTGAGGAAATGTAGCCCTGATTTGTCTTGTCAGCTTCAGACTCAGGAAGGAAAAGAAAGCAAGATGGATCCAGCAGCTCCCAGGAGAGTGATGTGGTTCAGCCCAGCAAGAAGAAGAGGCAATCAGTGGTGAGATTACTGATTACTAAGTACTAACACCAGGTTTTAGATCAATACCATCATTATGACTACTACGTTTATAAGATCCTGCCACTGTAAGTACTAGTAATTTTTCTTATTTTAAATCTGTTCTAAATGCTACTACACCAACTTCTTGCTACTTCTTTCAAACATGTAAACATGTAAGTCAGTAGCCACTGCTAACTTCATACGCTGCATGTAACTACTGCAGCTTCATTGCTCATTCTGCAAAACAAATTGCTTGGAAAATCCATTTATTCTCTTTTAAGTAGTCTGAAGACACAGGGAATGCAACTGGCAGCATCTGGCAACGGTTCCTGTGCGCAACAGTTTTATGGTACAATATTTTACAGCGTTTAATTAAGAATAGCCTTTAGCAGCCACTGCACTAGATGTATGATTGGGAGGTTGTATAATGGCAGCGCCTGTTTAATGATGATCATAGTGATGAGGGTGATACACACAATGAGGTTAACAAACAACATGGCTATATGTGTGTTTCCCTTGACTGCACAGTGCACATCTCGGTAGCTAGTTATTTACATTGAAGGGGCTAAAGGGGCCTGTTAACTTTCTTTCTTGTTTGTAAACCAAAAGACAGAGGATTCTGATGAAGAAGATGAAGGGGCAGAGCCAAGCTGGGAAAAGCAGGAAGTCATGGTCAGAAGACTACAAAAAAAGTTCCCTGACCAGGACAAGGAGGTAAAGACGCACACAAATACACAAACACACAGTTTGTAATGTCTAATTTTTTTGCAACATTGTGGAAATTCTATACATTTTTCCATATGCGTGAAACTTTTCAAATTAGATACAGAGTAATTTGCAAAAAAAAAAAGTGGAACATGATAATGTGAACGGATGAGCTAATTTGTTTTTTTCTTAATTTGATCTCTGGTTTTGGTTCCCAACCCTGCTGTCACCTGTGTTGTGTAGGAGCTGCGCATGGTGCTGCAGGAGCACGACTGGAATGTTGAGGATGCTCTAGAGGTTCTGAGAATGTTCTCAGACGCAGGTCAGAACGCACCGTTGAGTCTTTTTCCTCTGAATCTGAACTCGTGTATCTGTGATTACTAACAACCAATTAACCTGTCCCTGTAATTAACTTGTAACTGAAATACCGGCTGTCATTTTCTTTCTGGGACTGACACAGATGATACCAGCTTCAGTTCACCTGAGTCCAAGGAAAGGAAATCGAGTAAATCAAAGAGTGAAGACAAGTCAAGCTGGGACCACAGGGAGTCGAAGCATCACAAAAATCGCGTAGACTCTAAACATAAGAGAGATCATAAGGACTCCAAAGACCATAGAAATTCCAGAGAAACACAGGATAGTGAAGACTGTTGGGACTCAAAAGAGAGAAAGGAGTCCAAAACAAACAGCAGCACTTCCAGTTTGTCAGCGTGGCTTAGCAAAAGTTCTGATTCACCATCTTCATCCTCCTCTGCCCCGAAGACAGCTACCAGCTCCTCTTCCCAGAAATCCTCCTCCTCTTCCTCTGTTGTCCAGATGCTGTCCAGATTTGCCAGTGGGACCAGCACAGCGAAGAAAGCAGCTGTGGAGAGGAAGAGGAAGGCACGTGCCTCGGATGAACACGTCAGCTCTGAGGGGGAAAACGAGGACTATGATGAAGAGGAGACTGTTAGCAGCGAGTTTGATGACTCAGATGATGAGTTGAACTCTGAGGGGGAGACATCACCACTCAAGATGGAGATACTCAAGTTCTTCCAGGAGGCATCACTAGACGAGTTGTCGCTGATTTCTGGGTGCTCTGTTAAAAAGGCTCAGAAGATTGTGGAGCTCAGGCCCTTTAAAAGCTGGCAGAGCCTGGTGAGTGTGTATGTGTGTGTTTGTGTGTGTCCATGTTCACATCAAAGAGATGACAAACATCAGACTGGCATTTTTCTGGTCATGCTCCCATATCAAGAAAAACAGTTAGCACAACTTATCAATGGGGAAAGTTGTAAAAACACAGAACAAAAAAAACAGTCAGTCTTAATCTGAAAACCTCACCCTAAACACCTGGGGGATGACTTCATGACCTGTTCAGTTTTATTCAGGCCTTATTTGCTCAAAGAGTGCGCTATACCTGTGTCTATTCTCTAGAGAAATTCCTTTATTGTGGAAAGTGGCAGAACTCACCTATTGACAAAATCTCACCTTATGTTTCCTCATCATCAGGTTTTTAGCAGCTTTTATCATTTTTCAAGCATCCATCAGTATATCGCACCACAAAGCAGTCATCAAAGAGTCGGTCAATATTCAGACTATTTTGTAGTAAAAATAACCATCCACTCACAGTAATGCTGTGTGCACCTTGATATGTGTATTTAGTGTAGTAAGGAGTTCCTAAAACATCCTTAAAACCATATTGACTCACTGGAGATAACTATTAGGAAAGTGCATAGTAGGTGGGCATATTAGTTTCCCATGTTGCCAGCCTTTCCCTTGCATAAACATCAGCATTCAGCCATGTGATGACAGGATCTGGTCATTGTAAAAAGACCTACAGGAGTTGGTGAACCTTGCAAGCGTAGCTACCCGCAGCACTGTCTGCTGTAACAATAACACTTCCAGCTTCTGCTCATATAGGGACAGTTTAAAATTGGTATGAAGAGTGTAAAACCAAATCCAACTCAAGCCTCAGTGCTTCTTGATCAGGAAGGCTGCTTGGTCTCAGTGGTGCTGTGAAACTGAGTCACATTTGATGTCAATCTATGGATAGTGTGTGTCTGTGTGTGTACTCGTGGTGTATTTGTCTTTTTGTCTGTGTGCCACCTCACATATGTCTCTGTTTGTGTCTTTCATCTTTGCATTCCTGACTTGCAACAAGCTTGCCAAACTCAAGGACAGACCTGTATATCGAGTGTCTAGACATGAACCCTGTCAGCCTGTATTTGCCTTAAGGTTTGGATTGGCCTTGTATCACCATTGGCTCATATCCACTGATAGAGTCAGGGCTATTATATTGTGATATATCCAACTACTGTGAAAACAAACAACCAGACCTTACCATCACTGAACTCTCTCAGTATAAGTAGGTTCCTGCTACCTCAACAGCTGATATTGATATACTGAGCAATGCAAGCAAATGGTATAGATGGTCTGTGCTGCCAGATTCATCTTACTTGCTAATCTGTAATTGTACTCTTTAAATGTTACATTTCAGATCTGTAAAGCCCATCTTGTTTGGGCCCTTATCTCTATCCTGTCTTTACATCTCTTCCTTCTGAGAGAGGTCTTCCATAAGGAGACTGGTCTATCATAGTACTTAAAGCAAGGCTTCTGTGGTCTCTATCTAGACGCTATCTATACTGAATGTATCTGTTGTAACCATGTGCCCCATTCCTCCCCAGGGAGAGGTACTGTATACTTATAGTCTTACTTACTTATAGTCCTTACTGCTAGGCTGCACAATGGTCCTTTTATGGGTACTGTCTAGATGCTATCTGTACTGTATGGGTGTTAACGATGAGCCTCTTTCTTGTTCAGAGGGACGTCTTCCATAAGGAGAATGGACTATCAGAAGACTTACTGCTAGGCTGCAGAGTGGTCCTCAAGGAGAGAACCGTTGTCCTGGGGCTCATGTCCAAATGTGAGACCATCTCATCTAAAATGGTCAAACAGGTCACTCAGGTCATGGAGAAGAGGATGGGGGCCATGAAACAGCCCAGCATACTCAATAGCCAGTGAGTAACACGTGTGCACGCATGCATACTCAGTTAGTGGATAGTACATTGGAGGAGGCAACAATAAAATGAGGAGCAGTGATGACATATGATTGTGGTCAAACATATTTTATACTACACTGTAACTGTAATCACTGTACCTTTTTTTTTGACATTTTAGGGCAGGGCAATAATTCATTATCATTTATCCTGCAATAGAATCATGTTGTGATGAATTAATGATAAAGTTATTTTGATACACATTTCTATAATTAAATGATAACAAGCAAACGAGATGAGATATGAAGCAAATTAATTAGAAATAATTACTTCTATTGTATTTTATATTACCATTATGTTCAATGCCATCAATGAACATCAGTTTGATTACTTATCATGTGATTTTGCATGTTAGCAGATACCAGATCGCCCAGCCCTAATCTCTAGCATGCAAAAGACAAACTAAAGAATTAAATATTACCTTTGAATTGAGACTTCAACGCAGAGACGTCAATCAAAATGCAAGTTAGTCTCAAGCGTTTACAGTAAGAGCCAAAATGATTTGGGGCTGTGGTGTTAATTGTTTCCCTAAACAAAGAATGCCGTGCACTGATTGCCATGTCCTAATTTTCCTCAGTCTTTTTTTAGTCCAACTAGTCTACAAGAACAATGCTCATCAATATCAAGATTTAAAATAATTTGGTGTGAAGTTCTCAATCTCAATCTGTCATTCGTCTTGGCAGGTTTCAGCTGAAGCCCTATCAGCTGATTGGTCTAAAGTGGCTGCTCCTTCTGCACCAGCACAAACTGAGTGGTATACTGGCCGATGAAATGGTAAGATGAACAGACTACACACACACACACGGACATGCATGGACACACAGCACATAAGCCCAGGGGTGAACACAAACAAAATATATGAAACAAAAATAGATTTGTTTGTGTAAATAATGTGTGAAGTCTTTCTCTTTCATTCCCTTTCTCATTCTCAGTTTACTAACCTGATAACTTGTACTCCAACCCCCACACACACACACACTTATGCACACACACACACATACCGATAGGTGTAGACACACTTGCACAGGGATTCACAAACACAATCTCTCTCATATGGATAGGAGATTTGTCTGTGTGAATAATGTGTGAAAACCTCATCACTCATCGATCTGTCTCTGCGTCACTCTGTTTGCAGTTCACTAACCATTTATTCATCACTTGTGCTCCCACACCACACACACACCCATTCACATAACCATTTCATAAAAAACATACATAAGACGAGCAGCCAAGTAGGACAACAGGTGTTCACACCTTTTTTAAGTCTGTGAGAGTTGGTGACGGTATGAATAAGGGTTTTGTGTGAAGGTGTATGTATGTATAACCACCCTGCAGGTGAATAAACAAGCAGAAGGTACAGGGAAGAAAGAAAGAAAAGCAGCAGAGAGGCAGATTTGAGAGAAGTGACAAGTTTGATTTGTAGAGTTGAGCCAGACTGCAATGTCAGATGGTTTGATAGGCTAGTACAAATCCCGCCAGGACTTCTGTGACATTTCACCAGTTTGTGCTGGTAGTGTTTGCTCTGAAGAACAGATGTTCAAATGACTTTTTTTTTCTCTCTTTGTCTGTCTCTCTCTCCATCTCAGGGTTTGGGGAAAACTATACAGGCCATAGCGTTTCTATCCCAGCTCTACCAGGACGGAATAGAGGGTCCTCACCTCATCACTGTGCCCTCCTCCACACTGGGTAATGACCTCTAAGATACTCACACTTGCTCTATTTGAATCTACTACTCAGATTAATAGTAGACAAAGGATTCAAGTAGAACAAGCTTTTAACAAACAAAAGAGAACACATTTAATAACAACTTCATCACTACCCTGCTCCATGCTGGGTAGTCTAAACTACACCTACATAATAACATCTACAAATTGAGCCAAAAAGCATTTGATGCCTGTTTATCACTGTAGTATTCTATTTTAGGTTCCTGGAGCTAAATCTTTATGCCTTCTAATATTAGCCAAAGCCCTGCTTAGTGGCTGCAACAATGCTTGTTACTTGGCAACATTAGCTGTCGTTGAGTCAGATTTCTGTCTTGCAGATAACTGGGTGAGAGAGCTGAAGCTGTGGTGTCCAAGCCTCAAAGTTCTTGTCTACTATGGTAAGATTCCTTTTGAATCTTTTGACAACCTGGGTGACTTCACATGTCATCCTGTTTAAACGTCTTGCCCATGTGAATCCTGCAAATGAGTCAGGAATGCTTCGTGTTAACAATGATCAAACATATGCACATATGAAACGGCTGAAATGGACCAAATGTGGAACTCCATGCTCCCGCTATGCTTTTGCAGAGCTGTGCGTCATTAAACTAGGTCAGTAATGAGTATGGAGTTTGTAGAAGATGGAACATGAAGTTTAACTCGTTTTGTTCACTGTTCAGGATCTGTGGAGGACCGCCGATACCTCAGACATGACATCCTCAATAAAGAGATAGAGTTCAATGTCATTGTGTCCACGTGAGTACATACACACTCACAGTCACACACACTCATACTCAAACACACACAATCTCACATCCCTGCATGCACACACCTATACACACTACAGATCAGGCTAATGCGTACAATAGTAAGAATGTTTTGTTCTGAAATATACAGAAGAACAAATTTAGCACCAGCAATTGAATTTATTTTGGCAAAAAATACCAAACTGACTTTTGTTAACAGTTCTACCGTTCCAACATACATATTTTGATCATATTTTGATCTTGTTTTATAGGTATAACCTGGCCATAGGGAATGACTGCGACCGTAGTCTTTTCCGGAAGCTGCGTCTGAAGTACGCTGTGTTTGATGAAGGTCACATGCTGAAGAACATGAACTCTCTGCGCTACCGCCACCTTATGGCTATAAACGTTAGTCAACTGCGATTTCTTTGTATTGTCAAGTTGGTTATCTCCCGCTGCCTCCACCCCACATTTCTGTGTTCCTTCATTTCATTCTTCATGAGTCTTTCCCCCTCTCTGAGCCTCTCCACACATGGAAATCTGCCACTGCCACCTTGTGGCCACCAGCATTAGTGCACTTTCCTACTGGCGCAGTATTTCACAGTTGAGCATCTTTCTTTCTCTCGATGACTCTTCCCTCCCTCTGTCTCCCCCCTCCCTCTCTCTGTCTCCCTCTCTCTCGCCCATCCTCCTTATCTCTAGGCGGAGCATCGTTTGCTGCTGACAGGAACTCCCCTACAGAACAACCTCTTAGAGCTGATGTCTCTTTTAAACTTCATCATGCCTTCCTTGTTCTCTAGCTCCACTACACAGATCTCCAAAATGTTTTCCATGGTAAGTGTACAAATACAATAGTACATACAAAATAGCACTCTACTTCAGTTTCCTGTGTGTGTGTGTGTGTGTGTGTGTGTGTAATGCTTTATGTCTTGTGTCAGAAATCCCATGAGGAGAAGAGCCGTTTTGAGAGAGATCGCATCACTCAGGCCAGACTCATCATGAAACCATTTATCCTCCGAAGGGTCAAGAATGAGGTTAGTTGACCTTGGTGAAGGTACAGATTTGTAAACGTTGTCTGTTTGTCACTTTAAAATGGTGCTGTATGCGATTCAGGACAAATTGCAGAGAAATCTGGCATTAATATCTCACATCATTTTTTCTCTTCTTATTGGTAAGAATCTTTGAATACATTCAGCTTTTGCTTTTATCCCACCTGCAGTAAAAGTATGGGAAACCTTTCCATTTTTGGGGTATTCCAATTGGTTCTATTGTACCAGACAATATTAAAAAAAAACTCAATAGTAATTGAGTCCAATGAAAATAAACACAGAATCAAAGTAAATAAAAATACAGACAAGATACAGACAAATAACTAACTATATAAGAAAAACAACACTGAAAAGCATGTGAAATAGAGTAAGGTGTAATATCTGGATGAAAGTAATTCCAAAATGTCACATGGAATAAGGAAACATGAGGGGTTTTTTTCTTCAACAAGTCATTGAGTTACTACTCTTTCACTTTTCCAGGTCCTCCAGCAGCTGCCAGCCAAGGAAGAGAAGATAGAGTTCTGTTTGATGAGTGAGAAACAGCAGGCTCTGTACCAGACCCTCCTCAAGAAACTCAAACAGTCCAACACTGGAGAGAGTAAGGCCTCGTTTAAGAGATGTGTTTCTGTAAATAATGTGTGAAATCTCCAGCACATTTTATTTAATGTTTTTAACTTCTCACACTTTCTCTCTGCAGAGCGAGAATTGTGTAATGTGATGATGCAGTTGAGGAAGATGGCCAACCACCCTCTGCTTCACAGGCAGTACTACACCACAGAAAAACTGAAAGCCATGAGCAAACTCATGCTCAAGGTTGGTGTCATTTCCTTACTAGCAATCTCCTTTTGTCTTTTCTGAAGTGTGTTTTGTGTCTGAAGTCTTGTGTCTCCCAGTAGCTGGTTGATTGCGCCAAGGGTTCAAATCGGCCTCACAACACATGCACAACTGTTTGTAGGACATATAATTAACTCATCCCCATGAACACATTCAACTTAAAGCTTAGTTTTTGGTTGGGTTTGTTGTTTTTATATAGATTATTTACACGTGTCTTGGCCTCAAAGTTGTGGGCCAGCTTGTTGCTTATGTCTTTTCGCTTCTGATGAGTGCACAACCCTTTTATGCCCATCAGTCATCCATCTCTTTGATTTTCAATCACAAATATCTTGGTTACAATAAGATGAAGCTAGCAAAGTATTTTTGTGTGAACAAGTAGAGTATCTATTCAGTTGTGGAATTTCTGGAAGTGGAAGGTGTCAGTTGGCAGAACATACCAATGTTACCAAACTTGCAAAAAGGTAACACCAAAAAGTGCCCACGCCTTCCATATTTCATTAGTGATTGAGGCTGATGAAAACGGCTGTCCTTGAATATAACATAGTTAAATTCACAATGTAACCATGAAACAATGATCTCATAACTATGATCTGCAATTGCATGGCCTCGCTTGCCCCTAACACAGCTTTGCCAACATTGAAAAGTCCTCCCTTCTCCTCTCGAAGGTTGTTTGCCAGTGCTTTGCTCCCTCGTCTCATGTTTTAATATTCGCTCCATTCTTTCCTCCCTCCCCAGGAGCCAACTCACTTTGACGCAGACGCTGCTCTCATCCAGGAGGACATGGAGGTGATGTCAGACTTTGAGCTGCATCGTCTGTGCCAGCAGTACTCGTCCATCAGCTCCTACCAGCTTGAAAGCCGCCTGCTGCTAGACTCGGGGAAGTTCCACCACCTCACAGAGCTGCTGGCTTCACATAAAGACAAGGTAAGCACAAACAGGCAGATACATCATGTTTTTGGTATCTGGGGAATACATTGTATTCTGTATTACCTGAGTACCTTACCTTTTTGCTCAGGTAAGGAATGTGTAGGCCAGTTATACCTATTCCAGCTTGACTTTGTCTCTCTCCATCTTGCTTTTCTTGCTCCTTGTCATTGACACGTGTTTGACATTTTGACATTCAACACTGTTTTGCTCTCACCCTACAGGGAAACAGAGTGGTGTTATTCAGTCAGTTCACCATGATGCTGGACATTGTGGAGGTACTGCTTAAACACGTCAAGCATCGCTACATCAGACTGGATGGATCCACGCCCATAGCCGACAGGTCAGAGTCCCTTGTTTGCAGAGGTTTACGGTCTCTGAGTGCCTTCTGGTTTTATGTAGAGGTGGCAGGTTAGAATCACACTGATTCACTTTGACTTTCTCCTTGGCCAATTCATTAAACTGTCTGCACTGCACACAATACATTTGGATCTACAGCACCATTTCAATCAATGAGTCCAGCACAGACCTTTTGTCCCAGCTTTCAACTATTAAATATATCTGTTCTACCAGGCACCTTGGCAGGTAGCCACCCAACATTTGGTCCTATTCTAAAAATGTAGTTGGCTGCTAACAGTAAAAGTGGCTGTTGAATTGTAGAATTTACCAGTTACTCTGGCCTGTAGACAAAAGGTTAAGTTTCCTTAACCACCCATTATATCGTAATTCTCATTTGCCAGAAGTAAGCCTGTGCCCGTTGTTTTTTGATGTATTCAGCAGCGGTCCAGACATCTTTGTCTTCTAGCGCTGCCTGAATGTCACAGGTAATCCTTTTCTGTCCTACAGGATTGTGCTGATTGATGAGTTCAACACAGGATCGTGACATCTTTGTGTTCCTGTTGTCAACGCGGGCCGGTGGCCTGGGCATCAACCTCACTTCAGCTAATGTTGTCATCTTACATGACATAGACTGTAACCCTTATAATGACAAACAGGCCGAAGACAGATGTCACCGTGTAGGCCAGACCAAGTAAGGAATAACACACAGGAATGCACAGGCTTGAACAGTTTAGTCATATTCACATGTAAAGTGCAAAAAAGGGATGTAAACACACTGTTTGTTTGATTGTTTGTTTGATTGTTTGTTTAAGAATGAATAGAGACAAAGAAGAGGGTAGGAAGTTGAGATGGGGTGTGGTCCCTCAGCATCTCTTCCTCTCTATTTGTATCTTCTATTTCAAACATTATAGAAGAAGCTGATTGGCTTATTTACCTCACTTTGTGTGTGTGTGTGTGTGTGTGTGTGCCTGTCAGGACGGTGCAGGTGATCAAGCTCATCAGTAAGGACAGTATAGAGGACTGCATGCTGCGGCTGGGCCAAAAGAAACTCAAACTGGAGCAGGACATGACCACTGCTGAGGAGGGTGAGGAGATGCAACACATGCTATTTTTAACATACTCACACTCTCTTTAACACACACAAATACAATAATAAATTAAACACGGGCATGAGTGCACACACAGTTTTTTACAGTTATTTTACAACAGGCATATTCATAAATAGTAGGGTTGCCAGTAAAAAAAATGTACAACAAATGTGAAAAGTCATAGTTGATTTTTAAATTGATTTAGCATATTAGCCCTACTCAAAACTATAAAACCAGAACTAAAGTTGGTAATTGCTGTTGAATTAACCAATTAAATGCCTCCATTTGAACAGAAATTATATTTTAAATGTTCCATGTGATCCAAATGATCCATCCAATATATAGACACTATTACAGTGATCTCAGTTGGTAGGCTTTTTGTTTTTGTTTTCACCAATAAACTTGCATTTAGGGATCCAACCCCTCTGGAAGGTTTACAAATGCAGAAATAAAACACTATTTCTCCTCTAGGTGGAGAGGGGACCATACCTGAAGATATGGCATCTTTGTTGAAGGCTTCATTGGGACTGTGATCTATACATACACACACATACACACACAAACACTGAACCTGAGACTACAATAAGTCAATGGTAGTGATTCTAAGCGGACCTCAGCGTGTTGACTGAACACACACTTATGTGTCTATACCAGAAAAGTTTTGAGACTACATCGTCTGGCTCAGACTATTAGACCAATGTGTATTTTTAGTAATTGATCTCTGAACTCATGTAAACCTGATACAAATACTTGAATCCATGACTGGACTTACTTACTGACTATTGACAGACTCAGATTCCTGTAGAAACAGCCAGGCTTGAACTTTCTCAGTCAAGATCGATTCACACGCTGCTATTAAGAAACCGTTCTGATACTGAGGGGATCGGATGTCTATTTTTACATGCACACAGTAATGTAATTATTACCCTTACTTTGATTATGAGACAGATAAATAGGCTTAACGTTTTAAAAAAGCAAAGGTCTCAAGTAATGAAAACTCTGATGGACCAAGTTGGGGTTAATGGTGTTTAGATGTCCAAACAACCACCCAGTAATGCTAAAATGTTGCTGTCTTAACTGTGACACAGATACTCCGAATATGACCTTAATGGAAGTATCATAATTGAAGTGTTCATAACAAATTAAATTACTCAACCCATGTGTAAAATGCAGTATCTCCTTAATCGTATTATGATCAAAGTATTGGTGTGCATGTAAAGATGATCCTTGAGGCTGCTTGTGTGCAGTCTGCTTCGCATTGAGGTGGAAGCCAGGCTGATGGGTAGGACTGTTTTGTGTAAGGATGGTAGCCTTTGAATACCCCTGTATGTTGAATGAACAGAATATTCCAAACTCTAGTATGGAAACTGCTTGCACAGTCTGTGGAGATTGGATCATTTTTACTATCCCTCATGTCAGTCGGGGGTTTAAATCTAGCCTGTTACAGCTGTCTGCTCATATAGTTACTATATTTTTCTTTACATCCAATGTTTTTTGTTACCATGATCCACAGGCAACATTTTGAGGCCAAGAGTTATGGCCAACAGTACTTTTTGCTCCATTACCATCCCTGATCTAAAAAGAATGTCCATTTTTGTTGTGTCAAAGTTGCCCATGGAGTATAACCAATAGTATTCTCCGTCATTCCATTGTAATGCGTGGAATTTCATCCTTCCCTTTCGCATTTCAACAGTCAAACTCAGCTACTGTCAATTTGACTATCTATGAAAAGCAGGCTGAGTGACCATTTTTGACTGGTAGTGATTCTAAAGTACTAAAAATATGAGGTTGGGTTTGGTGGATCAGTTAAATGCGCAAATGTTCCTGTGTTCAAGTACAAAAAAGAGTTATAGAATGTCTTTTTAGAAATATGATGCTTTGATTCTGTTGCGGTTTCCATTACTTGAAATGAGTTGACCCAAACCTCAACATAGGGGACAATGAAATAAGCAGCTCCTCTGGTTATGTACTGTATAAGTGGCTGGTGTGTGTGTAAGTGTAAAACTGTGTTGTTAAAGCTTTTACCAAGTCATTTGTATGTTTTTTTGTATGTTCCTGTTTGGATTGGATAATTAAAGAAAATTGTAATAAAAATGTTTGTCATGTCTGTAATATTAGGGATCACTGATAAGACCCACTGATCTTTTCACTTGACAATGCAGCAACATTTTTTAATCTATATGCATTTTGTGGCAAAGCTCTGGTTATCTTTCTATTATGGCTCAGAAGTTTGCCGATTTGCAGCTATTGGCAAACATGTAGCACCTGCTTGCTTGCTGGCAAAACTATTAGGACAATTTAATTGTTAAGCACATTTTGCCTTTTAATGGTGTTATATATTTAACACAGGTCAATAAAGACCCATAATCAAAAGCAGTCAGGATGCTTCAATCACCTTTTTGATTTGAAATCAATGTTGCACCACTGAGGAAACCACAACACAGACTAACGTGCTCGACTAGATGGCTTACAACAGTAACATGCAGCATGCCAATATCAGAATAACTTTATTTTGTTAAGTACAATGCAAAAACGTTGAAAGACAGTTACACAATACAGTATTGACAATGGACCACCATTGTCTAATAAGAGTTATACCTACCTACCTTACAATAATTTGTTACTATCATCAATTTCAGCATCAATAGATTTAACCTTTTTTTTGCCTTGATTGGTGGTTTTCATCATGCAGTTATGATTCATGTGTTGATTTGTGTTGGTCTTTCGAATAGTGGTACAATACTCCTTTGTACAAGGTCAGTCATGTTTTGATCATTTTATTCTTTCTCATTTGTCATTTCTGGTGGGTTGATAATAAAGATAAATTGCTCCTTTCCCCCCTTGTTAAACCACCTGATGTTTATATTGTTATCCTGACTAGAGTTATTCCATTCAGTCCTATTCTGATAAACACGTACTGTGATATGAAAATGTAATCACCAATAATAATATATTTTAAGATAGTAATCTACTCAGCACTGGGGGAGTATCGTCCACACTTGTAGCCCGTCAGGTGAGCGTCACACGTGGTGGTATACGTGAAATAGAGAACTCCTTTGCTCAGTTGACAGCTCAGAGTGTGAGTTCCTCGCTCAGGGAAGATGACACATCTCCCCGCTACATCATTATAAAACACATCCCTATCCCAGACCTCAAACCTCAACTGGTGACCCAACTCCACTGAGCCGAAGTCATAAGTCACGTTCCATACTGGGTCGTTATCGTCCATCACCGTCTCCGTCTCCTCGTACATGCCATTGTAGAAGATCTTCACGTAGGCGTCTGTTTTCGTGAACGTGTCTGCCTTCAGACCTGCCGCTCTGTGGATCTCCAGTCTGAGAGTTCCTCTGCCGGCCCGTAGAGGACAGCAGTTGTGGTCCAGGTTGGGAGTCGGGGAACAGTTCTTCAAACCAACCCGGTCCCCTGGAAGCCGATTCTCCTTAATATACTCTGTGACAGTGTTCCTCAGGTTATCGCTGACCTCTTGGTCCTCCACCAGATGATGCAAGGGGAAGATAGCATAAGAAACCACATCAGGGTTGTCGTAGAGGCTGCTCATCCAGCTCTGGTATGCCTCCGACGCATCCTGCTGATACAGGATGTCGGGGAAGTACTTTTCCCCTCCAATAACCTCGATCCTATGGGTCATGAAGCCTTGGTAGAAGCCCATGCTCATATTACCCTTCAGGAGGTGATCACATTTATTGGAGAAGGATGCATTGGCGGGGAGGAAACCCAGAGCCACCCGGAGTTCGACATTCAGGCAGTTTTTGATCTCAGACTCAGAGAAGCCTTTCAGCGTGGCCAGGCAGGTCCTGAAAGCCGTGATTCGCCTCACCTTACCCCCGAGATGGACCTAAAACACACATACAATGACTTATACAAACGTAAAATTAACAAGTCTAACGTGTCGTCCCCCACGAATGATGCACTCTTCATTTGGGCCAATCAGTAACAAGATGCATCATCCTTCAGAAGTGACGTCGACTTCGGCTCCCTATGGGAAGCAGGGAAACAGGAGGCCCCCACCCCACCCCAGACCTTTGTGCATGCGGCCATTTTTGCCCTCTGACCTGGTGTATGTAGTGTGTTCCATAGGTGTCTATCAGCCGCCTGTAGAGGGCCTTGCTCTGGCTCGTTTCCAAGCTCTGTGGGAGTCTCCTCAGATGCTTGGCGAACTCTGCACTGAGCTGTGGGTGGTCAGCCAGCCTGTAGCTGAGATAACAAAACACATGGGAATATCATCTTGAGCTATGTATCGTCTGTGGTGTTCATAGGGTCTTCTGTGACGAAGACAATAAACAATTGAGTTCAGTGTAAGGTCCCACCTGTTTCGCTGTTAAAATGTCTAAATGTTGTGCATTTGTATGTTGATCAAATTTTCACATTTTCTTGCAAGAGAAAACATCTGCAGGCTTTTGTGTACGTTTATCTGACAAATGTTACCCTATTTTTAGGCTGTTTGTGTATTGGCTAACAATAGGTTAAAGGTCAAATAAGATTACTTCTTATTTGATTACCTCCACTTCCAATTACTTCCAATGACAAAACCCCTATTTTTTAACCTATCGCTCCATTTTCCCTTTACCTGTAGTAGGTGCAGCTGATCTCATGGATGGCAAAGGTGGCCTTGTCCACACTGTGCTGTGAATGAGCGAACTTCGCCATCTCTGAGCGGCTTCCCCCGAGCACTGCCTTACCCATATTGTCCAGACTGAGCCCCAAGCCCCAGTTGTTGTTGACCAGAGAGTTGGAGCTACGCAGCAGGGAGTCTACAGAGTGGTGGAGGGCACTAGAAAGCTGCTTGCTGCAGCGGCTGAAGGGGCGCCAGTCCAACACTGCCGCTGGGAGCTTCTGGATCTGAGGAAGAGAGAGAAGGGAGGAAGGGAGGGAGAGCCGAGGGAGAAAGGGGTAGGGTGGAAAAGGAGGGAGGAATGTCGAAAGGGAAGAATGAAGACGGGAGGAGGAAAGGGGGTTGATGGAATAAAAACATGAAGGGAGGATAGATTGAATGGAGAGAAAGAGGGGAAGGAAGAGTCAAGAAAATAAGCAAGCAAGGAAGGGGAGGAAATGAAAAGAAAGAAAGAAGAAAGAAAACCGGACATGAATTTGCAATACAGGATCACAATAACACCAATCACAGTTTTGCAGTTAACTGTTTGTTACCTGTCCTTCATGGAAGCGGTTAGGACAGAGTGTACAGGTGTGGTTGTCACTCAGATGAGCTTTGACATTGATGACATACGCCCCCGTTCGACGCATCCGCACCACATCAAAACCCTCCCCTGCCAGGTTGTGTCCTGGCACAAAGGGGGCTTTCTCACACTCAAAGCCTGAGCCAATCCAGCAGCCCTGGACCCCGCGGACCTCCAACATGATTGGCAAGGCCAACACAAACAGGAAGAAGTTGCTCAGTTGGAATCCCTCCGCTTCCATGGTTACTGAAATGTAAAAGATTTCATTGATGGTAGTAAAATAAACTATTTAATAATTTCTATTGGTTGTGGTGTAAGGATACCTATGCTATGATATAATACCTCTAATGTGTCTGGTAGGAAACCCATAGGCAGCCCAGGGAGTGTTCTTCTAAGTTGCCATATACTCTTCATAAATGAAAACAGATTTTTACAGTTTTATCAGTGAGGAGACTGTTAGGTTGCCGCTGGTAGCAAGCTATAGCTTATACTGCCAGATGTATTGTGTTTATTATACTTTAGATGCAGACTAATCCTCTCTCTCCTTTATAAACTGGAGCATATAATCCTGCCACAGCTGTTGGGTCAACATTAAAAACGTGCACAACAGAAACGTGCACTAAGGAACAGCAGGCTATGCGAGATGATGCACACTTACCTCTGTATTTGGACTGTATTTGTTTTATCTTTTTCTTCGTTTTATGTCTTTTTCTTCTTTTGTTAGAAGAAGAAGTTGTCCAGCTGTGATTGTCTTCTCCTACAGGAATGCCCCTCTGGATTTTCTGGATGACGTTTTGCCTCTCCCTCTTTAACACAACATACTATAAATGGACAACTGAGGAGTGAGCTATAAACTGACTAAAATCTTGATCGCGCTGGAAATGGAGTCATGGTTGACAGAGTTTTGGCTTTGCTGGCTGGCCGTCCTGAAAACCTGCTGAGTGTACTCTTGTGTGTCCTCCGCCTTATGAAAAAGACTGAGGGAGTTCCCCTGGTTGAGGGATATGTCTCTCTCTCTCCCTCTCTCTCTCTCTCTCTCTCTCTCTCTCTCTCTGTCTGTCTCTCTCTCTCCCCCTCTCTCTCCCTCCCTGAGGTCAGACCAATTTCCTCAGCATGAGTGATTTTGTTTTGATGTTCAAGACCAGGCTCTATGAATCCCTCACAGCTTTGTGTGTGTGTGTGTGTGTGTGTGTGTGTGTGTGTGTGTGTGTGTGTGTGTGTGTGTGTGTGTGTGTGTGTGTGTGTGTGTGTGTGTAGGGAGAGGGAGATGCTTGTATAGTCACAGGAGACTATGTGCACATTGGCCAGAGCACTCTTTACGGGAAATGGATGTGTGTATATGTATGCACATGCATGTGGATGTATGTGTTTCTGTGTGTGTGTGTGTGTGTGTTTATTTCTGTCTATTTCTGAGCAAGTCTGTCTGTGTGCTGATAACCTAACCAAAACCATGTTGTCAGCTTCTCCATTGTCTATTTATGGATGAGGGTGGAATGTTGCCGGTTATGTTAGGAAAGATAAGTGGTACCTTCACATTCAACACGAGCACTGAGAACTCTTTCATTTTTAACCCTACATGTACTATGGAAGCAAATAAGTGACATTTATATTTGAATTTTTAAACACCACTGAATTCATACCATTGAATTATTTTACTTTGAAAACCATGTACCTGCATTTATTGGTTTTGAATTCATTTCAAATAAAATTCAAATATCTGAATTTTTTTAACTTGAATTTTAAGATCTGAATTTGACCACTTGAATTTGAGCAACCTGAATATAGGCTTTGAATGTCTGGATCTGAATTTGTGAACATTGGAAACAACAATGTGAAATTGAGTTTTTGAAATTGCAAAACTTGAAATGTCATATTTGAATTTTGACGAAGTTAATTCAAAACCAATAAATGCAGGTAGATGGTTTTCAAAGTAAAATAATTTAATGTCATGAATTCAAATTTATATTCAAATATAAATGTCACTTATTTACTTCCATATTACATGACCCACATTTTATATTTTATTTAGAAAAGAGACATTTAGATATTCGCTTTGGTATAATGTTTCATATCTACATTTTGACATGCCCAATTATACCACCCTGCTTTTCATACGTTTTCAATTATTGGGTTAAGCAGTCTAAAAAGGCTAATGGATATTTGCCTACAAGTCCCAAGTATATAATTTGATGTTAACATAAAAACACAGAACCATAAAATATAGACAAAAACACAGAATCATAAGAAATCATTTTATTTGGTAGCCAGGTGCAGAGAAATGATGCAAAAAAAGGGTGTATTCAAACAGAGTAGGCATACATTTTTAAATTTTGATAGCAAGTTTAAATCATTCATCTCTAGATGTTTCATTAATTTACTGATAATGTGCCACATAAAATCAGTTTGTAATTTTCATCTATTATCTATGTGATTAACAACAATAATGTTTAAACAGCGATGATGTATGAATGGTAAAGTTAAACACAATGTCCTTCAAAGCGTTCAAGCTGTTGAAAGGACAGAAATATGTACTGCATGACTTTCTACATCTTGACCTCATGAGGGCAGTGTTGGTTTACCTGTGGCCAATGTGGCAGTTACTATGTTATTGAGTGTAATATATAATGGGATTTCGGGGATTTCCAGGGCAATTCCCAGGTGTGACTGAAGTCAAAGTGTGAAGTTTAATTATACAAAACAACTATGAAAAAGTAAACAATGTACAGCACAATGAAAAGGCAATGGTTATATGGAAACAGAATAAGTATAAAAACAAAATTACTATATTACTATGACAGCAGTTGTTAAAATGTTTATGTGAATTAGTGATTGGTTTTGTAGACATTTACAAAAAAACTGATAATTAATACAAAGTCTGACTGATTCATGCTACTCCAGTCATGTAAAAAAAACATGAGACTGGTGTCAAAAGTGAAAAGTGAAAAGTGAAAAGTGAAGTGAAAAGTCAACAAGGAACTAGAAACCTGTCAAAGCTGCATCATATGTGGAAGTGTGCAAAGCCTCTATTCTGACGCCTCTTCTATCTGTGTCTGGCTCACAATCTTTTCACTTATTTCCTCATAGCCCCTACCCCTCCTAAAGCCAGACAGCCCCCTCCTTCTCCTCTTTACCAGGAGGACCACCCCTATAGCCACCAAGGCCACCAAAATAATTACCCCAAAGGCTACTCCTGTCTTTGCTCCACCAGACAGCTGACTTGACTCTGGACTAAGACTCTGTACAATCTTGTTGATTTCCTCTGGCCTGACCAGTTTCCACATCTTGGTCTGTCCGACTCTGACCCAGCTCCTTTCTCCCTCAGTCATCACCACAACTGTGTTGGTGGCTTGTATGCTAACCAGTGGAGGTTGAGTGAAAGGAGGTAGACGGATCGGTTGCAGCTGCCCACCTGTGAACAATCCTGACTGAACGCAGTAGAGAATCTCACAACCATCACTGACAATAGCTAGATGCTGACTGAACTTGGGAGGGCAGTGACGTTGATTCCCTGCCAGGGGGTTGGTTGAGTCACAGCTGAAGAGGCCTCCGAAAGGTATTGAGTATCTGGTGCCAATTTCATAGTCATTACTCAGACAGATCATTAGCCCATCAGAGAGAAGCTTTATGGGAATGAAGCTAGGGGGACAGCTTTTGGTGTTGGTCCGGGGGTTGAGGAGGGAGGGGCTGAAGAGGCCTCCAAACAGGTACCCTGAGTTGTCGGGAGCCTTTCCATTTACTGAGCACCAGTAGGTGTTGACGCGAGCAGAGCGAACATAGTAGTTGTTCTCACACACTTTACTATGGCATCTAGACCATCCAAACAATCCACAGTGGTGGCTTTCGTCATGGCATTGATACAAATTGTAACCTTGCTGTCTCACTTCTGATCGCAGTAAAGTGGGGAAGTAAGGCTGACGGCAGGAAAAGTCACCTGTTTCTGGGTTTTTCTGGGCCAGGGCCTCGCAAAGTGGATCTGCATCTGTGCTGAGTTTAGTACACTGCTGGTAGACACCACCAAAACTGAGGTTGGTAGCAGGGCCCTCACAGGACGCATCATCCACATTTGCCTGGAAGTTGAAGTTCTTGGAGGTTATGTCAACACATCCAGGGCGAGTGTTGACCATGTAGTAGCGGTCTATGGCCTGACTCACTGACAGAGACACCTTGCCAACTGTGGGCTCCGGCAGATCAGAGAAGGTGTTGGTGTTTATAAAATAGTGTAGGGGCAATCCTGACCGGTCTATGCCAACCAGGTTGTTCCTAGTACTCTCCTGCCACTTCTGCAGAGTGATGCCAGGGTAGAAAGGTATGCCTCCGCCATGGCTCTGCGTGAGGGAGTACTGAATGTTGGCCTGATAGGTTTGAAGCGTTGAGCTCTTTTGGGTACTTTGACTGCTTATGTCAAACTTGAGTTTGTCAAAAAAGTTTAAGCCAGCCGATGCTGTGATGGAGGAACTTTGTGACACACTGTCAGACACATAGGAAGAACGCAGGTAGTCTTCCTGCACTAAAGAAGCCCCGGCATCAACACTAGTTATTACATGGGTTCCATAATCAACCACCATCTTCTCAGAAAGATATGTGGCACGCTTGGTCTGGTTGTTTTCAATAGCATCTGCTATCTCTTCTGCTTGCTGAGCAAAGCGGGAGTCCAAGGTGAAGTCAGGATAAGCCTTTACTGTGTAGATGAAGTTACGGACCTTTGAGGGAAAGGGTTGAACATCATCAGATGCTGTAGCTTATTGTTTTTTTCGAGCTGCTATACTTTTTTCTGTTCATCACATTTTAATTTTAGTTAAACAAGATGAATTTACAATGAACCACGATGGACCCAATCTTTTATCTAAACTCAAATAAAATGTTGACTTTTGTTTTCATTCATATGCAGAGTATATTTGTGATTTATTTGAGAGCTGAAAAGGAATGCTGAATGCCATTCATTCCATACACGATTGAAAGCCGTGCCCATAAAAACTCACCTGTACTCTGGCTGTAGTTGTGGACTCTCTGACCTGATGGGTTTTCATCCTCTGGTTCTCAGTAGAATACTTTGCATTCAGCACCGAGAAGAAGGATACATCTGAATTGATAGTGTAAGACGTAGAGCTTTTCTGGTCCAGCCACGAGCTGATAATCTCCGAGTTGGTCTCCACACCCGTCTGCTTTTGGGGGATGACAAACACCTCATCTGGGATAAAGTAGAGCCCGTCCTCGGTGGTCTGGCACTGGGAGTAGCTGAGGTTCATGACCCGACCCATATCCAGGTTTCTAAGGTTGTCCCAGCCTCCACCTGGCAGCACCTCCAGTGCTGTTAAGGAGAAGTTTGTGGAGGCACGGCAATGCTGGAGCCAGTTGGTGGGGCGGCTGAGAGGGTGAGGGAAGCAGACATGGAGGAGAGAGAGAACCAGGACTGACACTACTGTCGGAGCCATGGCTGTGTCCGAAATGAACCAGTTCCTCCTGTTCCTGCTGTTCTTGTACACGACAAACAGGAATTTGTGGGCATGGATGAAGGAAGTTTTGGTTTTGATTTGCTTGCCACATAGTGTATATAATATTCCCATTAAAATAGCAGAAGTAAAATATAAGCCAAAGCACTAAATTAGGTTCATTTTGATGATGTGTCAGTAAGTTATGATGATCTGATATAAAAAAATGGAAAGTCAATATGATTAAACTTTCAACAATGAAAGCTTTGGGAAGAGCCATCACACCAGTTTGATTTACGATGATTACCATGATTTATGTTGTCCAATTGTTTAAGTGTCTTCATGCTGCCCTCTGATACCCATCAACACATGCTTGGGGTCAATAAACTGCAGTGAAGTGAACTCTTGCTCAAGAATATGTATAAGTCAGGAGAAACATAACTAAGTAGATGGATGGATAGATAGAAAGTTATTTTAGTCAGTAAATGATCTGTTTCACACGGTGTGTTACTTTTTTACTTTTAATAAGTTAATTGTAAATGTAAATTGTAACTAATTTCCTCTTTTCAGAGGAATGTTTGCTTACGAACGGGAACAACAAAGCAGATGTGAAAATATGATCTAAGAGAGGGAAGTGGCAATGTTTTCACATGAACGTGTCACATGAGAACATGTCATTGGGGATTTCTGAGTCTGAGTCACAAACTTGACAAACAAAATCAAAGCAGCTTACTCTCTGAGGAATGTATTATTCCTGCTTCTGTCCAGTAGATGGCAACACAAACCCATAAAATTACTCAGGAAATGTATTCAGGTGTGTGGTATGTTTCCACCTCTTAGGACTTTAGTTCAACCTAAAACTCTGAGAAAATGAGCTGTGCCTGATCACACATCTCATACTAATGCCTTATGATCACCGATTGGAAGTCATAGTTTTCCCACATTTTCCCCAGTACTTCACTGGTCTTATGTGATGCCAAAAGGCACTCATGGTGACCTTATTATCAACCCTCTGCTGTTTAAATTCAATCTTAATGTTCAAGAAGGATGCTGACATCACTGTCGCCTCTTACGCACAGAATGTGTTTTTTTCTGCTGCAGATAAGAGGAAAACCCCAATGAACGAGTCTTGTCACGCCCTTCACTCCTCAATGTTGTCAGGGAAGATTAGTTTCATGGCTGACTGGTCCATGCCTGTGTAATCTCCCAGTCGTCTGCTGATGTTTCTGTCAAACAAAAATTGTTAAAAAAATAAAGGAATAATAAATAAAAACAAATAAACAAATATATCTATATATACAGTGGTGGCCAAAATTGTTAGAACACCTGACAGATCTGAAAATATTGACCTTTTCTTGCCTCCAAAACATGATTTCATTTCATAATGTTCATGAAACATGCAGATGGTGACTGCAAGTAATATTTTAGGACTTAAATATCGCACTCGTTTGTGACTTAAAAACATTGAATCAAACATCATGTATGCTCCCTGACTGACCTTAAAGACTGTGAACTATGACTGCTCTCAGCTTAATATCTCTCTTTTGATGCAAACAGTGGGAATGGTTCATACATAAAGAGTGAATTACATAAGTAGGCTACACAAGCCATCTTTGTGGAGGTCATATTTGTACGTGATTGAGCTGAAAACACACGACAAGCAATGTAAATTAAAATATAGGCTATTTATTGCTTAAAACATTGACAAATCCAATTCATTAGAGAAACCACAGCAGTTTGTAGAAAGGAATGTAAAACAGCAGTTTCAGTGTTTTCTATTATAGAAAAACAGCACTGGAAAACTTAGGTTCTTTGGAAAGCTGAAGTGCAGTCCACACATGCAGAGTTAAACGCCACAAGAAATGCTTTTAAATAACATTTAGTGTTCAGTGATCGACTATTCACTTCCTGTCAGCAGCCCTGGTCCTGGTAGCTATGGCACCGCTACCCTCGGCCTTTCTGGGGCTCTTTGGCTTCTTGGCAGCAGCAGGTCGCTCGGCCTTCCTGGGGCTCTTTGACTTCTTGGCAGCAATAGGTCGCTTGGCCTTCCTGGGGCTCTTTGCCTTTCTCTTTTTCTCAGGTGACTTTATGGCTGCTGGCGCAACGTCTCCCGCTGCTTTCTTGGCGCTAACTTTCTTGGCCTTTGGGCTCTTCTTGTTCACCACCTTCTTCTTTCGAGGTGTGGGGGGCTTCCTGTTCAGCTTGAAGGAGCCAGATGCCCCAGTGCCCTTGATTTGCACTAGAGAATTGTTGGCCACCAAGCGTCTGACGGCGTTCAGTATCCTGGCTTTGTTATTCACCACATCGTAACCAACGGCCTGCAGAGTCTTTTTCAGGGCGGCCAGAGACACGCCGGTGCGCTCCTTGGACGCCGACATCGCCGACATCATCAGGTCGGACACCGTGGGACCCGTCTTCTTCTGCTGAGACTTGGACCTCCTCCTGGGAGATTTGGCCGAAGCCACAGAAATCCCAGTAGACATTGTAAGAAGTTCACTAGTTCAGGACCAGGTGAGTGAGGTTAGAGTTCAGTAGGCCTGAGAGAGACTGATGGAAGAAAGAGCGGTATCTCTGGTGACAGCTTCATAGTTTATAAAGCAGCGATGAGAACCGTGTAGACTCAACCGCGTGGCTACAGAGCGCCTCTTTCCCTCCGTCTCAAAACTTGCACTTGTGTTTTCTGCGATCAGATTATACGTTAAAATTCATACATAAAATGTTCGATATCGCTATGACAAGTACACCATGAGAATCAGCATAATTTTAAGTGTTTGAATTTGTGTTTAATTTAAGTATTTAATAAAAATATATTTAAGTTCGTTGTGTAATTACCCAAAGGCAATGGGAAAGTGAGATTTGAAATTTGTCTATTTTGAACATTTTAACAAAATTACATCCTCTAAACATTTTAGTACAAGCTCCTATTATTATATTGTTTAAACAGCAATATTTCTAAAATATTGGCCCCAAAACTGAATTTGATTTCAGTTGTTTTTGGTAATTAAATACATTTAAAAAGGGTCAAGAAACACAATCCATTTCAGACCCGCTATAGGGTGACTTTGCCATACAAGTAAATTCAGAAAACAAAGAAGAATAATAGATTTGATGAAAGCATAGAGTGAAAAAAGTTTTAATTATTGAAATTGTAACGATTAACTATTGTTTCATTCATTCTTACATTATGAAGCTAGCCTAGTCTGTGTGTTTGTATTTGTGTTTGTGGTGGGAGGTGGATCTCAGCCAAAACAGTTATCAGCATGTGAGGAGAGGCGAAGGAGAAACAAATTTATTCCATTCCAGTATCAATCATTTGAAGTACCATAGGAAATCCAATTTATATTTCCATTATGAACTAGTACAATTACAAATAAAAACTCTATAAAATGTTTGTACACAGGCACAGCTGAGTGAGTTGTGTTCTCTTGTATCAAATTACATTTCCATAATGAACTCATCAGAGTATGAATGATGCAATGAAATCCTACAGCATGTTAAACATTGAATATTCTTCTGAATCTAGTGCTTTGAGTAAATTATATAGTTTACCATAGACCCATAAACATAGCTAGCACAGTGTAGCATAGCATTGCAATGCATAGTAGTTTAGTATAGCATACCACAGCAGAGCATAGCATAGCATAGCAGAGCCTAGCCTAGCATAGCATAGTGTAGAATTGCAATGCAAAGCATAGCTTAGTATGGCATAGCATAACAAAACATAATATAGTATAGCATAACTGTATAGCATAGCATAGCCATATATTATAGCATTGCAGAACATATAAAACACCACATAAAACAGTAGTTTATAACTTGTTAATGTCCACTATAATGATTACAGCCCTACCTGTAATCTTCTTATATGCTTTTACTAGAGCATAATTTATATAATTGACACCCTCTACAGTGCAGAGGAGAGTGTCAAAATGGCCTTTGTAATGAATCCACAGACCCATTTTTAAACTTGTGTTTATATGAATTATTGTTACTCTGAAAGCACAATGTAGTCCATAAGTGGGGCATGGATATGTAAATGAAGTATATTGTATATTCCTTGTGTCATGAATAATGTCAGGAACGTCTTCTGACTGTATAGCCCCTCCATAGACCAGGCTACTGTGTAAATCCTTCAGAAAGCCTGAATGTATTTGTAGATTTATTTATTTTTGAAATAATAAATACATTTGGGGTTTTTAATATGTTTAATTCTAAAACACTTTAGGCAACATACACATTGAGGAGAAATGTAACTTTCTGCTTATTGCTCAATATTAAAAACATAAATGATAACATCTTGTAAAATGTTAGAAATGGTGTCAAGACAGCTAACTTTTAATATATCTCCATGATTTGAAACCTATGCCTGCTGTTAAACATTTTAAGAGATTTGGAAGCACTTTTTTTTTTACTGCTATGATGATGCCACCTCACTGTAAAATCAATGAAAGGAGAGCTGGTAGATGATAGGACCTCTCTGTTACCGTTTTATTTTGAAGTTTGTGCCAATCATCAAGGTTGCCCCTATCCTTGACATTATTCCCTATGGTGTCTGCACACAGTCAGGTAGTTAGAGATATCAGGGCTTGTTTTCCTTTTCAGAAGACATTTATGTTCTATGTAACAATATGAAAAACAATTTGTACAACTAGATAATCCACAACAATAAACACAAAGCCTTCATTTGGTTTTGTCGAAGTTTATCTGTTATCTTTCGCCGGAGTTCAGTGTTATCATATCAATGCGCACGGCACGTTACGTTACGTTCTGCTTCCTGTCAATCACCTGACACCCACATGAAGAAATGGAAGTCTCCGCCAGGAAATAATCCCTCAAAAAACATGTCACCTGACCTTACTTTATCGTCACATTCAGGTCGTTTTAGGGCGTCTTTGTAAACCGGTGCAGCAGTTAATTTCAAGCTAGGTTTGACACCATAAGGTTAGCATTTTTAAAACGACGAAAAACACATAAATGGTAAAAAAAATCTAAATAAATCCTATTACGTACGGCATGCACTGCAAAAATGATTGGGGGATTGTAACATAGACAGCAGTAAATTACACTGGTACTCTCCTGTAACGTGGCTCTCTAAGCATGTGACCGTAGTCGGAAAGCAGACACAGTCACGCTGGAAAGCACTGCAGTCATATTGAGGAAACTTGTGATCAAAACAACACACCGCCGCCAGGACTGTTAGATATTGGAGCACAGCAGCCGCCCAAGTCTCCCTCAATCTCTCCAGCTCTATCAGCCAACATGGACTGCGGAATTATCACATCCAAGACGGTCCTCCTGCTTCTAAGTCTGATATTTTGGGTAAGTTGAGTTGTGTTTTTCCCCCAGAAACGTTAATTTATACAGTCGGCCCTCTACTCGGCTGGAGGAGGATGAAACTAAACAGGGTTGACTACTTGCCAGCAGGTGCTACATAATGCAGCAATGTTGTTGCTGCATTAGTCTTATTTTAATACTAATAGCCTTAGGTATTTATGTAAACATCATTATTCCATCAGATAGCCCTATACATTTTGTAATTAATTGTATCTGGCAATTCCTGATGTATAGCCTACAAAACCGGAACCATTAGGACCTTGTTTATACTCTTCAAATCAGAGATGTGAGTTGACAGACAAGGTTTGCCTACTGTAAATTCTAAGTTTTCCTCCCCTGGCCCAGCACCTGCACTATTCTAAACATGCTCTACTTCCTCATTTTTTATTTTAGCCTAATAGTTGTCTAAATGTGTATAGTGCCTGTTTTTAAAGTGGCATATAAACCCACCCATGACTGTGACCGTTTATCAAGTTGTTTTAGGTCATTTGTTCTTTTTAGATGTGAATTTCATGTGAGTTCAAAGGGGACACATGACTTCTTTTCTTGTCATGGTTTGAGTTTAGTCATATTTCCCTGCCCTCTTTACAGCAGCTTTATCTCCGAGTCATTCAGAAAGATTTAGACCTAGCTTGAACTCTTTTCTGGTTTTGTGATTTCAGACTAGAGTTATTTCCCCGCCATGTGAAGTTAGTCAACCACGTCTTTTCTCATCAGACCAAATCCCGTCCTTGAGCAGCTCCATTATCGTGTGTGTTTTGATGGGACACAGTGAACTTTGTCTCTGGATGATTACCGATAGAATCAGGCTCTGTGTTCATTTATTTTTTTAGGGAAAACATAAGGTTGGTTTATTTTTCTCTTCAAATATTCAAGCCACCTTTCAGTTCTTAATTCCTCACTTCATCACTGCCTTCACCGTTTCTTGTCTGTCTCTTTTTCTCTGTCAGAACATCACCTCAGGTTTACTACAGCAAAGCACATTTCTTAGAATGGCGCACACTTCTGAATTTGTCTGGGTATCATGCAGTGCAAAAGGACTTACAGTCAGCAGCCATGACTTTCTGATATCAGCAACTAATATTTTATTCATTGAGCTAGTTCAGTTATCAAATCGCTGACTGTTGTTGAAGAGTGGTTTGGGAAACTGTAGCCTACAGTCTAGCAGTCTAGCAAGCCAAGCCCATATATCAGAATGTAATAGTGAACATCCGTCTTCTCTCTCCTCAGCAGTTCTCCAGGGACAGTAATTATAAATAGGGGTGTGGTTCAATTCCCACTTTTTTAATGGAATACCCTCACCAATCTCTTCCTTTCCACACATCGCCAGATTTCTTTTGTCATCCTAAAATATCAAGCCTCTAGGGGACTAGTGCTGGATTATGGGGCATAGATGTGTAAATGAGGTTTAGTGTATATTCCCTATGTCATGAATATTGTCAGAAACCTCTTCTGACTGTATAGCCCCTCCTTAGACCAGACTACCATGTAAATCCATCAGAAAGAATATTCCTAAATGCTATATACACTCGTTGGGGAGAAATATAACCTTCTGCTTATTGCTCAATATTTAAACCCTATAGATTAAATCCTCTAAACTGTTTTGTTAGGAAACGTCTCAAGATAGCTCAAAAAACCTCAGTAATATTCAACAATGCGTATTAGATTCATGCCAGCAATCATTTTGTCACATTTTCTTTCACTTTGGATTAAAACTGTTCAGATATTCTTCCTTTCCACACACTTCCAGATTTCTTTTGTCATCCTGACGGCATGCTTGATACATCAAGCTTCTCCGAGGACTAGTGCTGGTTTACAGTACATGGACAAAAAGTCATTCAAAATGATTTGTTTGTTTTAGTTAGGAGACAAGTGGTCTAAAATGACACCTCACCATCCCCCTTCATATCTAGCCCTGGAACATAGTCTAATGCCAACATACTTTTGCTAATGCTAATGCTTTTATCATGCAGGGTCCCACAAGAAACATCCCTGTGACCCATTTTGGGCCCCCAGTTTAAGAGTTTTCCTCACATTCCAGAAAAGTGGCACAGTGCATGGACAGCTGCTATGTGTTTTGTAAGCCCCTTTGTCCTTTTTCTTCGGCACAAGATCAGAGTTCCTGGCAAGATTAGGGATGAGGGGAGGGTGAGGAGGAGGGTGGGGGTGTAGGGTAACTACTCCAGAGAGATCCCGTGACTATGGAGTGATTTAAGAGAGGTGAGTCATGTGGTAGAGCGGGAGCATGAGTGCATTCAGTAGACGAGACATGGGGTGACTGTTAGGCTACACAAACGCAACCTTTTACCGACGATGTGACCAAAGGCAAAATTACAAACTCGATCTCATACCCTTACATGGCAAGTAATAGAAAAAATGTCACTAGTCTACATGTATAGAGGGGGGTTTGGGGTGATTAAGGTCAATGGCCTCCCCTTGTTGCCAACATTTTTACATCCATCACCCACTAAACTGTTTTTGTCATCATTTATTACTGTTCTTGCAGTTTCTGCAATTTTGACCCCATAAAGTTTGGGGTTTAGAGACCAAATAGTCAGATACAGAAAACAGAATAAATCATAGTGTCAGAGATGAAATATGTGAAAAATGGCCTCACACAGTGGTCTTATGATTGCTGAGCTAGTTACCAGAGCATGACTTCTAGAAAAGTCACAATGATGGTATGACTTGATGTGTAATCCACGCCTGACTCTGCTTGGATTGACCATCAGTGTCCTTTACAAATTGCTTTCAACGTATGAGATTGTACTAGATGAAAGGAGAACAAGTCTCTTTGTTTCTTATTCATCAATGGTTTTACAAGCAGCTATGCTTTCAATTACAAACTACTCATGATGATATTCATGGAAAGACAATTTTAGTATCTATCCCATCTTATATCTTATATCTTATAAAATGCACAACTTTTTATCAATGTATATAGATTTTATGTTTTCATCTACATGATAGTCATGGTCATGACATGGTGAGTAGCACCAATGTGACTTGTTGGCTTCTTTTCCACAGCAAGGTGATGACAAGGCAGCATGACTCACACAGAACAAAAAACACAGGCCAGGATACATATCTATGTATCATGTGTTTCTTTCTGCCTTGTCTTGATCACTGCAAAGTCAGGGAATGTTCAAATGCAGCGTCATTGATCCATTGAGCCATTGATCCTTACAACTCAAGGTGGTCAGAAGAAAATCTTAAGTGGAAAACAACCAAATTCGGGGAGTTTCACATAAGCATTTAAAAGCTCTAACATTATCAGCTTATGCTGATGACATTAATGTTTTATTAGGACTATGGAGTAGTAGGATGTTCAAGTAGTAATAGATAGTCTGGGTTTATATCAAAGGGCCTTATCTGCAAAGGTAAACAGGGAGAAGTGTGAGGCCTTGCAGGTGGGAGAGTGGAGGGAGGGGGCAGCACCTACATTATGTCTTAGCACAAAAGTGATTTTTACCTGCTGGATTATAAATGATTACAAATGAACAAGAAGATCTTAGTGGTAAGATGCTTTTTGGGAATTTAAATTGATTTCTGTTGACTTCTCTACTAAAGCTTATGGATATAAGATTAAAATATGAATATGAGGTGAAAGAAAAAAGTGACAGTTTCTATGGTTCTTTATTGGCCTTAATGTTTAAACCATGTTAAAACAGTGAAAACAGCAAAACCACCTTTAACTCACCGTCCCAGTACTTGTGTTCTTAACTAAGTCATGGTCGATGATTAATGATTACTGCGCCTACATGGTATGTTTGTCTGAATAGGCTGACTATCAGCATACATAAATGTTTGCACAGCGAGATAGCGTATGAAAATGCAGTGTCACTTATCCTGCTCAGTTTGCAGTTTAGTGGGACGTGACAATGAGTGTTTATTTCCTGAATAACAACCATGTCAAACATACTTAAAAACGAGGAAACAAGTTTCACATCATATTTTTTAAGTTTATTCATTTTTTTGGAGAACAATTACATTCACAGCTGTTTTCTGATCAAGTATACTCAAAAACGCCAGCTCGGCTCTGTGCAGTAGAATGTTTCACTCAGGTCCAATACTTATTCTTATCGGGGCCCATAACTGTAACCCTAACTCACAAAAAAACAAACTTTGTTCATTGTTAACATGTATGGAAACTGGATTTACTTACTTAAATGAATCATTTGATGTATTGTTGCTGTTGTTTTCCCCTGCAGGCTGCAGGAGCTGCCCTGACCTACGTGGGTGCCTATGTGATCAAGAGCTACAACAACTTTGACAATTTCCTTCAGGACAAGTACACACTGATCCCAGCCGCTATCATCATCAGTGTCGGTGTGGTGATGTTCTTTTTCGGCCTGGTGGGATGCTGTGCCACACTCCGAGAGTCCAAAATCGGCCTCAGCTTTGTAAGTGCGTGCGTGCGTGCGTGTTGACGCATTTTGCCTGCCATTTCTCACTCTGAAATTGTCATTTGTTTTGATTTCTTCATGATCTGTCTGTCCGTCTCTCTCTCTCTCTCTCTCTCTCTCTCTCTCTCTCTCTCTCTCTCTCTCTCTCTCTCTCTCTCTCTCTCTCTCTCTCTCTCTCTCTCTCTCTCTCTCTCTCTCTCTCTCTCTCTCTCTCTCTCTCTCTCTCCAGTTCTTGCTGATCATCCTGGTGATCTTTGTAGCTGAAGTGGCTGCTTTGACATTAGGCTTCATCTACCAAAGCAGGGTGAGTCACAGATTTATTATCTGTCAAATGCGTGACCATCCATTCATCTCCTATGGACATTAAATTAGATTAGACTTATTAGATATCTTTGAAATCATGCCGTGAAATCTCCATTATTTCAAACTGATTAAGTCTGTAAGGTGAAACAATGTCTGTCACTCATGGACAAAATAGACTATTTATTTTTGTCAGCTCTTTGACCTTTTCAACTCTGTGAAATAGATCAAGTTATCAACTGGTACAAATCAAATGATAACTATTTGAGGTGCATTGTGATCATCACAGCTGTATTATACGCACATATGTATTGTTTAAATGCATTATGGCATGCTTTATAATGCATGCATTTGTATTATGAAGCATGAATTTGTTATGTCTGCACTACTAAAATGTTATTTACTCTACATTTGTCCAAGAAAGTATTCAACCCACAAAGTTCTTGAACACTTTGTATGCCATATCATGCTCTGGTTGCATTGATAACAGTGCAAACAGATGTAATGCCCGATTAAGCAACACTGCAAATACAGTGTTGCCACATATTTTTAAGGCATTGTGTTTTTGTCTTTTATCTGCCCAGATCAGTGAAGGCCTGACACATACAATGACTGAGGTCTTCATGAAGTACGATGGACAGAACTCTGAGACCAGAGCTGTGGACTACCTGCAGAATCAGGTCAGTATTAGTTGTTACATCACGTACTTTCATCTTATTCTTTCTTATTTCTTTCTCTTCTTGGTTGCTTGGCATTTTTACTTGCTTGCTTGCTTTCATTTCCATATTTTGCTGTTTAACTGGCCAAATATTGTCAACATTACATCACATCAAGATATTTGCATCGCCGCTATAATGGAGTTATGCTAGAAGGTATCTAGAAGGTATCTCTTCCTTCCTGTAGAAGAGGAAGAGATACCAGTATCTCTACCAACAGTAGCCTCAATAGACCATAATGCAAGACATTGCTCAAGACATGTTATGTTTTGAGTGAAGGGCGCGACTATTTCCAAACTGGAAAAACAAGCTCTCTTGGTTGAACTACGGTATATTATCGCTGTCACTATTGCTATTGCTCTCTCCACCTGCACATACTGACTGGTTGAAAAGAAATCAGTAACTGATGTAGATGGATGGACAAGGCAGGTTGAGTGGACATGGGTGCAACAGAAAAGTAAATTACAACACTTCATGACAAAATAACTCCTGGAATGCATTGAACATTGTAGATTGATTATCCGAGAATGGAATTTTCCCTTGAGTCTCTCATATACTATCTCCCTCTCATGCTCTTTCTCTCTCCCTCCCGCTCTGTCTTTCTCCTTCTATTTTTCTATTTTTCAGTCCTTCAGTTCATTAACACCCAGTCACTTTCTGTCTCTGTACAGTTGCAGTGTTGTGGTGTTGATCAATATAGAAACTGGACCCAAACTCCCTGGTTCGCCGGTCATAACAACACAGTGCCTCTGTCCTGCTGTAAGAACAACACCAACCCAGCGTGTACGGGCAGACTGGATCAACCAGATTTGCTTAACATAGAGGTACAGCATAACAGACCGTGATGTGCATGCGTTGATGTGTTAGAGATCCATTTAGATAGATTTGTATACGTTGACCATATACATATTTTGTGGCAGCCGTGCCAATATTGTGGCAGTTTGCCACAGATGAGCATATGTATGGGAAACACTGGACAGTAATACAATACATTAACAGTTCACAGCACACATATATGCAGACATGTTGGCACTACAGATATACAAAGACAGTTTTACCAAAGGTCCATGATGTTATTGAGGCAGTTTGTCGAGGGCCATGATAAAAACCATAAGGACATTTAGGGACGGTGCTATTCGTGACATTTGACAGTTTTCCAGTGTTATTAAGGATTCACTACAGTCAAGCCAAGAACCAGTGTGGAACTAAGTCATGTTATGATCCTGTCCGTAGTCCAGAAAGAATCCATGGCCTCTTTGAGCCGTAGCATATGCAGGTCAGCAACAGTAAAGTGGTGGCTTTTAAAGGTCTCTCTGCACATATCCTGCATTAGTCGTGCCGGATGTTCTTCCTATTACCACATTATAGCAAGCGTGGTAGCTACAGCTCAATATACCAAGTGTGTCACAGTAGGAGCGCAGATCTGGAATCGGTTTAAACTGCACATATCTAGTGTGTCTGTGAAAATATGTGCCTATGTCTGTATTTCAGGGTTGCAGGTCAAAGCTGGAGCAGTTCCTTGGATCCGTGTTGAGTTACGCCATGCTGGTCATCCTGGGCTTTGCTATCGTCAAGGTAAAGACAGCGACTATCACTGCGACCCTGCTCTTTACAAGCCGACATTGAACATTGCAATGATTAAATAGTATTTTAATGGTAAATATGTGTCACTAAGCTGGTGTGTCAACATATTGACACCAGTACCCAGCGCAAACCTTCTCAGACAACATAAAACATTTTGTGAGCTAACACTGACTTTGATACACAAACAAAATACCAAGCTGGTCAAAATGGTTTGCAATGACACTCAAATAAGAACAGCACTGGACTCCTGATTCTTTTAATATTACGCTCAAAGACTTCAGTTATATTCAGCCACATTCACTACCGTCCCCAAGAGGATGATTTTCAGGAAAGGGCTACAGAACTGACCATGACACTATAATGTAAAACTCATTTAGAAGTGTTTGTCATGTTATTTAGGATGCTGAATGTGTGTGTGATTGCCTTGTTCTTTCCTGTTGCAGTTCTTTGGAATGCTGAGCGTGTGTATGATCACCTGTAATCGGAGGAGTGGCTACCAGCCCCTCTATGCCTGAACCACTTCCTGCATCAGAGGTTGACCATAAAACCTCTCCTCTCCTCTCCTCTCCTCTCCTCTCCTCTCCTCTCCTGTACAGCCAGACCACTGTCCCTGTTTTGTGTAGATATTTTGTTTTATCTTACAAGAACGTGACAGACCTACATGTGGCAAATGTTATCTGGATCTAAAGTGGAGCATATTGCTTTCCTCCTCAGATAAAATCAATATGAACATTCCTTAGACTTGTCAAATTGCCTTACGTGAACTCAGTTGTTCAGCTAGGACGTGGCTTTCAATTTTGGGTAGAGGCAAAATGTATTTTAATGTTACAGTAATGAATGCTGCCGTACGGTTTACCTCCTTTAGGTTTCTGTGGTTTGTCAGCCAACTGCCTTCTTCTGAGATAACACGAGCTGTGGTGACACATAAGATGCAAATCTGAATCATAGAAACGAGAAAAGATTATTTTGGAAATTGCACTTTGATTGTTCTTTATGTGTCAAAGAATGGTTTTGTGAGTAGTGGCTACTATAATAGCATAAAGGGTTTGCATAGAGGGCAACAAGGCGACAATACCTGGCTGACAGCATGATAGATAGCATGCTTTCATTTGGTTTGCTTTCTCATGTATCAAACACTCAACAGGCGCAAGCAGACAATCTTCAGTATTTGAAATGATTTTATGTATGTCATCACTCTCTAGCCAGGTGGAATTGATGGTAATGCATATAGATAGACCCGGTGATTCAGGTCACTAGTTTAAATTTTGTCAAAGCTTTGCTATCTGAAGACGTGTAGTTGTTTCTTCTGCCGACCTACAAACATATTTGCTATGACACCAAAGGAGTTCACTTCTACTTCTACTCCTAATGTTGTGTGAGAGTAAAGAAACAACTAACTACTTTGGATACTAAGGCTTCATCTTGAAACCCAACCATGCCTTCTTCAAGACAGAGGCTTCACCGCATCACGTAGGCTTTGTTTTTGAAAGATATTATTCTGTGGAATATGTTACAACTTCAAGATATACCTTAAAGAGCTGTTTGCCATTGTGAATGAAAGAGTCCCGTGTGGATCTCATCCAAGTTGCATTATTTATAGCCAATTGAAGGAATGAATATCTAACAATTTATGGTCAGTTAACTCGATTGAACTGAGTCACAGTTATACATAGGTTGATTTTGGTTGTGTATATTGTATTTCTAAATTAATAAAGAGTGAATTGTCGGCAATAATTTGTAGTTTGGTATCAATCCCTTCCAATGCCTTGTCTTTTGACTGTGATGTTGTTTTATAACCGAGCTGTTCAAGTAGGCTGTCTTTCTGTTGTTTTTATAAAGTCTTTGGCAGACAGTTGCACAGGTATAATCATGTTATCATGAAATGCGGAAGAAGGCAAACAACTCTCTCTAATCCTGTGATCTTTAGTGATCACAACACCATGATGCGTTGGCAGCAACTTCCTTTTCAACAAGTGGTTGTTTTTCAAGAAGAGCACTATAGCAAAATTCACATTCAGAGCAGTATATCAGACATGAGGTATGTTGGCTGCCTGTCTTTCACTTCCTGACGCCGCTGATAAGGAGACCCTCGCTGCTGTACATACAGGAGATAAGGATGTTTATCTAAAACCTTGTCAGTGCGTGAGATTATTTCTGTCTAGACTCTGAGCCTCATAGTCATCAACCTTCATGAGCGTAGCTGAAGGGATTCATTCATGCTGCTGAATAGGGATGAGTTTACCTGGCCCTAATCCCACATTCAAACATTGGTCAGTTTGTTCATATTGAACACAGGGGAAGTAATGTGTTTTTGTCCTCAGGTATACCTAAATGCTACAGGTAATCATGAGATCTATTATATCATAAACTGAGTACGCCACTCTCTAAATCCCCAAATTATCCCCTGACCTTTGCCATGGATGGCGAAATCATCAAACCATGTTACCCCCTTTTGTTTTTCCCCCTTTTCCCTTTTTCATGTATCATCACATTCATTTTTATTACTATACAGTTCTGACCAAGATTTTATGCAGATAATGTACAATATCTAACTTTCAGTCTTCACACATTCATCTATCAATGTACAACAACACATGATCAAACAATAAAACATTTCATATTGGAAAGTGGCCATGGCCATGATTATTGACACGCTTTACAACAATTCAAATAAATGTTGCTGCAGGAAATAGATTCTCATTTGCTGTGTAATGCAACTCATCTGCAACAGGTTGCAGGTTCCCACTTAAACGGCCAATCATTCATTTTAAATTGATAAAAGAAGGATAGAGGGTGTCTATTATCACCATACATAGATAGATAGCATTCACAAGGCCATAAGGCCATCTCTAGAGACCTTTATTTGTTTTAATTATTTGAATTGTTAAGAATCTCCCAGGCCGTGGTGGTAAAATTGCAAAATCGCAAAATTGATGTCATCGAAGGTTGGCGCAAGCCATTAAAAAAACACCTCACATGACCTCACATGAGATCTCAAGGCTGACCTGGAGAGGTCTGGGGTAATGGTTTCAGCCTGTACAATAAGCTGGACCCCACTGCTGAGACGAATAAGGGAAGAAGAAGTTGTTTCAATTTCTAATTAGACAGATAGATAGATAGATAGATGTACTTTATTAATCCCAAGCTGGGAAATTGCAGTGCAGCAGCAGCATTACACACAGAGACAATAACAACAACACAATGAATAAAAAAGAACAACCTAGACATATTAAAATGGCAATATAGAATGCAATATAAAAATGTATAAATAAGCATTATTATTGTAGTGCAAAATAAAATAGAAGGTGCAGTGAACAGAGTTGTGTAAAAACATATAAAGTGCATAGTGACTATGTTATGACCAGAGTTTTAACTGTTTATTGTACAGTGTGATGGCATGTGGCAGGAAAGATTTCCTGTATCTGTCCCTTCGACAGCGGAGCTGGAGCAGCCAAGATGTTTTTCAGATGTTTTTTTTTTACATAGTCTGCAAGGGTTCCAATAAAATGGCCAGAACTGTATGTTTAGTTGTAGTAAACAAGAATAACCTGCAGGGGGTGCTGGAGAGCTGGTTCAGAGTAAGTAAGGCTCAACGGCTTTGATGGTGGAGGGGCCAAAAAAATCACTAAAAAACCCTCACTACAAGGGTGCCAGAAGGCATGAGGCTATGTGAGCATACACTCCTCATATGAAGCTTGTATAATATACATTTCAGCTCAGTTATCTTGTAACAATCCTGTAATAATATTGGGACAAACTACATGAGTTTAGTACCAAAATATCTGGGAGTTTCAGCTGCCAAACACTCTTCTGAGTAATTCCAAGATGGGCAGAGCAGGAGAAGAAGATGGAGACTTTCATTCAAAGCGTACTGTTCAGACCGTATAACATGCATATCCCTCTGCACTGTCTGATTTTCACTTCATGCATGTTATTAACATTTCTGTGTGACGCTTCATCACTGACACCTGTTGACGTGAATGACTTCCTTGCCCTCTCCCAGTCTGTCTTCCTCCTGTGTCCTATCTCAGTGCTGCATGTCTTATTCAGTACATATCCTCGCTGCTCCATGCTGTGCTGACATTTAGACAGGCCAGTCTTTTTCAGAGACAACTGTTGGCACACATACAGCGAGATAACCTTGTCAGCTCTGAGACCTGTCCTCCTCCCTCCCTCCCTTCCTCTCTCTCTCTCTCTTGCTCTCTCTGTCTATGTCTCCCCTCTGTTTCACTTTCTGCCTGTTTATCTGTGAGTGTCTACATGTCTGCCTTTCAACTCCCCTTCTCTCCCAGTCATTGTCTCTTTTTCTACTTGCTTTGTTCTACATTCAAAGTGTCTTTGCTACTCTTTTAGTCGCCCATCTGCTTTCTGTTCTGTTCTGTTCTGTTGTTTTTCCTCGACTTCCCTCTCTGTCTACCGTACAGTATCTCGACAAGTGTTAACCCTAAATATCTGCTGCTGCATGTAGAGTTTGTTTTCAGAAAATGTGACATACCAGCAATGATACCAAGTGAATGCATGCAGAGCAGCTGTCTTCTGGGACAAATGTACATAGGTCTGATGGGTTAAAGGAGTATTGATCTGTTGATTTCTGGTGTCAGAAACCAAAGAAACCAAGAAAACCTTTTTATCTGTCATTGATCAGTCTCTGTACTTGTTGATTCTATGCACATTTTTCTAACAACATCCAGATGGTTTGTTTAACATATGGTGGCGAGAAAAAAAGGATTATTTGGGAATTATAGCAGTAATAATTATGAAAGCTTTATCAAGCTTTTCAGAGAAAGATCATTGAGAGTTACTGACCAGACCCCTCTATTCTGGGTTTATTCTGAGAGTGTTTGTTTCTCATTTTAATCTGAATTAGCATTACTATTCCCTTATTACATGGGAATATGAGCAGTGTTTAGCTACAGATGCCCCCCTCTCTCTCTTCTTTTGGCCCCCACCTTTCTGAGAAAGCATTCAGCTAACGTAGACACACACACAAACACACACGTACACACTCTCTCTCTCTTACACACACACACACACACACACACACACACACACACACGCAGCGAGCTGAGTCAGATGTCGTCACAGGGAAATTTCAACCTCACCTCTAATTTATTTATTTTCTTTCCTACTTAGACAGGGATCTGTTGGAGGGAGGTAATCCGAGGAGGACACACACACATACACACACACACACAGAATGCTGCAGCTCACTCTATTGCTGTAGTGTACTGAACCTAGACAGACAGAGAGGCGTACAGATTTGTTTCTCTGTGTCTGATCCAAGGACTCAGTTCAATTCCAGTAAACTTTATTGGCATGAATGGAAGAGAACCGATATTGACAGAGCGTTTCAGTAGGCTCCACGGCAAGTTAAATAGTCCACTAGATAGAAAAGACACAAGACTTGAAGTGGTACAAAGTGGACTCTTTACTGGATTTATTACGCACTAGCTTTTACAACAAACAAGAGGTAAATAACCCTTCTTGATGGGTAAAATATAAAAGGTAACAAGTCATATCTTTATACAGGCACCCTGATAATCCTCACCACTATTTATTTCTCTTATTGTAGCCTAAATGAAACTTCAGATCAGCAATATTGTGAATGTAAATACTCTCTCTCTCTCTCTCTCTCTCTCTCTCTCTCTCTCTCTCTCTCTCTCTCTCTCTCTCTCTCTCTCTCTCTCTCTCTCTCTCTCCTAGCTCCTTCAGGTCAGACTCAATAATAAATAATGACCACAGATCGTCAAATTCAAGAACAAGAAGTGTGAACAAGTCTGTGTGTGTGTGTGTGTGTGTGTGTGTGTGTGTGTGTGTGTGCGTGCGCTTCTGTAAATATCCTCCCACCACAGCCACTGATGTCTCCGTTTGTCAGATGCTATCAGTGTTAATTAGAGAGGACAGACAGAGAAGAGGAAGGAACAGAAATACACTACAGACCCAGAGAACAAAGAACCAAAGGAAACGACTGCATCAGTATCAATATTAGCCATATTAATTTACACTGTAGCTGTATGAGTTGATTTAAGGATTTAAGATTTAAGATGTACAAGGAACTGCCCCTTCTTCTTCTTCTTCCTCTTCCTCTCCTCCTGTTCTTTGTCATTTTCTCCTTCTTTACTTCCCTCAGTCCTATTCTTATTTTTCCATATTTTCCTATTAGTCAAGAAGCTTTTATTGTGGTGACTTGCAAACAATGTTACTTAAAAGAGAATTTAACACCTAATGCATCTGAAATGCTTATAAAAATGTCCTTTGGAAATTTCAGGAAATATAAATCATAGATGTCCCAAAACAATGTTCCAAAATGCTGTTTTATCATTTACCACCTGGACAATAAATGCATATGGAAATAGATCATAAGAAAACTGGTGCTGGTATCTCAACTTCTGTTAGAAAGGTAAAAAGGTAAATTGTGATGTTGGACATTTTGATATGGTGAAATTACAATGAAACACAAATTGGAAACCCTTGGCGATGTTGTTTTCATGCTGATGTGATTGTAGACGCACATTTCAACTGCACTGATGTCAGTGGGAGCCACAACAGAAGCCTAACACAATACTAAAACAACGTCAAATTGATGATTTTATGTGAGCTGATAGGAAAATATGATGAGATGAGGAAATAACTGGTATATTACTGAAAGTATTGCACAGTTTAGCCTTTCAAACCAGTTTGATTTTATCGCAGTAATTATCAGAAGTACGTAGAGCTTTCCCTGGATCAGCAGACTGTGACATATACTTTCTCTTTCTAACATTTTGGGTTTGAGTCTGACTTATGACCTTATGAACCCCTAAATGATGAAATCAGCAGAAACCCTCTCCCAGTACTGCATTAATTGCAATTAATTTGCATTAGTTTCAATGTCGACTTTTATTGTAAATTGGTCTCTGTTATGTTTTCTGAGGCCTTTCCTGCCGCTGGGGAAAGAGTGTTCTCTGCCACGACAGCAACAAAAGTATTTGGCAATTTCCTCTTCACTACATTCCATTTGAACCTTTATCCGCCTCTTATCATGCAGGCACACAGAAAGGGGGGTGCACACATACACACCTGGGAGCCGTACAGCCAAAAGTCCAACCAAGCAGCTTCTCCGGATCACCTGACAAATGGTACTTGCTCAGTAGTTGCTTAGGGAGTGAGCACCTCTCACTTTCCTTGTCCAAATGTTACAGGTCAGGTCATGAATTTAAACTCACCTCTCTGTCCACTAGGGTACCACTCTGCTTTGTACTCCTATTGACTTGCCAAATCCAAACATAACAACAACAAAAACAACAACAATAATAATAAAAATAACGTTAATCTTTATTTTATAATTAACTTACAAAACACAAGTGCAAAGTTCTTTATAAAGGTGTAAGTAAACACAAAAAAAGATAAACGTAAATAGTAAATACCAATGTAAGCAAAGCAACAAACATGAAACAAGATAAACAACATAAAAAGGAGGTCACTGAGGTCAACTATTATTACAGAAAAGCATTTTAAGTAGTGATTTATATGATACTGAATTAGCCAGCCTAAGGTCGTTCTGAAGTCTGGAAGTCCTAATTGCAAAGGTCCGATTACCTCTCGTTTTCAATCTAGACATCATCTGCTTGCAATAAGATCTCAACTACCGAAACACTCAGGTTAAGTGCGTTTTGGATGGACTGAAAGGACTCCGGGTTCATGATACATGAGAAAGGCATCTTCAGCAGCTGCACTGTCAGGCTTATCCTGGAGGCTCAGGGGGACTTATAGACGCAGACCATGTGGTTATAATGCTGTGGATTCAAATCTGGTCCGTCACCTTTGTTGCATGTCTCCCACCCTTCTTGCTTTCACAACTGTTTTTTGTCTAATGAAGCAGAAATACTATTAAAAAGTCAGGACTATCCCTTTAACTCTCCCTTCAGAGTGCTCATTGATGGATCCATTAGATCAGTGTGTCACTTCACACTGGGTTCATTACATAGGTGGCCCTTGATTCACCGTCCGCCCTCCCGCCTCTCACCTCACTGTTAATCCCTGTAGCTGTAGTGCCCCAACATAATCACTATCTTATTCACCAGAGACTGCCTTGTCACTCTCTATGTCACTCGCTCTGTCTCTCTCTGTCTCTCTGTCTCTCTCTCGCAATGTACCTTGCATTTTTGGGTCCATTTTGTTGTTTAGTGGTGTATTTTTCTTATTCCTCTGCATAAGTGGCTAAACATATTTTGCAACATCATTTCAAGTTTTCAACTATCTAAAACATCATCACACATTTCAGGTTTTGGTGTGAGCCTCTCAGAGATAAAAACAAAACAAAAACAAGGGCGTTTTTGTAGACACCATTTCTTACCAACGTTCAGCAACCATAAAGGGAGAAATGCATCATAGAAGAGGAAGAGACGTCAATTTCTCCACTGACAGCAGCTTCAATAATCCATAAAGCAATGCAGCCACAAGACATGTGTTTTGAGTAAGGGGCTGAATGCAACAAGTTCAGACCTGTTTTCTGGAGGTTGGCAAAAGTAATTCTGGGAAAAGTAGGAAATCACTTGAAGTAGATGTAGATTAGGCAGGTTGAGGGAAAGCAGGCACAACAAAAACATAACATTACACTAAATTAACTGCTGGAATGAATTGAACACGACAGATTGATGATATATAATAGTGTACGAGTATAGGAGGGTGGAATGTTCCTTTAATACTACTGTTGTTAATAAATGTGCATTGTGCTGTTTTGTTTTGTTGCATTGATTTGTCTCGTCTTGCCTATGCCTGCACTGTTGAGAACCACTGCTGTAGAAAGACATTACATACCAGCAGAAATGCAGAGTATCCTTACTACTGTAACATTAATTTGTATGAACACGAACACTAGCTTCCTCTCTATGTGAGCATTAAAAACCCCACAAATCCTGCACCTGTCAGGATGATGGAGTGCTGCAAGCTGGACTTGGAGGGTAGTAGGTCTTCCAGAGGAGAGAGTTTACCTCTGACCTCTTCAACTCTGTTTTATTATCGTTGCTGGGTGACATTCAGCAGGCTTGGAGACCAGTAAAGATCCAGCCCAGTTTATTACTTGAAGCACTAATGGGGGAAATAACAAAACTGACCCAATTTTTTAAAATGTATTTATTTATTTATTTATTTATTTTTATCAAGGAACATGAGGTCAGGTAAGGGGATGATGGGAGTCTTGGTTCTGAGAGAAAGGGGGGACAAGACAGAGAGAGGAGGATTAAAGGGGGAGGAAGAGAAAGAGAGGGTGGGGGTCTAGAGAGAGAAAGAGGGAGGGAGAGAGAGAGAGAGATGTGTATACTTAATCATTCGTGGTGCAGTGTGAAGCCAGTCAGTCGGGTCCGGTAGGTGCTGCTAAGAGTTTCGCATCTGGAACAGAGTGATCCCTCTCGCCTCTCAGATTAATGCTCAGCGTTAGTAAGCACTCAGTGAGCGGACAGTCGCCCACAATAACCAGCACCACCAGCACCACCAGCACCACCAGCAGCCCTGTCTTATCTCGGCGTATCGCCCCAGAGCCAACCCCGGCTGTCCTCCTGTATCTTCTGAATCAGAAGGGGGGTTGATGTTTCACTTTCTTTGTGTCTAAGGACTGTATTTCACGGATCCCTGCTTTTTGCACGGCAGGCTGCGGCACATAAACGCTCCGGTGAGTGCTGCTGGTGGTTATCTTTCTAGTTTATTTTATTGTTGTTGTGTTTTTTTTGCCCACCGTGCACGGGCCGATATATACTGAGGCAGAAATAACGTGAAGCTCGTCGGACAGAGAAATAACACTGTCCGATTCTTTGGGTCTGTTTGGCGTTTTTACACTTTTGGTTATTGGGTTTGTATTTGATTTAAACACACTCATAACTGCGTCTTTATCTCAGTAGGGGCTGAGTGTTTTTGTTCCGACACGGGCGTTACTATGTAGGCACACAAAGGCAGCTGCATGAAGCCGCTGCACACACGGATGCAGCCTGTTCCAGCAACCATAATTGCCTACAGCTTTGTTAATTGCATTTTGCGAGAAAATATAGTAAATACATTAAATATAGTAAAACTACTGGAGGCATACAAAAGCAGCTGCATAGAGCCATTGTACAACAGGATGCAGTATTTTCCCATTTGCTCTATAATACAAATTTGTTAGTAACATCTACTAAAAAAATGCTTTAAATGCTTATAAAAAGTGCAGAGTAATTATTCCTCCCACTAGTTTTATTTCCTTCCCTTTATTATAAGATAATCCCTTTATTATGCATTTCTAAGCATATATAACCTCATGTGTTGAACATGTGAGGCTTCAAAATAGCAAATTGAGCTATTTTATAATCCTACTCTCAGGAACAGCAAATAATGTGGATTAACAGTGTGTGTTCTTGTTGCATAACCTTAAGAAATATCGAGTATAACCGCACAGAGAGAGAACATCTCCAGTGGTTATACATTATTTATAAAGTTAGCCCAGTGCTGCACCTCCCGCACCACACCACTGTCAACTCTCTGTCTCTCGCTCTCCCCTCTCACCTTACACTGAGACACATTGACAGTCAGGCTGGAGGTAAACAGATGGGTTTGAAGATACATAACTTTGATGAAAAATGACGTAAATAGATAATTTGTGTAATTTGCTGTCACTGCCTTGATCTATTTCATCCTGTGAAATTGTCTCTTTTCCTTGAGTGTCAACACTTCAGCAGCTTCTCATAGAAGATATCCAGACATGTGATTATCCTTTCTAAGAGCTTTAAGTGGCTGGTGTAGATTAGGTTGCACTGTCATCCGGTGCATTCGGCTTAAATTATCATGCCACACACAGGCTCTGTTTAACTTGCTTTTGTCTTTTTGTCCCACCCCCCATCCCCCAACACACACACACACACACACACACACACACACACACACACACACACACACACACACACACACGCACACAGCAGCTGCAGTTGCAGAAGATGCGTGACTGACACTGCTAATAGCAGTATCTCTCCACAGTGACCAGGGATTGCTGAAATCTCTACATTCATGAGAAGGCAACAGGAAGCAGATTACTGAAGGATTACATACACATGCACACGTATGCCTCCGTGCTCACACTCACACACACACATACACAGAGGATATCACAGATAATGGATTTGACCACTGTCCAAGAGCGGATCTTACCCTGAATGAACTTGCCTGTCTGTCTGTCTGTCTGACTGACTGACTGACTGACTGGCTGGTATCATGGAAGAGGAGGAGGAGCCAACGGAGTCTCGATGAATTGAATTACTTTAACCCCGCCTGCCTTCCTCTGCCTCACTATCGAAATCTTTGATTGGTCGATGGGGATTAGAGACTTGTACCAAACACAGAGAGCGAGAGAGAGCGAGAGAGAGAGAGTGCAGAGTCGAGTTGACTGTCTGCCTGCTGTCCCATGATGCGTCTACACATGTAGGAGCAGGATCAGCCATACAGAGGTCTGTTGCTATGGATACCCCTGCCCTCTGTAGTATTAATAAGACTGTTACTGTTATCACTGCTATCTGCGTTTAAAGGAGATATAGAGAGAGATTAGAAGTGGATCTCTGCAGCTGACTGCAGCGTCTGGCAATCAAACAAACAAATGAGGGACTCGTGACATCAGTGGAGCAACGACAAACATTGTCATCAGCATCATTGTCACGCATCAAGAGAACAATGTCCAAGGGAGAAAGAAAAATCGTTCACTTTTTATACAGTATTGTAGATGGTTTACCAACACATGTTTAAAACAACACCTGTAAGATCACTGACTAAACCAAATGTTTGATTTCTGCCCACTTGGTTTTATATATTTCGATCCTTTCTGAGTTTCCCTTTGATATTTAAACCTCCCCCCCCATGTCCTACACACAACACAATTTTTGGAAGTCTACTTGAAACGTGAAGGGCTGGTAAAACAGAAGGCCTGGTAAAACCTTGGTGCAGTGAGGGTCTGCCCACGCTAGGACCAGAAGTGGAGGTGGAGACAATGCATGAGGCAACTTCTTCTTAGGCCTGAACGAAACAAAGTGATTAACTGTCTATCCTACTTGCAACATAACACGTTGAATTCAAATTTGGGTCTTGTCTACATGAAAACAGACATCTACATTTACCGGCTAGCTGGTTGGGGTTCTGCCCAGGACTCAACGACAAGATGTGGCAGTGGGTGCGTAACATCATAAGACAATAAGAAAGACATTTTGCTCGAGTTACCCTGAATCATCACTACTTTTCCCCCATATTACTATGCTCCTAGTCTGAGCTACCATGGCCAGACAAGACGCCCCTCTCTTCCTTCATGGCTTTGACCTCGGCGGTCACTTCATTGACCTTCGACCTCTCGGCACGGGCGTTACGGGCCTGGTCCTTTCAGCGGTGGACCAGCGTACTGGACAACGTGTGGCAGTTAAAAAGTTGGTGATGCGTGACGCCGTGTCGGTGAAACACGGCCTGCGGGAGGTCAAAATCACCCGGCGGCTGCACCATGAAAATGTGGTCCGGGTCCATGAGGTTCTGGCGCCGTATGGACGCCCGCTGCCTCAAGACCCAGCCCAACTCAGCGCCCTGTACATCGTCCAGGAGTGTATGGAAACAGATCTGGCTCGGCTACTGGAACAAGGACCGCTACCCACAGGTATGGGAAGCAAGTTTCTGATGCAATGCTTCTGGAGAGCATACATGTGAAAAGTAGAGAAAGTAGAAAACAGTAGTAAAATGACCGACTTCAAGAAAGACAAGAAGTGCACAAAAAGCTACTCAGTTGTAATTTGTCATTTTAACTGTTGGACAGGTCATGCTACTTTGCTGTTCTACCAGCTGTTGAGGGGACTGAAGTTCATCCACTCAGCGAACGTTCTGCACAGAGACCTGAAGCCTGCGAACATCTTCATCAATACAGACCAACTGCTGCTCAAGATAGGAGACTTTGGGCTGGCCAGGATAGTCGACCCCCACTATTCTCATAAGGTAAGAATGAGACACATAGCACACATAGCACACATAGCACACACAGCATGTGCACTCATAAGGGCACACACACTTGGCTTGCAAAGTGAGATCAGGAGTAAGATATATTAGACATTTGTTTTCTGTTGTGTTGTTTCCATTTGGTCTAACAGAGGTCATTAATAATAAGAAGAAACAATATCAGAACAGTTACAGAAGTAGGAACAGTAAAAACAATAGTATATAATAATGAAAGTCAAGTAAGGCAATATAAGATTGGTACAGAAGTAAGAACAATAAATAATATAAAAACAATATATAATAATACAAAATCAAGAAAAGGCAAGCTTATAAAAATAGGTCTTTTACATGGCAACTGAAGAGTCGTATTTGCTAGATCAGTGCTCGATCACTAGCACAATTTCCTGTGTCTGCTGTTAATAATAGATCATTGTTAATTTCTTCATCTTGTACGTTCCATATTGACATTGCAAATCTATATTAAGCTGTAGGTGAGTAAACAGGAAGATACTAAGCTTAGATCACTGTCCATATACTTGAACTTGATTGTATTATTTGTAGCGTTAGAGCGTGGACGTCATTTTGGCTATGAGACTTGGGTTTGTCTCCCATTCTTGTTTTATCAGTTCCTTTTGTGTAAAAATGGTGTATTTGAATACTTATATCATGATATACACATTAATTGTACAGCAAAATCAATAAAGTCAGTGAGTGAATGAAGACTTTTCTCTTTATATCTTTCAAGCAGTGTGGGCAGTTTTCCAACAATGTGGGGCTGTCGCTGATAGATGAATGTAGGGGAGCACTGTAATATTAAACATTACCTTTCCCCCCCCTCACTGAGGTAGAGCTCTTATCAGGGTCCAGATAGTGACTCACCTGCACCTGGCCTTGTGTGGTTATCAGGCAGCAGTACAGCAGTGTCTAGCAGTGGACATTGCTTTGAAAGAATCAATCAATAGGTTTACGCACACTTTTGTCCACCACACAATAAAAATGTGTGTGTCGGGGGGGCTATGGTCCAGGCTGTGTCCGTCTGTCTGCCTGATCTCAGATGGCATCTCAGACACCGCTGGTCAAATTTTTGGACGAAGCTTGGAGGGATGATGCATCTTCACACTGTGTTCCGGCATTTAAAAATGACACTGATTGGCCTCACGGGGGTGCTATAATTAATGGTCATAATTTCAAACAGTGAAAGGCCCCAACTGCTACACCACCGGTCCAGTTTTGATCACATGATGATACATCGTGATGATGCATCGTGTCATTTGCCTGCATCATTTGTCTGGGACAACATACTTACTGTTGTCTCGTTTCCTTTTATGTGTGTGTGTGTGTGTGTGCGTGTGTGCGTGTGTGTGTGTGTGTGTGTGTGTGTGTGTGTGTGTGTGTGTGTGTGTGTGTGTGTATTCATTCATCTCTGTCCCCTCTCAGTCTCCCTTTCCTTTGAAAGCACGAAAATTGCCAACTTGTCATCTGCAGGGTCATAGATTAGAGATCTTTGGCTCTAGCGACATTGTGCTTTCAGGAGAACCGAGCCTTTTCTGGGCTCATCCCATTACACATCCCCATGACTGATGCTGCCGACCTGTGTCTTTCACAATAGGCTTCAACTCCAGCCCAAACCCTGCTATTAAAGTCTTCTTCCCAACCCTGGTATCAAGTTGTATACTAATCAAACCCTGTGATTATCCTGTCCCTTGTGGATGGGGGGCTCTGAGAGATTAATGTGACAATTTACTGCCCCATTGTGGAGCTTTATTATGGACGAGAATCCCAGAGCAATGCTGTAACACTAGCAGGGCAGGATGTGTGTGTGTTTGTATATTTGTGTGTTCTTTGTGTGTGTGTGTGTGTGTGTGTGTGTGTGTGGAGAGGCGCTCTTGTGAAAGGGGATCTTTGTCAGCTCAGAGCACGGGACCAGGCATCAGCAGGGTGCAGACACAGGGGGGTGGGGTTATAGGGGGTCATCGGGGGGTGGAGGGAAGATGAGGAACAGGGGTGAGAAATATTGAGTCATGGAAGGGCGAGAAAAAGTGATACGGGGAAGAAAAAGGAGAGACAAAAAGTACAAAAGCAAAAGGAGAACGTGAAGGTGAGAAAAGGGCAAAGAGGAGAAACAGAGAAAGAACAGAGATAAAAGAGACACAGAGAGAGAGAGAGAGAGAGAGAGAGAGAGAGCAGAAGAGGACAGATGGAGGTAGGTTGGTGCATTACACCTGAATAGGGCAGAATACTAAGAGAGCTAGAATAATATTTTCTTTAATTATCTCTCTGTGACCGTCTCCCCTTTCTCTCAAAGAAAGAAAGAGAGAGACAAAATGTGTGTTTGCATGCGCACATGTGTGTGTGTTTGAATGTGCATCCACGCACTGTGTACCTACTGCTCTGTGTGTGTGAGAACAGAGTGTTCAGATCTGAGGTGCACTGAGACAATGATGAGTCATGATAGATAGATAGGCTCTACCTTTGCAGAGGTTAGTGAGAGGTGCCGTCCTTGATAAGTGGAATTCATAATAACCAACTAGAGGCCTGCGTGCTAGACTGACAGCACTGTTGATGTGGGTTGCATTGTTTTGAGTTGGAAACTGAGTTAGTGAGTTGAGTGTGTCTCACGTAATATGTGCCATCAGCCAGCAGTCATCGTTCATCAGAATTATATTTGTTTTCATTGCCAGTTATGAGTCTGTGTGTGTGTGTGTGTGTGTGTGTGTGTGTGTGTGTGTGTGTGTGTGTGTGTGTGTGTGTGTGTGTGTGTGTGTGTGTGTGTGTGTGCGCACACGCATCCACACACTGTGTACCTACTGCTCTGTGTGTGTGAGAACAGAATGTTCAGGTCTGAACTGCACTGAGACAATAATGATTCATACTATCTAGCTGAATAGATAGATGGATGAATGGATGGATGGATGGATGGATGGATAGATAGATAGATAGATAGATAGATAGATAGATAGATAGATAGATAGATAGATAGATAGATAGATAGATAGAGGCCTGTGTGCTAGACTGACAGCAGTGTTGATATAGGGTTGCATTGTTTTGAGTTGGAAACTGAGTTAGTGAGTTGATTGTCTCACTTAATGTGTCAGCCAGCATCATTCATTTTTCACAATTTTATTTGTTTTCATTGCCAGTTATGTGTGTGTGTGTGTGTGTGTGTCTATGAATATTTTAGTGTGTGTGTGTGTGTTGTGATAAGAGATGATGCTGTACTATTTGTGACAGTGTTGACACCAAAGCAGATGTATGTGCTAGCATCGTCTCTCTTATTTATTCTCTATTTATTCTCTTATATATTATTATGTAATGCAAAGGCGTCGTGTTTTCAATCATTTTCAGTAATTGCCTTCAGCAGAGATGAGAGATTCAAAATGAGTTCAAGTATTCATATCGGGCTATGGAAAAAGCCTGTTAGTCCAAATTAGTGGTCACATCTCCCACCCATGCTGCCTCAACATGGTGCCCATACATCAGACCTCACATGTCATTATGTGAGTTCTGATGTATGGGCACCATGTTGAGGCTAGTCTAGATTCCTGGACATGATCAAGTCTCTTCCAAAGCTGCAGGCAACAAAGCTAATGATCTCACACCATCTCCTCCCTAATGAACCACATCCGCCTGTCCTCTACGCTCTCTAATTGCTCTCCTCGGCTCTTATTTCATTCATTTTCCCAGCACTTCTATCTTACATGATCAGGCTGTGCTGTCATCCACGTGACAGTGTTGTCAGGGCACTATGACTTTGCGGTGCGTTGAAATTGAGGCTGTTTGGCGGGCCTGTCTGGAAGCGCACTTCTCTAAGTACAAACACCAACATTTACCCAGGCAGAGAGGACAGCCGGGTTGAGGGGAAACAGACAGGGAGGGAAAACAGTATTTGTGATGTGAGTTGAGATTATTTACAGTGTGTGTGTGTGTGTGTGTGTGTGTGTGTGTGTGTGTTTCTGTGTGTGTTCTGTGTGTGTGTGTGTGTGTGTGTGTGTGTGTGTGTTTACCTCATCACCTGCTGAGACAGCCCTGGATCTTGCTAGAAATTATTCATGATTTGAATGAAGGACAGAGATAAAGGAGAAGAGGAGAGAGGGAGAAAATGGAGAGAGGGGGGAAGCAAGAAAAAAGGAGGGAGGATGAGAGAAAGAGAGAGAAAGACAGAGAGGGAGAGAGAGAGAGAGACAGAGAGTGAGAGAGAGAGAGAGGAGGACACAGGTGAAAATTAACAGAAGGGAACTGGGACTGGCAAGAATGAGAGAAGGAGTAGGGCTGAGACGAGAGGTGAGAAAGGAGGGATGAAGCGAGCAACAGGGTGAAAATAGAGAGGGGGAGTGAAGCATGAAGAAAAGGGCAAGGGAGAGAAACAGACGTAGGTGATGATGATGACGGAGAGATTGAGCTGAAGGGGAGTTGGGAATAAGGGAGACAGATGGAGAAGCGAAGGGGAGGCGATGGCTGCAGGAGTCGGTTGGAGGGAGGGAGCGAGAGAGAGGGAGGAAGGAACCCAGCAAACATTTTGACATTGAACAGATGTTGAGATGCCGTCTGTCGTCACTACCTGCATCATTTTGTGAAACGAGGAACTAAATATCTTCCTGAAATTAATTCAAATTCGTTTCCAAAGCTGTTTTAACATGTTTAATATTGTTTTGGGGGGAAACTTTGTGCTCATTTGAGTTAAAGCTGAACTTGCCTCCTGCATGTCACTCTCTGTCAAATGCTTGCTGGAAAGGAGAAAGGAAGGCTTGGGAGGGAGAGAGGGAGTGATGAGCGATTGGAGGGATGGATAGAGAGAAAGAGGAGGAGGTGGATGTGAGTTTGTCTGACCCTTATTCAACACTGAGCTGTAGTTTCTGCACTGTCATCTATTGGCACACGAGGGCGGGCACAGAGGGGGGGGGGAGATGAAGCCACAGTGAGAGCCGGGGAGGGATGGAGAGATGAGGGAGAGAGAGAGAGAGAGAGAGAGAGAGAGAGAGAGAGAGAGAGAACTGTGAGCAAGGTCGAGAGAGGGCAAAGAAGGCATGGAGATGACAGGTGGAGAAGAGAGAGAGAGAGGAGAGGAGGTGGGAAGGAAGAATGGAGTGAATGGGAGAAAGGGAGTAGAGAGGCTTGGGGAGAGGTGGAAGGAGGGAAAAGGTGAGGAAAGGTGTCGGGGGCATAGAAGGGGCAGAGGAGAAATGGATGAGTAGAGACAGTGAGACTGTAGGGAGTAGTGGAATCAAAAGCCCAGAGAGAGAGAGAGAGAGAGAGAGAGAGAGAGAGCAAGAGATAGGTGAATGGCAGAGTGGTAGAGAGAGGAGGGATGGAAATAGGAGACGTTGGGGGAGAGGTGAAGGGAGAGCAGATAGGGAGGGAGGGGAGAGCAGAAGAGGGGGGTGGCAGGGCGATCAGAAAGGGCCAGGAGAAGGATGGTAAGAGAGAGCAAGGGAGAGATTACGAGGTCAGGATATGGTATGGAGCGAGTGCAGGGATTGAGGGATTGAGACTTGGGAGATTAGAGGGCAGGGGAGGTGGCAGCGATGCATGGAGCGGGGCAGATAAAAGGTAAAGAGCAGTGCTAACTATAGCAACGGGGGAAAAAAATAAATCCCGTATGAATACATCCCATCTGTGTGTGTGTCTGAGCCTATGCCCGCCCGTGGCTCTTCTCCACGCGCAGAATTATAGATGATGTTTCGACGCAGGTGAACCTGTAAAGGTAAGGGAGAAAGCAGCCTTGTCAGAGCAGCCCTAATGAGAGGCAGTGTGTTGTTATACAGCGGAGCGGAGCAGAGCATCAAAGGCCCGCTGAAACGCCGTAATTGGCGGTAGAGGAGCAGGGGAAGGCTTTCTACTCCAGTGTATATCCAGAAGCCACGTTCAGTCTTCATGTAGCTGACATTACCAATGAGGAAGTCTCTGTGGTTGTAAATCAAAATATCTCTTTTAGCGCTCGGTTTTACTTATTTTGTGTCTGACATTACAACAACTGTGCTTGCTCTCCGCCAAAAACACCTACTAGCATTCCTGATGGATTGTGTCGCATGCACACAAATCCATCACTGCATACACACACACACACACACACGCAGCACGCAGAAACACACATGCACACACACACATACACAACTAAATGGTAACGTTGGTAACGGTAATGGTAACATCTGTTGCATTCTCATCATGATCACTTTGTCTCCCCATCTCTCTCTCTGTCTCTCTTCTTCTTCTTCTTCTTCTTCTTCTTCTTCTTCTTCTTCTTCTTCTTCTTCTTCTTCTTCTTCTCCCTCTCTAGGGCTATCTGTCCGAGGGTCTGGTGACTAAATGGTATCGCTCCCCTCGTCTGCTCCTGTCCCCCAACAACTACACCAAGGCCATAGACATGTGGGCTGCTGGCTGCATACTGGCTGAGATGCTCACTGGCCGTATGCTCTTTGCAGGTACCCGTCTGTTGCTCATACAACTGAAATGCACTGAAATCTCACTGTATAGGATTATTATTTTTTAAACATAGTGTTATCATGTCCTTGATGTCCTGCAGATACATCATATGACATCATTGATCATTGATTTCATGGCATATTATGATCAAACCATTAGTGTCCTAACCTGTTAAACCTCTTAACATCTCCAAAATTCCTCTTTTCAGCAATTGAGAGAAACTGTTGTTTTTCATTTCACACCCTGGTATCTATGACATTTTCCATCTGCACAGCCAATGTTATGAAATATTAAATACCCATGGGAGACACTGACATCTCTCAGTTGATGTAAAAGAAAAAGATAACCAGAACACCCTAGCAAAGAAAACAAATGTCGGGATGAAACACTGACAGGAATAAGGCTTCTCTGAGTGGTTGAATACACACAGTAGTATGTATCAGTAATAGAGGAATCGGTTGTAATCAAACAAGCCATTTGTGTCTGAAGATAAATTTAGCAAAGAATGAAAATCAGGCCCAGAAAACATCTTCAAATGGGAAGAGTAACATCAAGTGTGAGAAAAGGATAGTCTTTGTGTTTCTGTCCTCCTGAGTGTCCTCCACCAAAGACACTTTATTCTCTTTCTGCAGGCTTTTTATTTGCCTGACCAGAATAACAATGATGATAGAGAAATGCTTGCTGTCTAAAGCAGATGTAGTTCCTCCCGACAAGCTAGATTTACCCCCACCAGCAGAGATGGTGCCCTCTGGTGTTCCCAATGCTACGTTTTATTAAAATGCTGAAACAGCTTGAATGTTAGAGATGTTTCTCTTACTCTTCACTTCACTTCCAGAGTTAACAAAGTGGATTCATTATATATATTTTTCCTCACCAGAGGGGGTGCCTTGTACTTTCATCCTGTTTCAAGTACACCCTGTGTCCCTCCTTCCCTGTGGCGAATGTGTTGTTATAGCACCCCCTGCTGGTGTGAATGAACTCGATGGCAGAGTTTAACAGAGTTTAACAGAATTTGTTTTTTTTACTTGCAAACAATTTCACCGTGGACCTAGAATATTTGGTCCTGTCTGCATTTATACCTCAATTTGGCCTCCTCATCTTACCATTTCTCTCTCTCCTAGTTATTACTCGTGTTTGACCTTAATTGGTCCCATTTGTCTGTCTGCTTCTGTAATTGGTCCTCTGTCTCCTCCTGCTGTCTAATTGGTCCGTTCCCTTCCCCAGGAGCTCATGAGCTGGAGCAGATGCAGCTGATTCTCGACACAGTGCCTGTGCTGAGAGAGGAGGACAGACAGGACCTGCTGCAGGTGATGCCTCATTCCTCTGTCTAAAGTGTGGACATTATAGTTTCAGTGGCATGTTAGCTGCACAATCCTCACAATCCTGTTGTCTTGGTTACAAATGATCACAGGGTTTTTATATTGAACATTGTACCATTGTAAGGCATTGCTATGTGTTTTCAGCCAACGGGTTTAGTTCTCGAGATGGGGCAGCAATGGTGGTCATGTTAAAACCTGGCTCAAAACTCTTTCCAACAAGGGCTCTGCCTCTTCATGTCTTTCTTTCTATCCAGCATCTGCTTCACATTAGGAATGTAACGATAACAAGAGGAACAAACCTATACCTCATTTAAAAAAAACGCCGAGCTAAAAAGTAATTTCCATTTCAGAATAAGGAAGAATTGGAATGATACGGATGTGTTTACCTCTCTCTCGTCTTTCTCCAGGTGATGCCTTCATATGTCAGTCACGCGTGGAGAGTCAGGAGGACCTTTTCTGAACTGCTGCCTGAAGTGGATGCTCAGGGTGAGTGGCGGGGAGGGATGGCGTGATGGAAGGAGGAGAAAGGTCAGGCAAGAGAGGAAGAGTACGGGGAGGGACGAGGTAAAAGGAGGAAGTGAAGAGGAAAAGACAAGTGACAGTAAGGAGGACCCTTGTTGACCTGCTACCTGAGGAAAATGCAAGTGAACGACAGGGATGGAGGAATGACAGACTAGACAGAGATTAGAGGGGTGTTGAGGTTAGTTGCTGCTGTCTAATCTGACTTTAAAATTCAGCCATGAGAGGGTTAGATGAACAGTATTACAATGTTTGACTTTCTCCTCTCCCATGCCTCATGCCCCATACCCGCCTCCTTCTCTCACCCCTCCTCCCTCTCTTCTCCCCTCAGCTGTGGACTTCCTCGAGCGTATCTTGACCTTTAACCCCGTGGATCGTCTGACGGCTGAGGCAGGCGTTATCCCACCCCTTCCTCAAACATTACTCCTGTGCACAGGACGAGCCCACCTCGTTGCAGCCCTTCCGCATCGAGGACGAACTGGAGGACAGCCTTGTCACAGAGCACAGCAACAGCAACAGTCAGGCTTCTAGCATCCACTGGGATAGGTGGGTGGGCTTTTTTTTCATTGGTTGGGTAGTTGATTGGTTCATTCAGCTGGATCAAACTACCACTGCTATGATATAGTGTACAGCAACATACAATATATCACTTCTCTGTTCTTTAACCTATAGAAAATACATTACATAGCTGGTCATTTATATTATTATATATTATTATTATTATTATTATTATTATATTATATTATCATTTATATGTCAACACCGCTTATCATAGTAACACAAACCCCTAATTCAATATGACTGTTGACCTCATGGCTCTCACTCTGACATGCAGGTGAAGTTATAGACTCGTAAATAAACAAGGCTAAGCAGGACTTTAAAATACGCTAGTTTGCCTAGCAGTGACTAGACACGTTCTGCAGAAACTACACTATTATAGCTAACCAGCTCAAATCTTTTGAGTGATGCAGCTCAATGTCTGTAAAAGTTCACAAGTAATAAAATTACAAACTCTCTCTCTCTCTCTCGATCTGTTGATGTCCTTTTGAAATCTTCGGAGGAACTGCTCTGTCTACTATTCTTCTCACCCCTACCATTCTCAGCACCAAAGGAGTGTTTATGTTCACCATCTGTTCATGCATCCAAACATAAAGTGTTCTCTCTTGTATTGTTTCCAATTAGCCTAGGGCCTCCCTACCCCACTTCCTTACATTCAGGGTGAAAACAACTAACCATACATGCATTATTGCAAACACAGCTTCTTCTTTTTTATTTTTATTATTATCCTAATGCCTAGTCAGTTCTAGGCTGCACACCCTTGCACTATACGGTATCTCTACCTTTGATTTCCTAGAATGCTGCGTCAGGGCTGCGATGTGCATTATTGAAACATTACCCCATTGAGAGCCATGTGAAATATGTTGAGGTTAATTATTGGAATTCGTTAAAGACACTCTAGAAGCTCGTTAACTCCAGATATGAATTAATTCTCCAACTGAGAACTGCCACAGCATGGCACTGCTGGCGTCTTACATGCCAATTATACTGGACTGCCATATGGGCTTGGGTGTGCTTGTGCGTGTGCGTGTGCGCGTGCGTGTGAGTGTGCATGTGCGCAATGTGACTTTGATTTGCCCAGAGACTGTTTTCTGGGTTTCTTTATTGATCATTGATAATTAATAATTGATAATTGTAAATACACAGCTTAACTGATGCCCCCATTCATCTACATCTAAAATCATTTCCCCTGGATTCACCTGGTCAGTCTTTTTCATGGAAGACTAGGTAGTCACAATATTTTGTACACGTAGCAGTAAAAAATATTAACCAAAGTAAGATAAGATAAGATAAGATAAGATAAACTTTATTGATCCCGCCGTGGGGAAATTCACGTGTACCAAACTAAAGTAACCAAACCAAAGTAAAATTGTGATTTATGAGACTGGATACAAGAAACACCTCCTCGCCTCCTTTCTAGTGCTTCATGTCTTCCTTTCTCCAGGTACGAGAACAGTCTGTCGACAGATGTGTGCTGGCAGCAGTCGGGGGGGAGGTGTCGCTGTATGCCCCCCGGCCACATCGCCTCCGATCTGGGAGACACCACGGAGGATGAGGAGGTGCAGAGGGACCCCCGTGCCAGTTCCACCTCACTGTTAGGGGAGGCGCAGGTTGGATATACATTAACAATTTGTCACAACCAACTCATGTTGTGACGATAATCAGGAACTTACTGTATAAACATAGAGGTCAGCATCAAGTTGGTGAGGTCAAAGGTCATGCATCAATGCATCATTGTCAAATTAATTGTGACACCTTGGTACAATTACCATAAACAAATGAGACCATGGGCGGGATATTCTCTATCTCATGCCAGTGGAATTGTTTTCTTCTCAAAATTGTTCTCAAAATGAAGACCACATTTCCCATAAACCCTGTTGCAAACTTTTTGCAACTTCCCCACTAACTCTAACCAGCATGCGTTTGTTTATTCTTTTGCTTTACTGAAGAGGATAAATATGGTGGAAATAATGACCTTTCCACCATCTGACATTGCAAGAAACTGAAAGCTTTAGCTCCATTTGCACTTAAAGAACAGCCCTCTTCCTGTTCTGTGTTGTAAAGCAATTTCCCCGGTTGGCATAACATATGTGGATTTCCTGCAAAATCCAACTTGGTGGCACACAATGTAAAATGCAGTGGGCCGGTAAAGGCTGCCAATCATCTTGTTTGTTCATGATAATTATACTAATGTCGCCAAATTAATGTGGTGATGATTTATTGATGTTTAAGTTCTACAAGTAGCACCTTTAATGACAAATTTGGTATCACTGCAGTTACACACAATGCAATCACACAAATCTTCATTACCACTTTCCCCCTTTATCCCTCTCAACCCACCCTGCCCCTTTGTGCAGGTTGACCCACGTAAATATTCCCACAGCAGCTCGGCAGAACGCTTCCTGGAGAACTCCCACCCCTCTCTGGACCGGGCCTGTGGTGTGGGGTCGGGGGAGCTGGACTGTGGCCGCTCCTGTGACTACAAAGTGGGCTCTCCCTCGTATCTGGATAAGATCGCCTGGCGGGAGGGCAAGCCGCAACACTACTCCGAACCCAAGCTGATCCTGGACCTGTCTCACTGGAAGCGTAACAGTAGCAGCCTGCCCGTCCCCGCTCAGCCTATTGGAGGCAGCGTGGAGGACCTGGGAGAGACGAAGGCAAGAGGAGGCAGAAGAGGGAGAGGGAGAGGAGGAAACGGGGGATTTGTTTCAGGAGATTTCTCGCTGGGTGGAGAGCACCCAGTCTCATCTTCACTCCCCCAGCCCTCCTCTGGAGCCCCTCTCGCCCTCCTGCTACACCTCCTCTCCTCCTCTCCCTCTCTCCCCTACTGACCTCCCTACTCCAGTCTTCCATCGCTTCTCGGAAGTAGTGCGGCAGCCGTTGACTGATTATGATGAAGACAGACTCAGCCCTCTTCCTCCTGCCACCTCTTCCTTTAACTCTCTTCCCTCACTTGTACCCTCATCTCCCACCTCTCCACTTCCTCCTCAGTCACCTCAATCAGTCTCTCCTCCCACCTCTCCTCTTTTTCCTCCAGAGTCTCCCACCCTTGATTCTGCTTCCTCCCATTTCCCAGCCGCTACTGAGGATCATTTGGAATCGCTTCCTGTCAAGCGAGAAGAGCGGCTGTTCGACCTGGATGTGTTTATCTCCCGAGCGCTCAAACTGTGCGGGCAGAGTGAGGAGAAAGGAGAAGGAAAAAGAGGAAGAGAGGGAGGGAGGAGGGACGAAACAAAACAGGCGAACATTAATCAAAGGGTGCCCAGGCTTCCAGAGCACAGGCCTCCACCTCCACAGACTCCCAACTCTTGATGTTGACGTCCAACCCCAAGGCCTCCACAGATACACAATAATAATAGGTTGCATTTCCAAATGCTCACAGTGCTTCACGCAGTGAGGGGCGTCGATGGTTAAATATGGTTATCCTGCTTAAAAGGTTAGACCTTAGTCTCAGCAGCTGTTGTCTTTTTGGTGCAAGGTCTATTGCAATGGCACATTACGTGACTAAAAACTTGAACAAGCAATTCCACTGCTTTGCCTAGAGGTGCTTCCAGGCAATAAATATGAGGGGTGAGGAAAACATTTGGGTTACAAATAAAGAACTCTGCTTAACTTTGCAACATGTATAGGATTTCTTCTAATACAAGAATATCCAGAAATGATCAGCCAGGTAGCGATTGTGATATTTATGTGTGCTATCATAAGTCATGGGAAAGACGTGCCTAATTCTGACTTTATAGTGGTTTATTCTGTTGCAAAAGACTGACAGTTTGCAGTCAGATAGTAGTAGTTGATAATAAGAGTTGGGGTACTGTGCACTGCATGACAGAACTCTGTTTGAGTTCAGTTTTCTGTTTTTCTAACCATCCCCTACTGTGGTCCTGTCAGAATTTCCCCAAAGGTCCAACAGTCTTCCTCCAATGAAATTCCCCAAGTAATGAGAGTGACACAGGAAAGGTTTTTTTTCATTTGGCAGTTGAAGGTTTCTCTTGTTCTGGAGACAATATGGATGTTATATTTGTCACTGTTTTTGACACTCTCAGTGACTTACTGAGCTCTGTCACTGCAATATGCCTTGTAAACTTGTATAAAATCCAAACCTTTGTTGTCATATTTAATGCTGTAGTATATTTCTGATGACTGTTGACTGCTGGAGCACAATTTTATGTTAAATTGCAGTGGGTTTCATTTTATTTAAAAGTGGAGTGGTATTGGTAATAATTTATGATTTTCAGCAAACTTTGCTTGAGTTACTTTTCTGGTTTGACAGTAAGCTGTTTTAACTATCACATAAGTGCAAATCCTGTCTGCATGATGCACCAAACAAGGTCATCATCTGCTGTATTCTTATTGTGTGTCTGAAAACATACTATTTGCCTCAGTTCTAGTCAGCTAGATACAGTATCTGTCTCCATTTTGCTCATATATATGTTAGCCACAGAAAGCTATTGGCTAAATGCAAAACAATGGGACATATATTTTAAAGTACTATTACACCCTTTGGAGAATGTAGTTCCTTTACAATCTTTATATGAAATGATTGAGATGCTGCAACCCAATGCTACTAAGTATAGCCACTAACCATATAAAGATATAGGATGACTAATAATAAACTTGTATTTTTTCAACACGTTTCTATCCAGACTGTTAGACAGTAGACAGTCTCAGAATGTTACTTATTCTGATATCTCATCTCTCCTTAATCATGTCGATATTCAGAACAGATGTAATGTATTACTGTTTTCCAAGAGGAATGAAGATTTCGCAAGCCTGCTAGCCTGTGTCTAGTACATCAATCAATCCAATGCAAAATTCACCTCACTCACACAAATTTTAATAAGAGCTAATAGTGATTACATGGAGTTCCATTCCTGTGCTCAAGTATATTTTAACCTGGAGTTAATATTCATTCACATAGGCTTACACCATCCCTAGCCTCACTGTTTTCACTTGTAAAGATATACGCTGGCTCCACATACAGAACAGAAGGCTATTAGCCAGAAAGACGAGGCCACAGCCACAAAATGAATGTAGAGGAAACACTGCCAACACAGCTAAAATGCCTCGAAAGAAGTCATGTGTCATCTTTACAAATTATCTTTCAGTATATATATCTCCCATTTTTACTTGACCAAGGTAGGCAATAGCCTTATAACAGTAGCAAGCCTTGTAGATTATTTACAACCATGACTGGTAACAGAGAGCCTCAGGACTATATCCATCTCAATGCCCCAGTTGAAAAGGTTCAAGGGAAAACATTTGTTTTTTGTTCTTGTCAAATGCTTTTGCAGCTGTCAGCAGTGAAGTTACACTTGAAGTTGTTTTGAATTGGTTGACTTCTGTAATGTTCATTCCTATTATATACACTGTAGCCAACTATTATACATAGATCAAAAGCAGATTATCACTTGCACAACAGAGTATGACTAAAGGAACGAGCCATACATACTGTAAACTCAATGTGAGAAATGCTAACAATACAAACCTTTGTGTGAGTAAAAGTTATATTCTTATCTATTCAGACTTATCTAACATAAGCACATACAATTTTAGACTCACTAGCTACAATTAATACAATACCATTGGCAATTTCAATCAATAATGTATCTTTATGGTAACAACGAGAAATGGATTAGAATTCTGTATTCATTGAGGATGAGGAGGACAAAAGGACTGTCTTCTGAGGCATTTATCTATTTATAGAAATATGTACTCCAGGCAAACTAAAACACAAAGCAATTGAAAGGAATTCAGTTAATAATTGATACAGGCCTGGTCACATTTTGCATCAGACAATTTCCTCTGCAGGTAACATAACAGCCAGCAATAATATCAGTGACATGTGACACAATAATAACACATATGGTTGCTTTTTTTTTTAAGTGTGTGAAGCAATTTAGAAAATGTGCCTCAGTACACCTTGATGCTTCCAGCTTGCTGAATGTAACATACTCTTTCCCTCCTGCATGGCTTTCAGAACTATCAAAATAGCTTAAACATTGTTGTTTTTATTATGTGGTACTTTGTGGACCCGTCAAATTTTGGTGGTTTCTTCTTTCTTTTGTACTCACATGCTTTAAGGAGGTCTCAGCTTTTCATAGGAGAACAACTGTGAGGTTTTTAATACTTAGTATTGATTGACAGTATGTCATTTTGCAGTTTCTGTTTTTGCTGACAAATATGTAATAAAACACTACTAAAACTATTGCTTGACATGTGTTTTATATTCCTGGTGTGATTGCTGGTGTTAGACACATATATTAAATAAAACAAACTAGTCCTTAAATGGTGTTAAATAAATATTTGTCCTCGTGTGACTGCTTATGTGAGTACTGCAGTGAGAAAGTAATAAACGTAATTGCCAAACCCTGGGCACAACTGAGCTTCAGTGTGGCACAAATACAATATGGTGAGTGGAAGAGAAAGCTGAAAAGCTGGAAGTGATGAGTGAATCAAACTATCAGCAGTCAGTGGACAGTACACTACCTCTGCAAACATCCCCATGACCAAACAGACCACTGCTGTCCTCTAGTGTTTATACTTGCCACACTACCTCTATTTGGGTTTCAGACTGAACTAAATGGTGTGTCGGAACATTTACAGTAAATAGCAAGTATAACAACTTTAGATTGCATGTTGAAGTCTGAGGTTAATAATCATAGTGACCAATTAAAACCACAGCAAACATCCCTATGACCACTACAGACCATTGCTGTCCTCTAGTGTTTATTGTTACATATTGCAAGTGCAGATTTTTGCTGCACTGCTGCTGCACTCTTGCTGCACTGCACTGATGAATTGTTGGGAAAATCCTGCAGGAATTCAGGAAGCCATGGATCTTTGGAGTAGCTACTACTTCACCTCTGGCAAGAAATAGTGCATTATTATCAAAACATGTGTAAAATATAGTGTAGTTTGAAAGCACACGCGCAAAACAGATAGCCCCTAAATTTACCGTAAATACGAATTAAAGGCTTCTCGAAAAAAAATCCTGCGCGTGTTTTTACGGTAGTTGAAAGGGAAATTCTGGCGTGTGATTGGCTAAGCGGCGAGGTTCCTCTACACTGCTTTACTGTCATTTACTTGCCACACGCCGTTCGCATCTGTCGCTACCGTCAAGGGACAAACGGAGCGGTCAAACAGCAGTTGCCCCACGAAATCTTGGAGAAATATACTCCGTGCACTGTAATCTGCAAGGGAAAAGTACTGCTATACACACATATTCAAGCGGAGGTAAGGTGAGTCGATATTCTCCAAATAACAAGTCTGTATTCTGTGATGTGAGAACTTTACGATTCAGTGAGAGTGAAGATATTCATTCAATTATGGCAAAACGCATGGGCTCCAAATGAATGGCAGCACGCCAATGTTTAGGTTAAAAAACTCTAACAAGGGTTGTGTTTTCCTGTCAACTCAACAGACCTTTAAAAAAATACGCATTTTACATCTTCTGTTTTATTCCTTAGCTAACCGTTAGCTAGCAGTTGTCAGCTGTGCGTGTCTGAGGTTGCTAAGCTAGCTAGTTAGTTAGCCGTTGTAGCTGGCTGCAGGTGCTGGTTCGTGACACCATACCCAGTCTCTAACTGCATAATTTCCAAAAAGATGGGCTGTGCTGACACATTTTATATGCCATTCACACACATTCTTCGATGTCTGATTATATAAGCCATCTGTCTACCTTTGTATTCCCATTCTGTTTTTCTATCTAAAAATAAGAATATATGTGTGTCATTCAACAGTAACATCCCAGTGTTTTTTAAAGAACCTTCATCTTTAAATATAAACAGCTCTCATTGCATTCTTCTGTCTCACACCCTAGTCTAGGTTATGGAAAATCATTCATTAGTTTTGTTTCAACTTTATTGAGTTTTACAGCCATGTTTGCGACTCATAAAGCCTACACTACAGCTCTCAACACATCTCACACTGGTGGTTGCCAAAGTGGGGTCCTTGAGTATCCCAGGTGGTCCCCAGCAAAATAGTTTGCGCAATGACAAATAAGGGTCACTATTTTGATCATATTCTCCCCACTGTGGTTATCAACTCCATCTACAGTACAGACAATAATGCTATCCTATAGGCCTACTACATCCTAACTAACTACAAAAATCTTCTCAGGTAGGGTTCCTTGGGACCAAGTCTCAAATGGGGTTCTGTGCTACACTACAGCCACACCTAGCTCACATATTTGTGTAATAACAGTGAACCACACCTATTTGTCAATTTGAGATGGCATAACTATCTAATAATGCTATAAATTATTACTATTTAAACTAGCCTACTTGCCTATTTCTCTTTATGCCAGTGAACTCTGATCCCTGTAAAATGTAGGTAGCTATAAAATAGTATTACTGTAATCATTCTACACAGAGAAACTGGTGTATGATTGCTGGTTTGTTGGATTGAAAGAAGATGCATTCAGCAAAGAGAAAAGCACAGTGGCTTTCTGTTTGTCATTTCCTGAGTGAAACCCATCCTTATTATATTATGTCTAGTTCAGTCAATGTAGCAAGTGTTTGCCCAAATTATTTCTACATTAGAGTACCTCAAGAGCCGTTGATATTGGCTTAAGAGTTTGGCAAGCTTATACTAAGGGTCCCATCTGGCTACCTGGCTTCTTCTTTAGAATTAAAAAGTGATCATTTAGTAGTAGCCTACATGATACTATCACAGTGAAATGTGATATATCAGCTTCGAAGAGTTATTTCTTACTAAGGAATGGCACATGGAGCTGAACTGTTGAACTTAAACGTTACTGTGTTATCCTGTTAGTTGCAGTACTTGTGGAGGTCTATGTTTTATTCAAGCCTGGACAAAATATTTGTGTGGAGAGTTTAGCATTGCTAGTCTACTATAGTTTTGTTAAACATTGAGGAAGTCCATATGCTAGATGTTAGTTGGGTCGGTTGCAGTTATGCAATTATCGGACAATGTGCTAAACTAGACTGGTGTCATATTTACTAGGCTGAATCAATATAGCCTCACTGTTTAAGGGAGTTACAGAATGGATTTTAATATTAATTAGTTGGAGTAGAAGAGCTTAATTTCCACATTAACACAAAACTGGCTCATCATTGTCACTTTGTCAGAATTGCTTTGTTGGCAGACACAAAAAGCATTGCTAAGGGAGCAGAAACAAGTAACCTCAGTCTCCAGCGAGTCACACTTCCAAAAGAGTTGGCATGCCGAGGATGTTGGGAGAATGAACCTTTTTGTGACTTGAGTGAAAGATTTGCCAGAATGTGGTGCTATATTACTTAATGGGTTGAGGATTGGTAACAATTCCAGGGTTAGGAGTGCTGTTCCTTCTGGGGCCATGCTAAATATGGATGCACTCATGTTACTGCATGGTATGGATATCCACCGACTGGCATGTGTTATGCTACTGTTATGTAATGATTTCATGACTGCATACTGTTTTGTAAGTTGCCCTTTCTCTATGTGCCTATATTAGTAATCATGAGTTGTGACTGTTGGTTTAGCCTACTTCATGTCAACTTTGAGACCTTCTCGTGTCGGCAAAGCAAGGTATTACAGAATAACCTCACCTTAACAGTGGAGGCTAAAATAATACTTTTCAGAAACTGGGATGTGACCCCAAAACTGGGATGAGGATAACCAGACAAGTATCTTGAAGCAATGGAAGAAATTATTTTTGGTTGAATAAAATGGTTTTAGGCTAGAAGGTAACCAGTAGCAAAATCAGTTTTGGGTTTAGAAAAGTTATTTTAGTTATTTTGTGGAGAAAAGGTGTGGAACCACTGGGCTAAAGCATACAGTATGTTTACCAGCCATACAGTATACAGTAGAAGTGGGCTGAAATTCCCATCGCTTTGATCACAGCTCCCCTCCATCAAACAAATCAAACAAAGCATTAAAATGTCTGTTTATTATTCTCACTGCCTCTCCACTGCCTATGTGGCTGTGCTTGTAAGGTCATTCATCAGCCATTTTGTTCCAAGGCCAGGAACATGAGAAGTTTGTAGTACGTCTTCTGAATTCATCCTTCAGCAACAACTCCATACTAATGGAAAATTCCCCCCACAGTTAGCTAGGAAATTGTAAGGTCAGTACCAATTCATAATCTGATTTGATGTTTAACCCAAACAAACATAAGGTAGGCCTAATTAAATACGGGGATAGTATCTGTGACATCTCGTTTCAATGCTTTCTCCTATTTATTTTTTAAAATTTGTTTTACTAGACCTTATCTCTGTGTCTGGTATCTTGCGACGTACAGCTGCTTCATTCTCATGAGGTTGTGTGTGGACATGATTTCAGTGATTACATGAGTGGATAAGTGAACAGGAAGGGTGGTGTAGCGAGGAATGGAGGAGGGTGACAATAAATATTGTTGGCTGCTCAGATCAGTAGGCCATCATCTGATGCATTAACTGGCATAGCTATGTTCTATAGCCACCTGAACTCAGTTGCTCAGTGTGCATGTTTCCAGGACATGCAAGCATTCAATGGGATTAGGTGTCAAGCCTCTTCCTTATGTGGTCAGCCTATAGGGCTAGCTGATCTAGAAACTGAGGCATTGGAAATCATACTCAACTAGAAAAAGTAATGTTCTTTTATAACGGCTGATTGTAGTTACGCCATGTCCCTTGTTGTTCAATACAATACTTCCTTTAGACTTCTGCTAGACTTTGTTAAACTGCCACTTTTCTGCTAAGCACTAGGCTAGCACTAGCACTAGATTTCTTAATGACCTTTAAAATAGAAACTGCATGCAGTCATGTACATGTTCCTGTTCCCCACATAACTTGCTTGCAGCTACAGTTGCATTTCCTCTGTGTCTCAGATCTTGTCTTCAAGTAAGGCCTGTCACTTGTATTGTTAAATGAATTTAGGCTGTTTAATGTCAAGCTTGGCTGCTTGTTGATCCACTTCCCTTTGACATTTGTAACATGTACAAATATTGGTTGTGGAAGTTGTGCTATATGTCATGAAATAGTCTTGGAAAAGTCATGGAATTTGAATGTATTTATTATTTGAATGATATGTATTTATTTTGTTTATTTCCCTTTCCTTTATTTGGAGCTCATTGCGAAAAGGATTATGATAATCTTTCAAGGATTAGAGACTAAATTACTTCTCTCCCATCCAGATTAATGACTCTTGACTGCTGTCGTCACTTGTAATCCTTATGTGTGTGTGTGTGGGATGTCCATTCACATGCACTCAAAGTGTGTTTGTATTTGTGAATAAGTGTGAACGTATCAGTGGACTGACACCCTGTGACTTGATATCGTATCACAACATTATTGGGTGCTGATGAAATTGAAAGGTCACAGGTAGGAATGCCAAAAGTCCAAAAGTCCAAATTTGGATTCCCGGAAACAAAGGCTAGCCTAACAATAAAGCTTATTACTTAAACAATATTTTACACCCGGGAAGTATGAGCCATGGCAATAAACATTTGCTTTATGGTTTCTCTTGATTTCCCCAGGCCTGTGTCATCAGACTTGTCACGTTTTAGTCATGTATCTCAGATAAAATGTAGGCTTAAAGAGATTCTTAACCTTTAATCACGTTGCTTGAAACAGCTCTAAACATTTGTATGACCTCTATAAGGTAAGATCTGTCAATATTCGACATAAATTCAACATTGGAGATATAGTTCAGAAGGCCACTTTCAGGGCCAAAAAATGTATTTGTCTCGCCCTCCTTCAGTTGAAAATGTTCTGCTCTGCTGCACTGCTGGCTCCACCCTGATCTGTGATGAAATACTGAAGATTAGGGATAGTATGAGGCAGATGCATTGAGGAGGAGAAATCCTCCTTTGAACACTGTCTCCCAGACAGGAGATGGGGCGATACATTGAGGAGAGAAATCCTCCACCTCAAAAGACCCTCCATTGTCAAAGGGCCCTGAGACTTGGCGGCACTCTCCATTGTGTAATGTTAGCTAGCTAGAAAACTCCAAAATGTTGTCAAATGGATGTGTCAGAGGTGCAAACCCCCCACCCCCCCCTGGTTTTACAGACACACCCTTTCTTTCCTCGCTCTCCACGACTCACATTGGCACTTTTCCAGCTGGACAGAGACATTACATTACCGTGTATTTCATTGCTCTTTGAAAAGAAGCTGCAGCCTGAAGAACTCAATATCTGTCCAGCTCGTTATATTCAGCTTTAGGCTACATTTGCATTGAAGATTCCTCATTTGTTTTCCTAGCAAATGCTCATAATAAAGGCTGTGGTTTGATGTTGTTGCTTGTCCAATCCTTCTAATCCAAACTTCAAATCCCCCCACAGGGTTCTCCACATGCCTTCATTGTGTTGCTGGGGTGTTGTTAAGGACATATTGGAGTGACCTATTGTGGATGAGTTGATTGAAAATTTCCCTACATTGTTGCTGGAAATATACATCAGCATTACTCAGCTTGGGGATACACCTGGGGCCTTTCCATGACTGAGAGATTAGCTATTTATTAGATAGTGATTGTCGACCAACTCATACGGAGGAACAACATTGGCCTGTAAGCCGTTTGCGTTTTCTCAGTGGGCCCACCATTTTATTTCATTAGGAATTATACTGATTTTGTGAGGTTTTATATGTGCATATATAACAATATTTTTCATGTTCTTCAGGCTGTTAACCTATTGGAAATATTTCCACAAGCACACCGAGTAGCCAGTCCAAGAGAAAAAGTAGCCAGTGAGAGGGGTCCAGGGATATGGTCCCCCAAGGGAAAGGTTTTAATGACTAAGACTCAGTCTCTGAAATACAGCTGTGTAGTTTAGTTTGTCAATTTTGTTTCTCTTTCCTTCCTCAGAGGCCTTCTGCCAGTGTGTGTACCAGACCAGTGACTCCACCATGTTGTCCAGGTTGAGGACAACCTTGTATCTGCGGCCGTGTGTCTCTGCTTGCAGATGGGCGCACACCAAAGAGAAGGGCAAGCCCCTGATGCTCAACCCTCGCACCAACAAAGTGACTACTTACTGTTACTTACTGTTTGTGTGTGTGTGTGTGTGTGGTGTCGTGGGGTTGGGTATTGACAACCAGTTCCAATTTCGTTCCGGATCCAAATTGCCCTCTTCCTTGGAATCAATAAGCTCCAATAAGCAAACGTATTTTGACATTAGGGCACATTAAAGCTGTATGTAGTCTTCTGCCCCTAACAATTGATCTCATAGGATTCAATTAGGGAATTGATAAAGAATCAAATTGATAATTGACACGCAGTTAGCTCATGCCACACTTTTCATGGGCAAAGAAAAACACTGGTGTGCAAGTGTTTGTGTGTGTATGTGTGAGAAGATGAGCATTTGAACAGACACGGTGGTAAGCAGATGGTAGCTTTTATGAACATGTGTTGCAATATGGCAACCTTTTGTTCTAAATCCATGCCAATTATGTAACAATATATAAACGGCTGAGTGGCATAGGCCTTGTGCTTGCCAGAGTCTCCCATAGGGCAGTGGTTCATGGGTTTCCTTTTTTCTCTCTGGCCCTAATCCAGATTAAATAAAGCAGGTGAAGAAGTACAGGTTGGGGATCATGTCTTCTAAGTGCACATTATTTGTCATTTTGGCCAAGTGATGTCATTTATTTCAGAGGTTTGATAATATGCTTTAGTTACTGTGGAAAACGGTAAACAGTTGGATTGCATATCATAACTGGAACATGCATAATATAAAATGCAATTGTCAGTTGTCTCCTTTTGACCAACTTTTATCTTTTAATCCATCATGATTAATTTGCCTCATAAACCTTCAGATATTGAGGCCTTTTTTCATTCAACCTAGATCTGTTGGCACACATGACAGACTCCCTCACTCTGTCTCTTAGGAGGTGACAATGTAACTGTTTATATCTCAGGATAAGAATAGCAGAGAGCAGTGCGGCACTGGGTTTGCCTTGGGGGGTTTGACGTTTGACAGACAGTCTATCTTCCCTTCCACTAGGTTTTTCAATGTGGGGCAATTTTTTCATTTTGCATTTTAGGCATTTAGTTGACACTCATCCAAAGTAGAATATTCTATCAACTGAAGAATAAGTTGGAATTTATGGATAACCATCACTGAAAGGAGCATCACAATACAGAAGTGCAAGGGACAGCAATGCAAAGCTGAGAATAATATAAAACAGGATATAAAAGCACAAGAATTATTATATTGTATGTGCTGTTGAGTCTCAGCTTGTGTGTTTTGATGCAATGTTATTCAAAAAGAGAGACATAATCCCGTACAAAAAAATCTACAAAATCTACAATGGAAAACCAAAGAGTATCAGTCCTCTGCCATACAGTGGTTGGGTACAGCGCAGTACAGAATGTAGCCCTTTTAGCCCAGGGCTTGTACACAAGACTGACACTGAAGGCTCGCTTTTTTGCAGGAATGGAATGGACCAGCTTTGGTATCTGATGTATTCTCTTGTGTTATAACCGTGGAATGGATATCACATAGAGATACAGTGGGCGTAGCCTTGGTTGGATAGAATGCATTGGGTAGTGATTGGTATAGTAAAAACCTGCCATCTACAGCCAAAGAAACAGCTGGCTGATGGCTGCTGTTAATTTCCCCATGCTGCCTGACTCAGTTTAGCTTTAAACACTTACTCCATAGACCTTCAAGGGATAGTTTTTAGTTTTCAGCGTGTCATTTTAGTCTATTCAAGTGGCATTTGCCAGTGTTTTGATTTTTGAAATGATCAATCTTCTACTTCTGAATAGCTTTGTAACTGTCTTACAACCGTTATTAATTATATAGAGGCTCTTTATGATTTTTTTCAGACCAATTGACTTGACTTAGGGATGAAAACATAACAGAGGAGAAAACATGCAGAGGGAAAGATTCTGTCTTTTTGGGTAGATTGAGAGGTCCTCAGTGGTTATTCAGATAGCCTTCATAATAAGCTGAACCTCGTCTTTAACAAAAGGCTATTCTTGGGTTGTGTTTGTTAGTTTAGCGCCATTTAATACCCATTACAGGTGTGAAAGTCTGACATGTCTGGAACGCAGTACTAGTGCTTCACAGCTTTCAAAATCAATCTTGGCAATTAATTAAAAAATTCAATTTCAGTTAAAAAATTGAGGTTCCAAGGTTTGCAACATGACAAAGATTGCAACATGTTGTATTTTAGTGAGAGGAACTGGAGTCAGTGAAGTGAAATGCATCATCAGCATGACTCAGCATTATGCCAGGGGAGCCCCCCACAACACAAGAGCTAGCTAGACCAACTCCGAACCCCCAACACACGTGTTGCCTGCTATGGCTCAAATTTCATCTGAGGCAGGGCTTGTGAACACACACACACACACACACACACACACACACACACACACACACACACACACACACACACACACACACACACACACACACACTTTACACAAACATGAATAATTTGAACCCCTCTTCACCACCTCCACCTCCGCTATTCCAATCTCTCTTTTCCATGGGGTGTTTCTGCCTAGCGTTTTCTTCATTGGCTTCTTGGACCCCACTCCCCTTTCTCACCTCCTTTCCTTTTCCTGTCCTCTTCCTGCCAGAGTTCAATAGGTCACCATGGCAGACATATAGACAGCTTTGAAGTGACGTGATACGCCATCTGGCGGACGTCCACAGCTCTTGGCAACAGTGACAGGAAACAGCTGATTATGTTCCTAAACTTATGACTCAGCCATGTCAACAATATTGAATAGATGTGTTTAATTTGCGTGCTGTTTTTGGTTGGTCTGTCTGAAGTCATTGATTTTGAGTTTAGATAATGTCAGCTAGTTGGTTAGCTCACTTAGCTCTCTTCTCTCCCTTTCTGGGAATTCTTTTGTTTTTCTATCTTCACTCACTCAGGAAATGTGGAATATGGAAACAGAGGGATTAAGAGAGAAAATCATTACTCTCTCATCCCGCTATCCCTTTAGCACCACACTTTCAGGAACGTAGGTTCTGTGCCAAGGGGCTCTTGATGGCTGAGGTGGAAACCTTCCTCCATTCCTCCATTTCCTAACTCATCCCCCTATCTTTTGTCTCTCTTTCCTGCAGGGCATGGCCTTCACCCTAAAGGAGCGACAGATTTTGGGGATGCAGGGTCTGTTGCCTCCCAAAGTGGAGTCTCAGGACATTCAGGCTATGCGCTTTCAGAATAACCTCAAGAAGATGACCGACCCCCTGCAGAAGTAAGGGCCAGCTTAAAGCATAGTATACCGTAACTTGATCTATTTAAACACCTGCTTATAGTTTTGCTCAACTTTGAAAGGGAAACAATGCAAACACTTAAATTCATCATCCTCTCTTCCCCTCTCCCCTTTCTTGTTGTACAACCTTTCATCTGCTTCCTTGGCTACAACCCTGTCCACTTTCCACTCGTCCTTCCTCACCATCCCTGCCTCTCTCTCCCTCTACACCCCACCTTTTTTCCTCCTCCTCTACGCAGGTACATCTACCTGATGGGGATTCAGGAACGGAATGAGAAGCTGTTCTATAGAGTGTTGATGGAGGACATAGAGGAGCTGATGCCTATAGTCTACACTCCCACTGTAGGCCTGGCCTGCACACAATATGGACACATCTTCAGGAGACCCAAGTAAGAATGCAGTAGTAGTAGTAGTAGTAGTAGTAGTAGTAGTAGTAGTAGTAGTAGTAGTAGTATTTTCCCCATTTATAGTAGCTAGAACCTTGGAATGGCCCATACAATAGCCAACCATGATGTTTTTTTATTTCACCAGAGGCTTGTTCATCTCCATTCTGGATAAAGGACACATCCGCTCCATCCTGGACAACTGGCCAGAAACTAATGTTGCAGTGAGTATCTGAGTACTACACCATTTTAACACCACCTCAGCTAAATTCTGTAGCTGTGAGTAACTAGCACTCCACCAGAGTATTAGTACTATCACTACCTAGAAGAGACTGAGGGTCATCCCTCCTCCTCCCAGAGACTGAGTATCTTAGAACTGAATCATAGATTAAGATAGTTTCTTATGGACTCATCAGGAGATGGGCAGCCATGGAGAGTAGTGGATTCCTCTGTGGTATTTCTCCATGTACAACACTCTTGTTCAGTGTTCTTCTTATTGTGGACTCAGACATTAGCAACAGACATTAGCAAGTGCAGATCCATAGCTGTTATGCTGGAGTTCTTCTGGTCTCTGTTGTGAAGAGCAAACTCTGTTGGTAACCAAACAGTTCTGATAGAGCAGGACACCTCTAACCCATATCTGTATGTCATGCCATTGATTGAATTTCCCGACTCCATTTACTCCGTTTCATAGGCGTCATTATCCTACAGGTTCAGATAGATACATTTTAGGACCAATTAATGCAGAAATCCAGGTAATTCCAATGGGTTCACACACTTTTTCTCACAACTGTAGTGTTGATCACAATTAGAAAGAATACGTTGTGTGAGTTTGTCATTATAATCTGTTATGTTGCAAACTAATGTACCTTTTCTCCACTGTCCACTCTCTTTCCAGGCAGTAGTAGTAACTGATGGAGAACGTATTTTAGGATTAGGGGATCTGGGCGTTTATGGCATGGGCATCCCTGTTGGAAAACTTTGCCTCTACACTGCCTGCGCCGGCATCAGACCTGAGAAATGTCTACCAGTGGTGATAGATGTTGGCACAAACAACGAGGTAGGGAGGTGATCTGTGTGTGTGTGTGTGTGTGCGTGGGAGTAAGTGAGAAAGAGCTTTATCAGCATTAAATCGTATCTTATCTTATGTCCTTGCCCTCCAATCAGACCCTCCTCAAGGATCCGTTCTACATGGGGCTGTACCAGAAGCGGGACTGCTCTCAAGCGTACGATGATCTGATAGATGAGTTCATGGAGGCTGTCGTGGACAAATATGGCCAGGACACACTGATCCAGTTTGAGGACTTTGGGAACCACAACGCCTTCCGCTTCCTCAGGAAGTACAGGGAGAAGTACTGCACTTTCAACGATGACATCCAAGGTCCACATATAACCCTTTTCACAACACTTTGGGCTAGTACATTGTGATATGTTAAGATATTGCACTACATGGTTCTGTCTCCGTGTTATATCTCAGGCAACATTTAAGATATTACATCCACAGTTTCGCCTGTTTTTTTGAGCATTCATCTCAGTTTAATGTATTTCAGTTCAGTGTAGCATATTTGATTTGAACTCCTCAGATTGACTCAATTAATATCCGCTTTGTGGCGTGCGTGCGTGCGTGTGTGCGTGTGTTTGCAGGCACTGCATCTGTAGCCCTGGCTGGTCTGTTAGCAGCTCAGAGAGCCATCGGTAAACCCATCACCGAACACAGGTTGCTTTTCCTGGGAGCTGGAGAGGTAGGCCATATACTTTCATCCATCTATCAATCTTATTTTTAAACTGTGATTTAACCAGAGGAACATGCTCTTTTTCAGCAACCCCGGGCTCAAAACACTTACAGAGTTACACATTTGCAGCTGGGAACTGATTAACAGCTCCACTTTGTTTGGGTTCAAGTGCTTGCTCAAGGAACCTCGACGGCAGTGTTTATCTTCCACTTTCCTTATGGATTTGAGAGATTCTCAAACCCGCCTCTTACTTATTGGCTAGTTTGCTCAGTCAACCTATAATGGTAAATAAAGTAAAGTAATTTCTCTGTCATTTTCTCTGCAGGCTGCCCTGGGTATTGCCAACCTGATTGTCATGGCGATGATGGAGACTGGGATGAGCCAGGCTGAGGCGAGGAAGAAGATCTGGATGTATGACAAATATGGGCTACTAGTAAAGGTTAGTCTGTGTATATGTTGATGTGTGTAGTAAAGAAAGGGGTTGGATCTAAGAGAGATTAGAGGAAATGTGTCTGCATGTGTGTGTGGATGCTTGTCTGCATATATATATATATATATATTTTTTTTTTTTAATATTAAAAAAACTGCTGCCTCTTTGTCAGGCTGCAGGAGACAAACAAGGAAGTATCTATGTTTTTCTCTATCTGTCTGTATAAACCTGGTATGTAATGGCTTAGTGATATAGTATATTGTGGCCACACTGTATTTATGAGGCCAGACCCCAGTAGACAGACATTAAACATATTTGTCTGTCTGCCTTCCTGACTGTTGGCATAAACTTGTGTGTAGTGATTTTATTAGATTGTTAATGATTGATATCACTGCTATCTGTCTCCAGGGCAGACCCCAGGAAACGGACACTAACCAGGAGGCATTTGTCCATGACAGTCCAGGGAATATTCAGAGCTTCCTAGATGCTGTCAACACCATCAAACCCACTGCTATCATTGGTAGGGAACTTGTTTATCTGTATCTGTGGAACTCTTCATGTCGCTCAATATTGTTTGAAAGGTGCATTATTAAGAACCAGAAATGGAACAGTGTTTTCCCTCAGTTCAATCTGTGATTTTTTATTTTTTATTTTTTTTTGTAGCAAGAAATGAGATGGATCAGGTCAATTAGCCAAACACCTTTTCTATAGTTGTAACTATTGAAGCTGTGAGATGTAATTATTTAAAGTCTGTTTGAAGGTTTTTGAACAGCTGGCCTAGTTTCAGGTGTTAATTCAATCCAGATCATTTGATGTGTGATTGTTATACCACCTGAGAGTACACCACATCTATTGCCTTAAACATTTCCAACAACAACATCATTGAATTTACCATTATATCATTATCTGCAAAGATTATGATGTAGCACTATTTTATTCCTTGGCCATAAAAACATAGTTGTGTGGTAATATTTTTTCTAACCTATAATCACTTCAGCAGATATAGAGGAAACCCCATTTGTTGGCAATGGCTGAAAGAAAAATAGCTGCCACAGCCGATCGGTACCATCGGCTCCAATTCTGAAAATATTCAGTGCATCAAACTGCACATGTACCAACGTTGGTGCTTTTACCCAAATCTGAACAATGTGGCCTCTTTCACCTGGAGCATCTTGACAGATTACAAGCAGAGCAGGAAGCAGACAACTTTTCTCTTCTTTCAGGTGTGTCAGGAGCTGGACGACTGTTCACCCATGATGTCATAAAATCCATGGGAACCCTGAACGAACGACCAATCATCTTCGCTCTGAGTAACCCCACCACCAAAGCAGAGTGCACAGCAGAGGATGCCTACACACTCACTGATGTACACACAGTTTGATATTTTGTTTACTTGTTTGTCTTTAATGAATCCGTCCTTCATTTTCATTCAGTCTCTTGTTCTTACTCTCTGTTTGACAGCACTTTGCCTGTCACCCTGAAATTATTCTTTCTAAAAATACTTTGGCTCTTCTATCAATTAACTATTCCTCTTTTTATCCATTTGTTTTTCCATCCATCGCTCTTTGTCTTCTTTGTCCTCCAGGGTAGATGTCTTTTTGCCAGTGGCAGTCCCTTTGGTCCAGTGACTCTGAGTGATGGCCGTGTCTTCACTCCTGGACAAGGGAACAACGCTTACATCTTCCCAGGTGAGAGGGAATTGAAAATGAATGTACTAGTCGCTAGTCTCTCTGTAAAGTGTCTCTAAAATAATCTCTAAAAAAAAATGGTGTGTGTGTGTGTTGCAGGTGTGGCTCTGGGCGTGATCCTGAGTGGAGTGAGGCATATCAGCGACACAGTCTTCTTGGAGGCTGCCAAGGTCTTTTTCTTTTACTCATTTCATGTCCACCCCATCCCAAACATTGTGATTGTAGCTTATCGTCTCATTGCATCAATCTGCATCAGTACAATGTAGAAGTTACAAAAATTATGATGAAAGCAAAAATGATGGCAAATGAAGTTTTGTTTCTTTATCAGTTAGTATCACAACATATACTTCATGGATTTTCTGAAAGCACAGGTCATATCTGAGTTTGACCTGATTTAGATAAATAACTGGGCAGTTTCATGTGTCTCTATCTTTCGTAATCGAGGAGACAGCCAAACCTTCTAACACTGTTTTCCTCACCTACCAGACCCTTTCAGAGCAGGTGACATATGAAGAGCTTGCAGAAGGCAGACTCTACCCTCCTCTCTCAAACATCCGAGAGGTCTCGGTCCAGATGGCTGTCAAGGCAAGTCTCCTGAAGGCTTAACCAATCCACCATTCCTGCATAAATTTGACCTTTTCCCACCCATTATATGATCTTAACCAATCCCTCCCCTCAACCTCAACCTGACCCTGCCAAACATAGTTAGCCACTAAATTAATAAAGCTAGCTAGCTTACATCAGCCGTCTCTTCACAATGTGACATTTTGCTGACATGATGTCTGACCAGATGCCAGAAAACTGGTGCCAAATCAAATGTACTTGTGCTTATCCTGCATCATTGGCTGATTTAATTTCAATATCTGTTTTATCTCTTGGTAGTACTTGTTTCTGCCCTTTATAATTTGTTTTTTTCTCAACATGAGCTAATACTAAACTGTCTGTGTCTTGCTGTAGGTGGTGGAGTATGTATATGCTAACGGCATGGCTTTCCGCTACCCTGAGCCAGTGGACAAGAACCACTTGGTACGTTCTACTGTCTGGAACATCAACTACGACTCCTTCCTGCCAGACATCTACGACTGGCCAGGCGTTGACTTCAACCCCAAGACTAACTAGAAGTAGAACAGAGTCGATCCTGACTGTCCCATTTCATTATCTTACTCGCTTACTTTTCTTCCTACTTCACTCTTCATCAAAGATCCTTGACATGATAGGCACCTTAGTGCAAACATCAGCTTAGATTAATGGGCATACCAGCGTCTCACTGCTGGCACTTTACCTTTCTTACTAGACTTTTGAAAAGCTGGAGCAGAAAAGCTGTCTTTACCTCTGCTTCAAATGTGAATTTATGGAGCTCTGGGGGGCCACCTGGTGGAGAACAAATGTCAATGTGGAAATGTGTACTGTCAGTTTAAAAAAAAAAAAACATGAGTACAGGGAGAAAAAAACAATAATTAAGTTTTTAGATATACAGAACAACATGCAACTGTGATCTGTTTGTGGAAGAAAAAAAAGTTTGGGGGCACAGACTGTAAAAGTGAGTGCATGGGGTTTGAAACTGACTACGGATTTCCACATTGCCTCTTTCCTTATCAACCCAAGCTTGCATCAGTCCACATTATTTGGTTATCTAAGAAGGAGGAAATGGGCTGGGAATTATAAGAGGGACCTCTTAATAGAAAGTAATGAAGATATTTTTATGAAAGGAAATTAAGTTTTTATTTAAAAACATGCGAGGAAACCTAGAGCCAGACAACCCTTGAGAAACCAGCATCCATTATATGTTTTGTTAAAGGCTTTTATTTATTTGTCTGAGCATCTACTTTTTCTGTTTTAGGCTATTTAGATGTTTTGCTATAGTGCTGTGTATTGATGAAACACCCTTTACTCCTTGTATAAGTATGTTTTATGTGTGTAATCAACACTCCTTATATGGGTTGTGGTACATTTTGCAGCTAGAAAGGAAGAATCCACAAACTCCAATACTAAAGTAACACTCCTATTTTTGAAAACTCCTAACAACCAATGATAATGAACAAAAGCATGCCATACAAATTTAATTCTAATAATACCCTAGAGATTTTAACATTGCACATCTTTTTCCTGAAACAAATCTCTAGGGTATTATTAGAGGTTATCCCCTATCCCCTATGCAGTTCATTGTACAGCTGAGACTGTACAACAAGTATTTATGAAGCTGAGTTAAGTACATCCATGAGTATGTCTGTGCAGAATGTCTCATTCCTCTGATCATATTGACCCTGAGGATGAACTAGGCTTATATTCTCCGCTCTGATCTCCAGGGTCGTCCTGTAGTCATCATCAGATTATCTTTTCTTACCACTCAAAACAAACACATTCAGGGACTGAAACAGGCAAATCTTCCCTACTTTATGAAAGAGGAAATGCAGGAAGAAAACCAGTTATTGTAAATTGTAAGCTGCTAGCAAAACACCCTAGCCTTGTCTTCTAGGTGTGCTTATTGGTGTAAATGACCTGTGGTCAACAACTCACATAATATGCCAACTGTTTTATTTATGGTTTGGGATACAAATTTTACTGGCCTGCTTGCTAATTTGTTCCTAATTTGTTCGTAACACTGCAGGATACTCAGAATACTTGTTACCGGACACCTACATTAAAAACGTAAACAAAAAAAAATCCTTACTATCATTGTTAACATAATTGAAACTAAAGGGTGCTACTGGCTATATTGCGAGTAGCTGGTGATTGGTTGTAATGAGGAATGCCAACAATGCTAACAAGTAATTTTTTGTTACCTCAAGTGACAATAGAGAAACATGTTCTGGAGGGAGATTGGTGCATCATTCCTTTCAATATGGCAGGTCTTCTAATAAGTACTGTAAAAATGATCACTGCAGTGAAATTCAGTGACACCTCAAGAGCACTAGGTCAAAGTTGGATCAATTCTTTTCAACACTCCACAATGTTATGCTTTCCAAGTATATATTTTTTCCAATATCTTCTTTAAGGAAATATTTTATATTCATATCTACATTTGATTCACTGCACTGACTTCAGTTATCTTTTTACACAAGTTGCACATGCTGGGGAGGAAGCTGATAAATATCTCGTATTAATAAGATAGTTTGCTAGAAGTTCCTTATTGTTTTATGTTCAGACAAACTGGGTACTGCAGTCTTTTATAGTGAAAAAGTAACGTATCTAAAATCACTTGACTGATCTGATTTTTGTGAATCAGAAAAGGCTGGCCAGTTACAATAATACTACTTATTCTTAGGCTGTTACATGTGGAATAGTCCCTTGTTCTCTGGTGTCAAGGGTATCGCCCTTGGGAGAGGGTTAATTTGCACTGTAAAAATGGCCACTGTGTAAAGGTTAACCTCAGGATAGTCTACTGGGAGCTTCTAACCATGTGTGCTGAAGTGCCTGTACAATGTTAAATGTCTCTTAGTCACTTATAGCCACCATATCATAGACCTCATAACACACAGCAAGCATAGCCAAAGAACACTGGAAGTTCTATTAGTAGACAACAGACAAAACTCACTCTAGACTATCAGTTTTCAAGTAATTATATAATCTCGAGAGTTGATCTGCATCTCATGTTCAACAAGCAACTTTTCCTCAGATCATCTGTACTGCTTGTGATCAAGAAACTATTTAGAAACAGTTTTACCTGTTATTAAGTGTCTGTCTGTCTTCCCAGTACTTGTTGTGACTTGCTGTAATTGTCCCGAGTTCTACTGTGTTGTATTAGAATTTGGTGATTGATATCTCACTTGATGTGTCCTGTGCCCAGAAAGTAAGTCCCTGTAGCACAGTTTACTTCCAATTTCATTGAAGTGTGAACTCCTTCATTGCTTACTTGTCCGTCTTTCTGAAGTTTATTTTTGTTACACAGTAATATTGCCTTAGCGTATGTACGTACAAAGCAGCAGATTTGTGCTGCTTCGTAATACTTAAATGTGCTGTTAAAAGTGCAGAATAAAAACAAAGTTTTACATTTGTTTCTTGTTTGCTTCTTTATCAAAATGCTTCTCATTTTGCCGTGTGTCCTAACATATCTGTTGTCCCAGGATCAAGTTATTTCATTTTGCCCTGATGAAGACATTAAATGTCTAACATTGGCTTAAATAAATCATTGATGCATACACTTTTTTTTATGCTTGGCAGCAATTCTTAGAGTGTATCTCTGTGAGTGATCTTTCCAACGTGGTTGCTGCTGCTGGTAGGTCAGCATCCCCCTCTGATAGACTCTTTACTGGGGGTCGAAAAACGAAAAAGGTTTCCATAGATTCAGACAGATGGAATGTGAGGAACGAACAAACTAAGGAACCTGTGGAATATGGACTTTGTCACAATGTTACAATATACTGTAGCCTAAACATAGAAACCTCTCACGTCTTATTATTGTCCAAGATATTCTTATTTGTGAACATGAACAAGTACAATGAAAGAAAATGGAGAACTAAAACTTGAACCTGTGATTGAGAAAGAATGATATGGTATATTTCTTTAAGTCAAACTAGACGTTTTAGACTGCTGGCCCATATAAAAGCCCCTGCCACATAAATGTATGTATGCCTATCAAAACTAAATAACTCCTAACGCGTCTTTCTGTTGAACCCTAACCCAAAACTCTAACTAGCAGCTTATCAGAAGATAAGGTATCAAGATATGAATCAAAAGATATAAATCAAATCAAACTCTGGAGGAATAAACATTTCTTTTATAGTGATATCAGATTTTTGGAGATTTTACGTGGCCTTCTCTGTCTCCTCCTTCGTTTTACCGTCGCTCGTTGCCTACGTCATCTCCGTGTGACTGTGTTTACAGAGGCACGCTGCTGCTGTACTATGAAAGCAGTGGTGAGTTCACGGTTGATGTTTCACTCAGTTTTCTTTCATTTGGGGGTACAATGACAATGGATGTGACTTTTCTGGGGACCGGGTCTGCCTATCCGTCGCCACACCGCGGCGCCTCGGCCCTGGTGCTGCGGACGGAGGGGGAATGCTGGCTGTTTGACTGCGGAGAGGGAACCCAGACCCAACTGATGAAGAGCCCGCTGAGAGCAAGTGAGTCACCTCACCTCAAAATGAACGCGTGGTCTTTTGATTGGTTGCCAAACATGGCATTTTTGATTGCAACTAAACATTTCAATTTTGAACTCATCTGTCCAGAGAACAGACTTCAGAAATCGTCCGCTTTGGCAAAAGCCATTTCTACGCAGTGTTCTGCTTATTGTTGAACAGTCAGAAAGCTGAGACCAAGTCGCTTCACTAGATCTTAATGTGATCTTAGGATGTAGGGTGGACTCTGCATCAGAATACTTAAACACAGTAGAGATGTAGAGATAGAGATAGAAACTTGATTCCAAATCCTAAGGTTACGTTCGCAGGGTCAGTAAGTCAATAAGTAAGCCAGGCTCCGAGAGTGCCGTCTAGTTTAATAACAATTTTTGTTGGGAAATTAACAGAAAGCAATGGATGACCACCCCACCATGGCCTTTAACAAATTTGTACAAATTGCCCTCTGACTATCCCTTTAAAATCAATGCTGTACATCCCTGACATCTATCGGAATATGACAGTACTTTATCATGTTTTCCATCCAGGTCGAATCACCAAAGTTTTCATCTCCCACTTGCACGGGGACCACCTGTTTGGTCTGCCGGGGCTCCTGTGCACCGTGAGTCTCAGCACCAACCCCAACCCCGTGCAGGAACTGCCCTGTGTGGATATCTATGGGCCCCGGGGCCTCAGACACTTTCTCAGGGTGACCCTAGGCCTCACAGGGTCACAGCTTCTCTTCCCTTATGCAGGCAGGTACATAATATATGGACTGAATTATTATGTCCACGGACTTGAAAACACAGACGATCTAGCAATTCTCTTTATGCTGCCATAGAAAAACCAGCCACAGCCAACAATGTGTCACATTCAAACGCACCAGTCGTTCACTGCAGTGTTCTCAGTGGGAACGCTGGTTATGCTCTGAAAGCACAGAAAACAATTGTGAATGAATACGTGTACATCAGGCCACTACAGCTGCATTTCCAAATTCAAAAACGTTGTCACTTGCCCATAGTCTGGATACTCTGACTGCTTTATATGTAGTTTACTTGTAACAAATTGTCCTTTGCTAACCATGAAGACTAGCTCTACTCTTTTCTACTATAATCACTATGTTCTACTTTATTCCTGCTTCTTTTTATTGTTCTCTACTCAAATGTACTCTCTGCTACTGTATTCCACTCTAGTACATGAGCTGGAGCCCACCCCTGATCAGAGTCCACCAGAGGGACAGCTCAGCCTTGAGGTACGTGTTGGATTGACTGATATGATTCAATAATAAATCACATATACCCCTCAGTGTAATGCAAAACACTATAGTACAGCATAGTGTTAGTGATTGGATGATTTGATACAGGATATCGCTAAACAATGCTGTCTGCATGTGTGTGAGTTAGTGCAGTATCTGTTATTTCAACGTGGCAACAGAAGCGTAGATGTTAGAGAAGGGGGCTTGTTACTGGAAGGTAATCGGTTTGACCAGCTGGGAAATCTGAGTGTGGACAGTGAATGAGAAAGAAATATTGTTTTACGATTTTGTGTTGTGTGTATTGTGTTGTTTTTATTTTTTTCTGTCTTTATCTTTTAAGATGACGACAGAGTCTGGCCCTCCTCACCCCCAGGAGCAGCCAGGACGGACCATTTCCCTGGATGTCTCCAGTGACTGCTACCTCCTCTTGGAAGACAAGAGGTTCGTGGTCAAGGCCTTCAGGTTGTTCCACCGCGTCCCGTCCTTTGGCTTCTCCATTCAGGAGCATGATCGGCCTGGGAGGCTGAACACCGAACTACTAAAGGAACTAGGTAAAGCTACTGTTTTGTAATGACATCTTTCTTCGTAGTTTTTGTCACACCTACAGTTTGTTTTTTCTCCGGTCTTAATCATAATGGAAAAATCACATGGAGTCACAAGTAGCGTGTTTATTGTTTATTGGTTTATTGGAGTTCTGAGTTCGGTAAGTTTTGTCATCATATGAGGTTAGATGTTTTGGCAGCAGGAAGACAAATCGAATCCCAGTCCCTGTAACTTTATCTAAGCACGATGGACTTATCTGTGCTCTTTGCCGTAATTTACCATCTGTGGTGTTCAGACCAGTTAACATAAAGAAATAGCTGAATATGAGCATCAGTTCAGACTGCGGTTTGACCTCAGACCATTTTGTTATGCTCTGCTTTCTGAAGTAAACGCTCCAGAGTTCAAATAAACTCCAAACATGCTTGTCCAAATGTTTCTCAATTGACAAGGTAAGCATAAAAGCATATCAAATGTCATGTGCAATTGAAGAAAATAGAAGAAGCTATACACCCTATGTATCTCTTGTGCACTTTGCTGTTCAGCCTTAATCTAATTCTACCCTGTATATCTCAATAAGTAGAATATGGCTCTAACATGGCCACGATTAATATTGTGATTCCCATTGGGGTCATGCATGCTACATCATGCATCTTTGGGTAAGAAGCATCTTCCAAATGGCAGCTATTGACTTCTTTGAACTTTGTGTCCCCCCAGGCCTGAAACCAGGACCACTTTATGGGCGCCTGAAAGCAGGGCAGTCGGTGACCCTAGAGAGTGGGCGTGTGGTGTCGCCTAGTGAGGTACTGGAAGAAACCATTGCGGGGAGAAAAGTCTGCATTTTTGGGGACTGCAGCTCAGTCCAGGGGGAAGGAGCATTGAAGGCGTGCGACCGAGCGGACATTTTGGTTCACGAGGCCACCCTGGCGGACGAGCACCGCGAGAAAGCAGTGGACCACGGGCACAGTACACCTAAAATGGCGGCGGCGGTGGCCCGGGCTTGCTGCGCACGGAGGCTGGTGCTGTACCACTTTAGTCAGAGGTACAAGCCATGTGCCCTGCTGAAGGAAGGGGACGAAGATGACGTTGTGGAGCTCAAGAGACAGGCTGAAGAAGCTCTGCAGGGCAGCGGTGTAGAAGTAACTCTGGCGGAGGACTTTCTTACTCTGCCCATACCTCTCAGAAGGTCACACTGATGCTCTCCTACCTACGTTGGTTTTATATGATTCAAAATGCAGTGAGTGAATTGCTGGGTGGGAAAGGTTGAGCAATTGTACTGTAAATCATTTTCATTATATGATCATGATAATCCAGCACCTACAATATATTGTATTACACATTTTGTCAAAAAGCTTTGTTCTGTTGAATAAAACTGTATGGATTTTACCCTTGTTATTGTTACATTTTTGCACAATTAAGCCGAGATGTATTTTGGCTCACATGCATGTTTTCTAGTTGACTTTTAGCTTAATTCTCTCAAAGTACAGTATTATCTCTGTTAAGAATTGTCACAGTGTCTCTTTGGTTTATAAGACCATCCAGCATCAGGACAAACCAAGGTTGGCAAGCTGCCACTTTCACACCTGTCTGTCCTCTTTTGAAGGAGTAGCCTTTGGTTTTCTGGCTGGTACATCCAAGTGAAAGTGAAAAAGTCTGATTTAATGGGGTTTCATTTCAGACCTCAATTTGAAAGGGTGTGTAGACTTGTGATACCCACTGCATGTACATCGCTGTGTGACGCCAGCACATAGGATAATGTTGCCAAAGGGACAGATTGAGAAGGCCGATCACATCATTCAACACAAATGCTGAACAGCGACCAACTAAATTCAAGCTTACTCTTCAAGCTTTGCAAAATGTAGATGGTCTATGATTTGATAAAGGTATTGAACATATGTCAGTCATTCCCATTTCTAGGAATATGCTTTCATTGTATGATGTGACAGCTACATTTTAAAAAATGTCAACTGTCCCCATAATAAACAGTTTCATTAGTCTTATTGATGTAATTAAACAGCTCAGTCCAGTAGTCTCACAGGGCTTTGATCGCCAATAAAATCCCAATATATACTATTTGGTGAAATTTGCCCAGTGAAGCTGGGATGAACGAGCCTTTACTAACGCTTTATACCCAACTTAACCAGAAAGTGTCAATAGTTACTATGCAAAATGTTGTGTAGTCAAACATAAATGACAGCAAATCACACCAATGTTCAAGAGTGTGCCATTGAAACAACCTAAGTAGTCAATAAACCACAACGCATGGATCAATGGTTCTCAAAGTGGGGTCTGGGGTCCTTAAGGGGTGAACATGAGTAGTTGGGATTTCATTATTTAATTTACTAAAAATGATAACTAGAGAACGCGTAACAATGACTAGTCACAGGTTTCACTCTCCGACTATCATCCCCATTTACAGTGTACACAGTTCTACAATTCAATACTGGCGGTGGACATAAGATGTTGGAGAACCCCTGCATGGATTAACTAGTGTGTGATAATGAATTACAGTATTTCTCCATTGGTTTGGCTCATTTCTTGAAACAGAAATTACATTCTGAAAATAACATGGACAAACCTCCAAACCACTTTGCAATTGTTCACAACAGAATTGAATTTCTCATTCATTTCATCAAATTGCAAATGTCTTAGTACATGTCTCAATGTCTCAGTACATCTTTGCAAATGATTAAGTACAGGTAGCCTACAGTTAGCACAATTTCCAAGTGAATAGATCTTGTTGATCTAAACTGATTGTTGATTCTCAGTCTAATGGTTGTTCTCTCCAAAACATGTCAGCATCATTTCATTATATAAGTCATCACATGCACAATAGTCTGTTCAATTGTCAAAATTAGTCAAGAACATAATACCATGAATACCATATATGAATCTCTTGGAACATTTGATACATTGATTACAGTAATTGACAGTCAGGTGAAACTAACTTGAGGAGTTTCACACATCATCAGGGCCTGGTTCACTACTCATCCAAGGATGGTCATGGTGTTCCTACCACCTTACTCTCCTTTCCTCAATCCTATTGAGGAGTTTTTCTCCGCTTGGAGGTGGAGAGTGTATGAGCATCAGGCTCAAAATCAGAGGTCCCTGCTCCATGCAATGGACGCTGCGTGTGAAGATATTACAGGAGATCAGTGTAGGGGATGGTTGCGACATGCACGCCGTTTCTTCCCTCGTTGCATCGCAAGGGAGAATATACGCTGTGATGTGGATGAGAATCTGTGGCCAGACAGACAGCAGCGTGTGGACGGCCAGGAGGGTGAGGATGAGGACAGTGACCAGTGAAGAAGTATTAGTTGTGAAACTCCAGCTTTATTTACAGCACTGTAGGCTACATATAATTTTCCTTGTTTTTTGTTTATGTGTTTATATTACAGTATATTATGCTGTATACATTTTCTTTTTACTCTGATGTATGGAAGTTACTTGATGTGTGTGAATAGAAATGGTTACAATTTCCTTGGCAGTATGAGTGCAATGTGTGATGTCAAACCTTGGAGGCTACTCTTACCGTAAAATCCTTTTTTTCAGTTTTATACACAATTGTATTCTGTTAGCTAGACAAACAAAACTAGTACAGTAACCATTGTCAATGAAGGACTGGGCTAAGACTGAGAGGTGGACATGAGGGATATTTCAATGGTCTTCTGCCATAGTGACAAAACATCTAAACATTTTGACTTGCAGTGCTTACACAATGCCAAAGGGATGATGCATTTTGGGGGCACTGACTATTTATATGAGAAAGGAATTTAGTTTTGACACATGAGTGAACTGTTTTGGGAGAGATATGAGCTTTTGCAGGTGAACCATGGTGTTGTGCTGAACCATCCAGGTTACTCTGGCAAAAGCACCAAGAGTGTTGAGAACGTCCGGTCTGTTTCAAGAAATGAGCCAAAGCAATTGAGAAGGATCTTTTGCATTTTGGTGGCACTGACTATTTATATGGGAAAGGAATTTAGTTTTGAAGCATGAGTGAACCGTTTTGGGAGAGATATGAGCTTTTGCAAGTGAGCTATGGTGGTGTGCTGAACTGTAAGACTGTTTTGCCAAATGATCTTAGAGTTTTGAGAATGTAATTTCTGTTTCAAGAAATGAGCCAAACCAATGGAGAAATACTGTAATAACCAGCAACGGTCTCAGAACCTTTTCCAGCTTTATTTCTGGATCTGTACACAAGGTATTAAAGAACAACAGAAAATACAAAATAATGTTTAACAAAAGAAAAAAAAACAACTCAATGTTTATTTACAATTCTTATAAACAATAAAGATAGCTTCTTGAACATTTCTGATAGTGAAGGTTTTGATTGTCTATATTTCTGGATATACATTTTTAGGTTTTGTAGGTTTTATTCACAAAGGTGTTTTCTTTTTCATGAAAGGTCTTCAGTTTTCTTTTTAAAACCACAACTGCAATAATTTTGTCCTTTTTAAACTTCAAAACACAATACAAAATATAAAATAAATTTTAGTGCTTGCTTACACACACAAGTCTCATACCAGAGATATCAATAAAATATCACATTTTCGAGTTCACAGGGTGGTGAAAAAACCTACTTCTACTACTTAGTTAATGGCCTTTACATTCTGACAGTTTTTCTGAGTCTTTGTACAAACCACAGGTGAAATAAATATCACTGCACTGCTAAAGCTAGAAGAGCTTGGAGGACCTACTGCATTATGCACATTGCATTAGAAGAGAAACTAGCTCTCCACATACTTACAGCAGCAGCCTTCCCTTTACCATCAAGACAAACAATAGAGACAACGTGTAAAAGATTTTTTTTCGAGGAAAAGAAGATGAGCATCTTTTACACATGACTGCAACTTTTGAATGCAAAATTCAACATTGAATAATATCAATACGTCTTAGGTAAAGCCGTTTTCAGTGGTACACTTGAGAACAGATACAGCTGGCATGCGTGGTTCAGCTGTCCCCTGGTGTCTGGGTATAATGTCTTCCAAAAGAAAAATAAAAGAAAAAAAAAGAAAAAATCAAACACCATAAGTCAATCAGTAAAATGCAAAAACAAAATGTCTGTACATATCTACAAATTATTGCCTTTTGACAAGGAATCAAATTAAAACCTTTGTATCAACACAGATTCACAAGTGTAAGAGGTCAGTTAATAGACTTTTTAAAGGCTATTTGCTAATTATTTACATGAAACACAGAAGTGAATATCTCCTCTGATGCTGGGTTTGGAAACTGAATTACTAAATCAAACTTAAAACTAATGATGGTTCATAGGCAAGAATCCTGTCTACACATGCATAATTGTGAATTATAGGATCTATGGACATGACAGACATTCATAACGATGTACCCCTGAAACACACTATTATTCAGATCACAATGCATAGATAAATTAAGTAAACTCTACTACTGCATCCATTCAACTGACAATGACCTGCCAAACATTTTACAATTCACAATTATGTAATTCAGTCAAGAGAAAACAGCTCCATTTTTGCTACTAGACCCCCAAGTGGACATGAAATTCTGATAATACAAGGCATACTCTAGTCAATACAGAGGTTAAACACAAACTCAGAGTGGCTTTAAATAACGAAATAATACTGATAGCAAGTTTATGGAAGTGGTTTGAAAATGGCGCTACTTATTTTAGAAGCATTTCCCAACATTTTCTTTTAATAATAAACATGACATATACAGCTAAAGATACCATGGGGAACGGGTTTTTTAAGTATCATTTCCAAAAATGTCTCACACCCATTGAAAGTAAAACTAAATTTAATAGCCATATACTTTATTGTGCCTGATGAGGTCTATGCCATAATGGCTATTAACCCAACCAACATCTTTTGCATTTCAATATTGTTGTGACAACAGGTTGCTAGAATGAGAATCAAAAAAGGGGGCTCCTCTTAAGTTACTCTATACTGGTATCCTTGATGACATGCTTCATAGTGTGACAGGAAAACAATGTGTGAGGGACTACAATTTGAATGAAAATGAAGGAAACATTCACATGTTCCAGTTTGGCCACTTTGGATTGTTGAGAAATAAGCTAAAAAGACAAAACAACTAAACAAGCTTCCACAGGAGAGCATAGAAAAAAGAAACCAACAACCAAAACAGTAGCAAATTAAGTGCTCTTCGCTATGATGCTTCCTGGTCTACATGCTAATGAGTGTTGCTTTTCACACAATATCTAGCCAGGCTTAGAAAAGGGACAAAGTTAAACCATTTGCCCTAGCCTGGTTACTTTAAAGTACCTGTAAACCAAACACTGATTAGGAAAAAAAAAAAAAAGTACCACTTCAAACAACAAAGGCCTGCAACTAAATACTAAAAACAGAGGCAGAAAACTAAGCTGTTTTTTGGCAGCTGAAAAGAATGGCAGGATAACATAACATAGCTCTGAAGATGTTGTGTAGATGTGTGAGGGAAGGAGGAAGATACACAACTCTCCCACTGCAGCCTCTGGGCCCCACTGTACATGGACGTTACACATCTCAAGACCGCAAAACAAAAATAAAATAAAATGGCTATATAAACTCTTGAGAGAAATCAAGATTTTAGTTCTATATGATAGACATCACTGATGTCATATTACACAAAAATGAAAACGAAAAGTATATTCATATACATATATATATATATATATATATATATAATAGAATTTAAACAAATCAGATTCTCCAGTGAGCTGAGTCTTATGTACAAGCACGATGGGGGATTTAAAAGGGAATAGGGGAAGGAGACGTGGAAGATCACTCTGATTGGAGCGCCGTGGTGTGCTGTGTGTGGTGCCGTGCATGTGCTCCCAGAAACCCATTGGGCTCACCGCTGCCAGCCAAGCTCCCAAAGTCTGTGACAGACACTGCCATTTTGGCACCGGTGATTCGGTGGTGGTGTGTCGTTGTCCGCCGTGCCTCAAAGTCTACTCCAAGATTACCCACAGAGACGTCATTGATAAAGGAGTCAGGCAGTGCCATCTTGAGCCTCTTAGAGGGGCGCTCACAGTCCTTACTGACACATACTCCTCCTAGCTGACCCAGGTCCGAGTGGTAGAAACCAGCATCAAGCATGTTGAGGCAGTCAGGGTCTGCTCCGTTGGAAGGGAACCCCAAGGACTCCTCGTGGTTCAGGGACCCTCGGTGTAGACTCTCGAGAGGGGGAAAGCTGTAGGAGTCCAAGCAACTGACCTCCGCAGGGCTGCACACTGTGGCTACACTGTTACTCAAAGCTGCAGGGAGATGGAAGATACAAATTAACACTGGGTACATGGAGCACTTCTAGGAATTCTGGGACATCTTTAAGTCATGGCAAAAAAACTATTTATTCTCTTTATCATTTGACCATACATAGCCTTGAGGGAGTGGCTCAGTCTCAGCCCCCACTCCCCACGCTGCTGACTGAGCGGGCGTTTGCAGTGGACTGGGCAGTGTTGGCGTCTGTGTGGTCGCCTAGTCCGACGATGGCGCTGACTGAGCTGCTGTGCATCCCCACATCAGATCCGGATTTCCCACCCAAATAAATTATGCAGTGTATACGCTGCTTGCCCAAACTTAACATCTATTGCACGCCCGACCGTCCTGGTAGGGGGATCCCTCTCCGAGTAGCCCTTCCCGAGGTTTCTTCCATTTTTTCGGGAGTTTTTCCATGTCCTCTGTGAGGGTCTAAGACTGGGGGATGTCGTGTACTAACCATTTATTGTTTTCACGCATTGGGCACTGTGAAGCCCTTTGAGACTGTAACGGTGATTAAGGGCTATACAAATAAACGTGATTTGATCTAAATAGGGATTCAATGCCATTTTTGATTCTCCTTATTGATTTGATTCTTCGTCAATTCTCTTATAGATTGCTATTATATAAATTGTTAGGGTGAAAAGACTACATACAGCTTTAATGGAATGCTCCAATTTCGACATACGTCATTGTGTGCAATCAGCGTCACACGAAAAGGTCCCAAAGCCTGTTACACAGCTGTCGGAACAAACACCATCCAGCTGAGCAACAGTCTCTTGGCAACGATAAGAGGACTCGATAGGACAGGAGTTCTGGAGCACCCAGCACTACAATTAACAAAATCTAACAAATCTAATGTGACTCTAGACAATATATACACTAATTGGAGGGGACATTTCCATGACTTTCTAAATAAAATTTAAAAAAAACGTTTCTATAACTAAGGTTTCTCATAACCAAAAGAGCCCTACTACTGACCTGTGAGGTCGCTGGCGGTAATAGAGTTTAGCAGGCTGAGCTGCTGGTCTGTAGTAGGCTCCATCCTCCCTCCTCCACCGCCTCCTGAGCACACAGAAGAAGAACTGTCCACCGCCAGTCCCTCAGCTTCATCCACCAGCCTATCCATCAGGTCACTGCATTAATAAAAAAAAAATTAAAAAACAGTCAAGAACGTCAAGATTCCAAGCTAATGTTGAGCATTCTTATATTCGAGGTTAAGTGGGTTTGTTTGTGTCCAAAGTATGCAAAAGCACATATAAGGATGCACATAGACGCGTGTCTTGCTCCGTCACTCACGTTACTCCAGGATAGCTGCTGTACTTCTTCTTCCCAAACCGATTCTGCTGAACAAAGAAGTCAAAGCGCTCTGACTTTTTCCACATGTAGTAAAACGCCACACATTCTGCTACCGTTCGTGTTGTGACCTGAAGAGAAGGGGTGAGAAATGGTGAGAAATCTCTCTTCTTGCAAAAAACTGTTTAATTTGTACATCTTTTCAATTATGTGTAGGCGTGCATCTCACCAAGTCACAAAACAAGACTCACCTTGTGCTTCTGTATGAGGTGAAAATTTTTGTCATACATCTGTAGTGCATGTTCAAAGTTCTTGCATTCCTCTTCCGACCATGGAGGCGATTCTTCTGTAATGAAACCAATTCAGAACTGCATCATGGTACGCAGACTTCAATACAAGCTTCAAGAGAAAATGTGACTGCTAACTAACACCACTTTAACTAATGTTATCATCCTTGGGAATTGCAATATCCGTTGACAACCCCTGACGTCATTCTGTAGCTGAATTGTGGAGTCATATTGTGTGCACCCCATGGCACATGGCTGCCCATCCCTGCACTAAATCGAAGTGCCAACTGGAGAAACACTGATCAAGTTTTCTGACCATGCACCTGCTGAGCTCTCAGTGGACTTCTATAACGACTCCTAACTCTTCCTGAGCAGTGTCTTTGACCTCCATGTCCCTGTCAAAACCAAAATCCACCCGCTTAACAGTAGAGATGTTCCGATACCATTTTTCCCTTCCCGATACTTGAACTTGAACACAACAGAACAACTCTACTTAACAGTTGTTCATTGCAGAGGTGAGGGAAAAATCAGCTGGGTGTGTCGTGGAGTGGTGCCTCATGAACTTGCATGGTCAACTTGCCTACCAGGCACATCAAAGGGCCTACTCAAAGTCCCTTCAAGAGGCACAGTTTTACTCCAACCTCATCAACAATAACCCTGAAGCGGCAATCTCTCGCACTAACATAGGCAGAGGATTTGTGCAACACCTTCACAGACTTCTTCAGAGACAAGGTCAACAACATCTGCTCTCTGATTAGAGCTCCTTGTAAGTTACACACAAGCTGAGAAAAAAGGAAAAATGCACAAAATTTCCCCAGGATTACCTTCAAATTCAGGACATCTTTCCTCTCATCTTTCTGACTGCCAAAGTCATTAACCACTCTCAAAGTTGGAAGTGTCCCACCTGCACTCAAGATTGCTGTCATCATCCCCCATATCAAGAAGCCCTGGACTCAGAAGCTCTGGCAAATTACAGGCCTATCACCAATCTCCCTTTCCTGTCCAGGGACCTGGCAAAGACTGTTGCTACCAAGCTGCAAGACCACCTAAAACTTCTTTGAAGGCTTTTGTTCTGTTCCTGTCCCTGAGTGGGTCCTGAGTGCAGCATTCAACACCGTCGACCATACCGCGCCCAAGCTCCTGCACAACACCACTGGAATCTCTGGTACTGTCTTGTATTGGTTTGAGTACCTACCCCTCCAGTAGAACATTGTCTGAAGATGCAGATCCAGAGCAGACTTGTCAACAGTGAGGTCTTTGGCCCCATCCTTTTCATTCTGTATATTCTCCCCCTCAGCCATGTCATCAGGAAGCATGGGATTTCATGTGATTGCTATGCCAACGACACTGTGCTGTACATGAAAACCGCCCCATGTCCCTCCGCTACCTTGATAAGATGAAAGGCTTGGATAACACAAAACTTCATCCAGCTCAACAGCAACAAAAACAAAAACCTAGTTGGCTCCCTTCTTCCAGATTAACAATTGCCTATAACCCATCCCCCTCCTCACCCAATCTGGGTGTCAGCCACACCTTTTAACCCTTGCAGGCTGAAAACCCTTGCAGTGAAATTGGTCCACACTTTGCAGTGTGGGCTGCAGGACTGCAGTAGCACACTCTTCACTGGGATCCCTGGCAAGAGACTCCAGAAGCTCCAGTACATCGAGAACAGCGCTGTGAGGATCCTTATGAGAGTCCGTCAGCACCAACACGTCATAGCCAATCCGGCTTTACTGCACTGGCTCCCCAACTCCTCCCGTACTGATATCAGTCTCTCAACTTCCCACTGCACTCACAGCTATGCTCTGCCCTAGCTCAAGGAAATAATTTCCCTACAGATCTCCATTCACACCCTCAGATCAAGCAACATCCTGCTCTTCCAAGCCCACAGGACTAAGCACACCTTGGGAGGCTGTGCTTTCTATGCAGCTGTCCCCCACTTATGGAACAAACTGCCTGACCACCTTAAGGCTGAGCTTCCTACCTATAGCATCACCATTGTACTCATAATAATAATAATAATATTATTGATATAATGGATCAAATATTCATGGCATCATACCTACAATATTAACATGACAATACGCCCAATATGGTGAGTTTTGCAGTTGTAGCATGTAAAAATTATTTTTGATACAGTGACAGCTTACAGTAGTTAAGAATTGGCACCTGATTACTTTCCTCCATAATGTAAAAAGGTGCCAAACAAACTGCAAAGTAAGCTGCTATCCAGGTATGCATGACATATGACCCATGTGTCAGAAACGCTGGTATTGCACTACTGACCCTCTGTTTCATTTGCTTACCTTTTGAGGACTTTACGTGGCTGCAGTATCTCTCTAGTGCTTCACGGGTGTTGTAGTTGCACTTTACAAGTTCATACAAAGCCTATGGCAAAATTGGACAGGATTGGATTGGTCAAGACTTGAACACTTGACAAAATAAATATGTGCATTACAATGATACAAAACAACAAATTCAAAGCATGCCACCATGGCAATTGAAAGTGAGTTAATTATGTGTAAGAACAATATAAGTTCATGTGCATCATCATGAATACCAGTCAGCATCACACACATAATTAATGAATAGATGACTGAATAACTGTCTGACCTGCTCGTTGTCTCGGACGTGCATCCCTGCTTTGTCACATCCAGTCTTCTCATCTGTTGTCCGTGATAACACATCAAACAGGAAACCCCTAACCTTGTTTTCTGGCACCACACCCGGGCTCCATAATAACTGGTCTTCATCTTCATACACTGCACAACAACAATGCATATCAATGTAAGATCTCTTAATTTGTGTCCTTTTTCCTTGTCTCCATTACATGCATGGTTTCTCACAGCACTTTTTAGGCAAGGCAGGCCGCCATAGCAAAAATGATCGGCCACCTTGGCTGAGAAATTCACACAAAAATCTATATTTCACTCTATTTCATTGAGACCATTTCATTTGAGTTGAGTGGAATACCATTGTTATCCATAATTCCAGGCCAACAGCAGCAGCATGCCCATTATTATTATTTATTTATTATTATTTTTTATTTACTTTAACTGCATCACTTTTTGTCTGCATGTATGTTGGTCAACCTTACCCTATATAATGCACATACAGGAAAAATGTATATAAAAGCACGTTTATGTTCCATTTTAAGGAGAAACTGCTGATAAAAAATAACCAAAATAACAGGATTTTTTCAGATCCAAGCTCCACAGCCCCCAGCTTGCGGTCCGTCCACAACCCTGACCACATCTCCGCCCCAAACTCCGACTGGCCTGTAGCCACACCGATTGAAACCAGTAAACACATATATACTACATAGTTATTGATAAATTTAAAAAATTGACAACCCAAGACAACTGTTACTGATCCGTGCCCCCGGGCCACCATCTTGCCTAATAATTTTCCTGCAGGAAACACTGATATGGATAGTAACATTGTCAGATACTGCATTAAAGACTACTCTAATAGGCACACAGCTGTGTAAGCTTGACACATACAGTATGTTTGGGCAATTAGAATCGAAAATAAATTAGCAATACAGCAGTCACCTTTCTCTCCATCTTTGTAGTGACCAAGGCAAGAAGGGACTTCTGCTTGATATTGTGTTCCCACCATTATTTCCTGTGAAAAACAAATATTAATCCATGGAACAAATAAAATAAGCAAGTACGCAAATCTTTCTCCAGATCTTGTCTGAGAGTTAAATTCAAACCATTAGTCTCCTTGGTCAAGCATTATTCAGTGACAGTGCTAGTGACATGAAGCAAAGTCAACATTTAATCCCTTATTTAATGTGCAATTCCCAACAGCCCCAATACTAAAGCAGTTGTGTACCTTTCTAGAGTCCTCTGGACTTGGGCCATCTTCTTCACACTCTGACTCCTTATCACCGTCAGAAATAGCGTTGGCTGACAAGACAGTAACAGACAATACATGAGCACCTTTAGATGCACTGAATTCCAATGACACTCCCTGCCAATCAATTTATTATAAGGCAGCAGATAAAATCATACTAATGATGGTATATATGATACTCAGAGAAACACCATTTAGTCTCAGTATGGGTGCTTACTTTAAGAAGGCAATTGGTTAAATTAACCCATGTATACTCTGTATACAATTCAATTTTCAATTCTTTCTTGAGAACTTTTGACAATTTACATAAAACCAGTCACTTACATCGAAGTGTTCTTGGGAAGAAATCAGTGGCCTCGTGGGAGGTTACTGAAGGGGTCAGATCATCAGCTGAGGACTGGGTCTCCTCCTCAAAGTCCCCAGACAGCAAATCTTTAGCTATCTCCTCCTAGGGAAAAGAACACAAGTTTCATCCATTGTATACCGAGGCAGACCAAGAGACAAGGACATATTCCTGGAAACTAAATGATACATTGAAAGTGAATGTATGAACTCCTGATTTCTTTCACCAAATCTATTTGTCATACTTATCTTACAGTTTACTATGTAACATTCCCATATAGCAGTAGCCATTTACCTTGTCCAGGGTCATGTCTGGCAGCTCGTCAGTCAAGTCTCCAGAGGAGCTGTCTATACTGGAACCCGCTGAGGCCTCATAGCGATAGATAGCCAGCAGCTCTTCCAAAGGCATGTTGCCCTCCTGGTAAAATAGAGGAAAGGTACAGTTAGCACTGCATACATTAAAGTGGGGTAATGATTGTTTCTTGTATTATTCAAACAAGGTTAGAGTCATTACAAAAAAACACAGGCAAAAAAACAACCCATTTAATTTTACTCCAGTTTTACATCTACACTAAAACATGTTGTCATTGTCAAGAGACAACACCTAGAGCTACGTCACTGACAAAAAGTCCCAAAATTACATGGGCAGAATGTTTGCTTGAGCATTTAGACCTAAATTACTTTTTTCTTTTACATTGCAGTACTTGCAGCTATGAACCAGATGGTTTACCCATATCCCCATAAAGGTCACCCTGGCTATTGGCTTTATGTCCACAATGCCAGCTTCTCAATGACCATCAGTTCAGCTCTGATATCGGTCACTTGGTCATTCTAAAGAGGCTCATTTTTTGAGGTTTACAATAAACATGTTCATGCTCACAAATCTAGACTGAACCATTTCAGATCATAATATGTCTAAACGCCGTTTTAGGACATTTTGTCCATTTACTAGTTTACCTTTTCCAGATCTGCAATCTCAGAGCTGAAATTCCTCTCTCCCTCCAGAGACTCTTCCTCCTCCAAAGTCCTTTCATCATCATACTCATGAACTAACATTTCTGCTGTTGGGTCAAAGTCATGGTCTTCTGATGATAAAGAGCCAACTGAGGAGGAAAAAGGGAGTCAATATCATAAAAGTCTTGTTATTATCAATCAATTGAGTTTTTTCATACAAAAGTTTCACACTTCAGAGATACAATTATTTATGAATTCAGTGCCATGGAAGCAAATTTCAAAGCATTTCAAATTCATACATGGAGCCATTTTCTGTAACAAAATGATAATCAAATTGTACTAATATGTAATTTGTCTGTATTATCATTGAAGTTAAATATGACATTAATATGCAAAAAAACATATTTCAAGCAAAATATATAATAAGCTTAAAACTGAAGCGGCAATACTCTTTCCACAGCATAAGTTATCTTACCTGGACTCGAACTCCCTAGGGAAGCCTGCAGAAGAATGAAACCAGAGCACATATAAGTCTAATATTTAAAACATTGAGAAAGCTGTTGTGCAGACGCTTTCGGGTTAAGTACACGAGTACAAAAAAAGCGTTAATGGCCCGTATTATGACCACGGAGAATAGTTGGGCAGGAAGGCTGCATTTACCGCTAACGTTACCTGAAATAGGTAACGTTAGCTTAGCTAGGATACCGTTAGCCACAGATGAATGCTGTACGTGAGGAAAATTGTGTGGAAATTGAGTTAAAACTGTGATTTAAAAAAACCCTAACGTGAGTGAAGTTCGACATCAACATAGGTGGTCAATCTGTAGGAGAAAGAAACATTTGTGCAGTGTCGGTTCCCCTAGCTAGCGAGCAAGCTAATCTTCTAAACCGAAAGCCTAGCGTTATGCTTCGAAAAATGTAAACACTAATTTCGTTTGCGCGGCACTGTTATCGTTTGCGTTGGATATAACTTACCATTTGAATGTCGCGAATTCAGGTTAAATAGAAAAAAATAAATTTCCATTCATTGCTAATATAATATTAACTGTTATTTCCTTTAACCAGCAGGCTAACGTTAAATTTACGTATCAATTTACACAGTCGCTATACCAAAGCAGCTGAGAGCGAAGGCGCAGCGGCCTTGTAGTGAAGGATCAATCCACACATTCAAGCATATTTTAGACGCATAAACGTAACAATTATGACACGAAACACGCTATATAGAAGGCAAAAAACATAATCTGCTCAATCGATAACATAGGAATATAAAACATAATACACAAAATTTAAAAATATCGATTTAAGATCGATTGCTTCTCCCCTGTTTTCCCTCTTACCTCCGCCATATTGGTACCTTTAGCTAATGGGCTCGTTCTAGCGCAGTACCCGGATCAGCGCTCTGAGCCAATCAGCGATCCAGGTGACAGGTCTGGTCGTGACGCCGTTCAAACCAACCACTGGCTCAAACTAACGGTAATCATATATAAATGGGTAAATTACAGAATCCAATAAGAAACAAAAATATATCAAGAATTAATTTCAAATGTATGTCATCCACCCGCTGTTGAACCACTATGAATACCTCATCTAAAGAAAAATTCCTTCAATATTTCTATAATATTCATATAGAGATGTATACACTTACGTGGTGCTCAATAGTGCATACGTTATCTTACCTTGTTATGGTATTTTTTAATGTCCTGTGGTATGACCATGATATTTCTATAACAAATATTCCTATAGGGACATTTTGCTGTGATGTTTGTGTATTATCAGTATAAAATGTATTGTTGGATTACTATAGTTGTTTTTCATATTAACTGCTAACAGAATAACAACAATATAGGCTAGCATGTAACAATATATTTTAGCTTAAGTAGGGTAGGCTATTTGACACAATGTGTTTTCATTTAGTTTTGGCTTTTTCCCCTCTGCACCTCAAGAATAATTGAGACATTTACATTTCTAAATACTGGGCTACTTCATGCAAGAGAGGCCATGAATGGTGCAATGTATGCTGGATGCATGTACTTTAATTCTATATCATGTAGTGTTACTACAAAAAAGTCAGTTGTAGTAGACAAATTATGTGTTTACTGTATGTCTTCCATCCACTCCAAATTAGTTAGGAAATGGCCAGCAGAGGGCAAACAAGACCTTGTCAACAATATACTGTGTCTGTCTCTAGCCCATCTTTCTCTCCCTCTCCTTCCCTCCCTTTTCTGATCATCTTCCTGATGAATGAATGAAATGAATGAATTAAACCTCTTGTAATGACATCTGGTCATGTAGCAGAATGTATCACAGGTTCAATCCCCATAGCAATGTGAGGACCGAGATAGGATTGCACCTCTCTCTCTCTCTCTCTCTCTCTCTCTCTCAGTCAATTAAATCTCTCATTTAAATCTATCTCATAGAAATCTATAGTCTCTTCAGGTATAGGTACTTTATGTGTTTATCTTGGGATATACACAGAATGTATCCATCTATCAGCCTCGCTGACTCATGAGTTACAAGTGGTGGGTGTCCAACTCAAGTTAAACCTCACACACACACACACACACACACACACACACACACACACACACACACACACTCCCATGTTGTTTGGTGGAAATTCATCAGATAAAAAGTCAACGCAGCCTACAGTTGTTTACATATTAGTTTCATTGAATAATACTGGATCATGTTTTTTGGAGTTTGTCACAATAAGTAAACACTGCTGTGTTTTGTAAACAGTGTCCCCCATAAGGCGTAGGAGTGGACGTATTTATGAGTAGGTGGGCAGCTTGGGCTTAGACTGGAGGACTTTTCAAACAAATGAGTCACTGTGCAACTGGGTTCAGATGCACATCCCTCAGTGGGCCACACTTACTAACTTATAACCTGAGCTATGTTCATGTTTTCAGCAAAATATAGCAAATTAATACTATTCTGAAACTAGTCTATACCTAAAAAGACATAGAGCAATAAATGTGTGAGATGGGAAACTGATAAAAATGATTTCACATCTCCTGTATGTCCTGTCCCGACAAACGTATTTGGTACAAAAGTGGATAGTATTTTGTTCAGTAATATTTGGTGATATAAAATCTAAAATGTAGTCATGAGCTTTGACCTCTAAAACACAGAATGTACTTACTACAGTTTACCCATCTTTTCATTTACCACTACATCTCGGTAACAATCAATTTATTAACCAAATTCTTCTTCTTCTTCTTCTTCTTCTTCTTCTTCTTCTTCTTCTTCTTCTTCTTCTTCTTCTTCTTCTTCTTCTTCTTCTTCTTCTTCTTCTTCTTCTTCTCATTGTTATTATTATCCTTTTATTCTCCAATAGCTTTCATGATTTAGTTAGGAGACATTATCATCTGCCCTCTCATCCTTCTTTTCTCTCTGGTTCCCCTTATGCTTACCATCATCATTTGCTGGCCCATCTGAAGCCTAGTTTACACAACAATGTGGTCAGGAAGACGTGGGCCCTCAACTAGGCAGTAAAATTGTCAGGTCAACAAATTATCCTGTGACGTAGATTATGGAGAGTGGTGAGAACAGGTCACAATCCATTGTTGCACTGTAAAACGGATGTGGCTGATTCATAGTGGCCTACTCCTACTCTGGTTTTGTGAATATGCACCCACTACATATTCCGCTGATTAGAGTGACTAAGGGGCAGCACTTTCTAATGCTAATAACTTCTTTGTATTTGCAAATTACTTTTCACATCAGTAGCACACATCAGCTGCATATTCAACTATCATTATTTTTGTACACCTATATATATATGTATGACTCATGATTGAGCCGCAACTCTTATTATGTTTAAACAATGAAGTTGATGACAGCAAAACTCGGTCCCTGTACATACAAGGATCTGGAAACATTTACAGATGTGTTGGAGAGACACATTTTAAGACTTTTTGGAAAGCAGCGGTCTACAGTGTGTTGGTGCCCACCAAAATGTGGTGGGAACCAACCCGACACCTCAGATGAAGGCCCTGTGAACAGCAGAGAAATATAATAGCAAATACATTATCACAATTCAGCAATTGTCGAATAAAATGAAGCATTGTAATGCACACGCAGCACTTGTTTTATTTGTCTGTGCCAATGTAAATCCAAGTCAGCATTTTTAAAATCTTCACTGGCTACTTCATAAAGATGATTTGAGCCGGTTCCTATAAATTTTTTTTTACAAACCACCAGGTGGCAATGTATGATAGTGTTGGTTTCTTGATGACTCAACAGCAGCCCACATTCATCAATTTCCTTTTCTACTGTTGCTCCAACCACCACCCTCGACCAGGCTATGGCAATTACTGCATGAACACTGGCGCTCTGCTGTGCTGATGTTCTAGGGTGAATCATGCAAAAGTCTAACTCATGTAATCACAGAGACTTGTGCGTCTGTGTACAAGCAGAGTAGTCATGAACACACAACACTACGTACACCAGGAAGGCTAAACAATCAGCAGCTGTAACGCAAGTGCTGCCCTGTCAACAAACCTCTCGGGAGAACGTAAGCCATTTTGAAGTTTACGTTGTGTGATGAGCAACATAAACAAGCCGCTCTACTCTGTTAGATGATGGGAATTGTATTAATTGCTCAAGAGATGTTTGCATGCGTAAATTTGTAAGTAAGTTTGTAAATGTAAGTTTCTCTATGAGATTTAGTGAGTAGAAACGCAAGTAAACAGTCAGCAGCTGTAGAGTAAAGTGCTCCCCTGCCAGTAAACATTTCCAAAGAAATAAAGCCTTTTTGAGGTTTGATGTGCAACGTAAACAAGACATTCTACTGTATGGGAATTTCAGTAAATGGTGGTGAGCTTTTGCCATGCATCTCAGTTTATATTTCTCTATGACATCTAGTGGGTAGCAATACAAGTAGTGGGGGCGTATAATTAACCACTCTTGTTTGTTGGTGAGAACCTCATCTGTGAGTCTAATTGCTAAATCATTTCTAGACTTTTTGACAATACCACCATCTACCTGCTGGAGAGTTAGACAGCACATGGGGAAGAAACTGAGATAATAACAGCACATACATCAACAAACAATACATAATATGTTAGAGAGGAAATATCAGTTAAGTTGTGTATTAAAATGAGATCTTTGTCACACACTCCTCACCCCTATGTCAGAGATAGACTGTTCTATTGCTTTTACATACTCAAGATGAGTTAAGACAACAGAAACATCCTTTCACAGGAGAGTAAAGCAGGATAACAAAGAAGACTGATCCTTGATATGAAAAAGTGAACGCACAATGTTACACCTTTTTTATATTGATTCACTTGGCCAGTGACATTTGAAGCCATAGCCCATGCACATTGTATGTAACATGTATAAGTTAATTACTTAAGTATTGGCTACCAGACCCCGAGGCTGCGTGGGCACACATTATTTACTTTTACTTACTCTATTGTTTTGGGTCATTGAGCATGTGTGTTTGGTCAATCATGCTTGGCCATAAATGTCATGGCTACCATGATATAATACTATTCATTCATTGACAATTAAAAATATGTCTTTTGGCTGAGCATTTTCATTCATCTCACATTTGCCCACAAATAAACAACACACAAAACACTAAACACTTTAAAAAAAGAAACACTTCAGGTACATAAAGGCAGGCAGTTAAGAGACGCATCAAAGAGCAATACTCCATGAAGCAGATTCTATGGACACGAAAATTGCTTTTGAAGTATTTAATGACCCATTTCATCTGTCTGCTAATGCCTTGCATAAAGCCTTAGAGCACTTCAAGCTGTAATCAAATCAGGCCTAAGTGTTTTTATTTTTTACCCAGTGTGGACATACTGTAAGTGATACCTTTATTTGTTTTTTTGCTTTCATTATTATTCATATTAATCCAAAACAAGCAGAGAGTTTGTGGAAAACCGAATTTGTGGAAATATGAACATTTTCTTCATTATTAAAAAGAATAATCTAAAGTGTAGCATTACTGAAAGATGATTTGAAATCTTATCACCAAGCACCCCTAAGCATTACTGCAGGCATTATAAACTGATACACAAACTTCTGTGGTCTGCTTGGCATCTACTCCTGTGTCCCATCTGGTGATGCTGTGGTTGGTTATTCAGAGTGAACGTCACTGCCAAGAGTATTAGTGTGCTTCCACTGCCATAACAACAGCAGAGTCTAGTATGAGAAATAAATGGAGAGTGAATGAGAGAGAGCGGGAGATTCTAGACATATAATGTGATAGATAGATCACTATTTATTTAATGTCCAAACACTTTAAAACATTTAAAAAGTGCTTAATAAATTTGTGTTCAACCTAATACATTGTTTTTCAGTGCACAGCCAGCCCTTCGATGAAATAGGAAATGTTTTTTAAATCATGCAGTAAAACCTCACTCTTTAGTCTCAGCCTCTGCTCTCTCCTTTTGTTTGAAACACCCAGCGCTCACTACAAGGAGGAAGAACAGTGAGTGGGCACAGCAATTTCCTCTTTTTCTTTAGTCAGACGCAGTATCTAGTTGTGTAGGTGTTTGTATATATCCGTAACTTGCGTCAGACTGTAGACTCACATGTTTTAAATTAACAAGCAACATTTCTTCCAACAGCAGCAGTGGAGATGTCCATATTTGCTAAATATAGAGGAAACTTTTAATTTGATTGACCTTTTTTACAGAATTCACAATCCCTAGAAATAAATTCCCCCACATACTCACTTTGTAGTGTAATGGACTGATGACTTCCATCGAGGAAAATGACCCTGTAACAGAAGATTTCACTTGTCATTTAGTAGACAGATCTGGAGGTAACAATCCCACTAGCAATATGTGATATTATCTTGTATTTTATGCTCCTGTTGAAAACATTATGTCTAGCAGAATGTAAGGTGTTGCATCTCTTCCATCATTTTAGTCATTATTTATTATAACAAAAAATGTTCTCTATCTCAACCATAGGCGGACAACAAGCAAAGGCCACTGAGCTGTTGTGTCTCTTACAACCGACTCAACAACATGAAAATTCTTATTGCCACATTAAACAAAGCCATGGCGAAGTCCTCTAGCAGCTCTAAAGCTGCTTGCTCTAAAGTTGATTTGTTTTGTTTTAAAGTATTATGCAATACATGCAAAGTGATGAGCAACATCATAAATGTGAAGGATAGAGGAGACAGCTGTGTTGTTACGGATAAGAGGTTCTTCATGACAAGACATGTGGGTGATTCTATCTCCATAGTTACCTAAAATTCTATGACAAGAACAGTTTGTGAAGATGCAGAACAGAAGATGCAGAGGCTGAAGAGTTGGGAAATTCTCAGTTTTCTGAGGAGACATGAATTCAAATGCCACACATCCAACTCCCATTCTTACAGAGATTGTTGCCAAAATACAAAGAAGTGCTGTCACTCTGCCACCCACACACTGGCTTCCAAAACTATGCAAGAAAGGGACTGTGCCATTTAATCATGAGTTAACAGTTAGGCCTACAAAAATTAGATGATCACTTTGGTACATTGCCAATGAAGTTCTCCATTGACTGAGGGGACCCGTGAAATAATTTTGACTTGGACAAGACAGTTTACCTAACCCTCTTTTGATTTACACTTCTGTGATAACTACAAACTTGACACAAGTAATCTCTGTCCTCAAATCCTTGCCACACAAGTCACTATGTTAGGATTGATCAAAACGGTTATGCTATGTGGGTATAGAGGGATCACTCCCTCCTGCAGAGCACATTTTCAAGCATGTTTAATTGAACTCCTGTTTTTTAGACTGAGCCTGAGATAGTGAAAGTGCACGGTGAAGAGGAGGAGGACAAACAAGCAGCACAACATACTGCTGCTTGCACAGTATATAATTCATATATTCATTTAACAGTCTAGGATTACATGAGAAAAAAAACACTTCTTTGTAAACTATAGAGCTTACAAAGCATTACATTTGTACATTTCATGAATGTACATTAGCGTTTGTAAGATTGTGGGATCCACCTTATTGTTAAGGTTGCAAAGAGTTTAGGTTGTGGGCAATGAGCCACTGTTGAATAGCTTTATTCAGAATGTGCATACAACTTGTAACCAACACTTCATTCACTTGCTCTCTCTCTATATCTGGATGATGTGATGCTGAAGTTAGAAGGGTGATGCCAGGTAAGGGTAGAGAGTGGCCAAAGGGAAGTCCCAACCTTGCTCCTTTGCCCTGCTATTTGTTATTTGCCCTCCCAGAATGCATTCTTTTTTTTTCCCCAGGAAAACTCCTCTGCCGCACAGGAAGTGATGTGAGTGAGTTTTATATACATTTCCGGCAGCACCAAACATAGATAGAAGCTAAAACTAATACTAACAACATTTTGTATCACCAGCAGTTGAATTCATTTGAAATTGGTTGATGAAAAAAGTAATAATAAAATAAAAATTCTTTATCGCAGTCATTCAAGTCACACATTTGTATGCTGAAGGACAAGTCTTTCATCAGCCTCTGAGTGGGACTGAACAGGCCCAGTTATGTTAAAGGAAATCCCAAATGCAACCACAGGTGTGTATCTGGAAGTATGAGCCATGTGTGAGCTGTGATAAGGGATGAGAAAGTGTCTATAACTATTTCCTTGCCCGGAAAATTTAATCCCTGGGGCTTGTCACCAAAGACAGACTCTGCGGTAGTCTTTTGCACTGCTTCATTATCTCCCTCACAGAGATGTCTGCTGGGGGATGACTCTTTTATAGTGCAGTACAAAGAACAGGTTGAATATGAAAAAAAGGTCTTTCCTCATAACTTTATATCCCCTGCCCAGGAGAGTTGGAAGTCCACTCACATTTTGGGAAGTTGGGAAGACACAGTAGAGAAAGCTCTGGCAAGTTAGTTTTAATCCCAGAACAGCGGTGGGCACACATGAGGCTCCAGAGGTGGGGGAACTTAACCTCTCAGCTATCTCTGGGCAAAATGTCTTCCTTATGACTTTCATTTCATCTGTGGAGCAGAAATTCTATCAGACAAAGAATTTGCTACCTGGAGCCACAGCTATAACCAAGGTGACAGCATTACAAGTCTGTCTTGATGTGTCAGGGCAACAAAAACGGCTAACAGTGGGACAGGGGAGTCTGCCAGAAATAATCACATCTGCATGAAAAAAATCCTGTGTGTGTGTGTGTGTGTGTACGTGTTGCACATTGAACATCACCCTTTGCCTCTAGGCTTCTCCTGATTTGACCACACAGTGATGAAAACCCATTAGTTGCTTGTGTTGCTCACAGAAAGGATATTGAAGCATTAAGATATTTCTATTTCTAGATATTTTTTCCTTTGAAAGGTCACATGAATCAGCACCTCCAACTGGCATCATCGTCTGTTTTCTGTTGAATTTTAACACAAATGTCACAGGTAAAATAAGGATCCATTGAAACTACCGGTGACGCTGATTTTGATTAGTTTGGTTTATTGTTGTTTTTTTAATACAAAGCACTATACAGCGTGAGAGAGAGAGAGAGCGGTCTTGAGGAAAAGATGCAAGGGGAGGTATAAATTACACAGTAATTTTCAGTTGATGTGGATAACCCATGTGTCAATCATGAAAATATTATAGAAATTAACCAAGGAGCAATCTGACTCACTGTGAACAAAATGTCAATAATTTGAATCACATAGAACTTTAGAAAGCACATTAACAGCATCTGCTACTAAGATATTGCAATAGCTTGGTGAAACATTGTCATCTTCTCTGCATCTTTACTATTCTAGCTGAAATTGCTTCTTGCTGGAATTTGCCCATACACACTCACAACTTGGAGCTGTACACCACTGTCTTGTATTGTTTTACATTAAGCCTGCAGCTTTTACTCAATCATCACGCCATGTGTATTGGCGTGTGAAAGTTTAACATTTACAACAAGCATTAAATTGGGTGAGTGAGTGTGTATCATTAACAACAAACAAATGTATCGCTCATATTATGACTTCAGTTAATTAGTGTGTGTGTGTGTGTGTGTGTACGTGTGTGTACAGCTACCCCCACCTCTATTTGTTACAACTATCCCCTACCCTAGCAGCTAGCTAATGTAGCCTCATGGGTTAGCATTAGCATGAGCTAACCACGATATTTACCCCCAGAATCTGCTGGTCATCCTAATCTAAATTTGATAATTCTGACAGTACTATCACCGATTGTACTATCCAAGATACAAATTCTGTGAAAAAAAGTCTTACTAACCTCACAAAAAATAAAATAAATTGCATCTACACTGTTTTCATCTGTGTTGCATCCACACAGCCGGTAGTTTTGTTCAACTACCCTGTGTTACAACCATCCCAGGTCTCCCCTATATACTGTATGTAAAATAACAGTTTTTCCATGCACTTCCATGCAGTTTTCCAGTCCTGCCCCTTATCATATCTCCATACCTCCAGACCATTATCAGGAGGTAGTGGGTGGCTTGGAAAATGGAAAATGATTTACGGAAATCACTTGTACGGAAGTTTTTTGTGTTACATTACGTAATAGCTCAGTTTTCAATGCTGTGCAGTAGCTCGGCCTACATATTTCCATTGTCTGAGATTCCTCACTACCTCCATCCCTTCCTCAGTCTCTGCTGGACCACATTAAGGAAATACTGCTCATAATTCTGCACTCAAGTGTTATAACTCTGTTCCAGGTATCTTGTTTGAGGCTGGAATATTGATCGGTGTTGAGATCTGTTTGGGCCTGTGAGAAAGACTAAGATAGAGAAAGGAAGAGAAAGGGTGAGAAATGTGGGCCTTGAGCACAAAACAGACTATTGTAGTGCTATCAGACTAAATATAGTGCCTGTGCGACGTCCTGACAACAAGGAGGTGGCTGTATACTTCCATCCTCTTTGCTATTCTAATCAGTGAATGTCGTTGTGAAACGTGACAATTCTCATGACCAAAGTCTTTTTGGCCCAGGGCCTGGATTTCTCATACCTGAAGTGCCAGTGAGTAACAGGAAACTGAATACAAATATATGTGATGTTTTTTTTTTTGTTTCATTCATTTCTGTGGTCTTACTTACTTTTCTTTCTTTCTTTGTATGTATGTACTGTATGTAGATTTCTGCTACTTCATGATTTTGTGATCTCTTTTTGTATGGAGCCCAAGAAAAGTAGCTGCTGCTTTAACAACAGCTAATAGGGATCCAAATAAACGGATCTATTTCTGTATTTTGTTATTCAACTAACACATGCTTTTATCATTTTTTATTTATTTATTTTATTTATTTTCCAACATTTTCACCTAGTCAAAACATGATTTCCTTCCCAGTCCATGTCCAATGAGCAATGTATGTGTGTAATTCTTTTGGTGAATACCTGCCATTGAAATACTTGAGAATGCTTTGGCACTCACACAAAGGCCACCAGAGGTAAGGTTTTCCAGCACGTGGTTCCTGCAGCGGTAACGGGACATGCTCAGCTCAACTCTCTCCCCCCGTATTCACAAGCACCTCTCTCCCTAACCTGGGTGGAGGCCGACTTTCACAGCATTGTTCCCAACCTCACATACTTCGCCATTTTGTTTCCTGCCCAGAACAGGAAGTCCTGCCTGCAGCTGTTCCCAGCACTGTGAAATAAAGGGCAAGTGCACACACACACACACACACACACACACACACACACACATATACACACACATCCTTTTCCTTCTTGCTTCCCCTCAGCCTGAGTTCAGGATGCCCCCTCTGATGTGGAGATGAGCCCCAGGGGAGGTGGGATGAAGGCAGAAGCACGTCTGCCTTCCCTGAACTGCTTGTGAGCAACAGTATTCCTGAAGGTATGTCCCTCAAGGACAGGTAAAGTACAGTGGAAGTAAAGTTAGAGGAGGACAATTTTGTATGTAGCCTACCCACATAATGGCTCAAACATTTTAAATAGTCTTACCATGGACATATTAGAATAATAAAATAATAAAAAACATCAGACAAATTACGCTTACGCTAATAAATGGCATTTGAATCTATTCACTGTTAGTAGTATTACAGTAGGTCGTCTGCTTTTCAGGTACCATCGAGCCTTGATTTATACTCCTCTCCTTGTTCCCATGCTCCCAATGTGAGAGGTCAGCCTGGGGATTTACTTTCACTGCTTGAAGAAAAGGCTAGACACCAAGACTATTCTGAGCGCCACTATTTGTATTCTGCAGTAACAATAGTTGATGCGATAATAGAATAGATGCTCACCTATAGCCTACTACATCCAAGCATGGGAAAAAACTCCTTACTGTGGGACTGACGCCCTGATGTCTGCCCGCTTAAAACGTTCCTGAGAATGAATGTTGATATTATTTGGACAGCAACCAAGTCATAGATAAGACACTTTGCTATAGACATTGCTATATCTGCACTGGTTATTTCGTTCATTGATTCTGTGCGTAACATAAGATAGTTTAGACGTGGTAGCCGGACTAATTTGTGATACACTGTTCTCAGCTCTTGGTTTCATTGTTTACTGATACAATTCAGGTTCTGATCTGCTGAGTGGATGTTCCTCAAGCCAGCAGTGTCAGCCGGCCCATTAGCTTATTGTTATTATAGAAATCAATAGCAAATTCAGAAATTATTGAGTTATGTTGGGAGTTAAGCCCAAGCTTAGGTACATAGTGTAGGCAGTTTTAGTTGTATTTGGTGTTGAGAGTGGGTGTTGATGGGGGAGTCTGTTGAGCCTTCTATGTAATAACCATGACCCATTGCAAGCATGTACAAGGACACGTGAAGACACACAGCTCACATACATCATATTTCTGATTCTAATTCTAATTTCTAATTTCTAATTCTATGACACATATCACCCAAAGGAGAAATTTGTGTTTTTGTTTTACCTGTTAACAAGAAAGTCAGAGGGCAGGGTCACTTACAGGAGCCACAGCACCCCTGAAACTGGTAGGGATTCAGGGTCATGCTCAAGGACACTTCAGCAGGGTGGATGCTTGAAAAAATAAATTCTCTCCTTGAAGAAAATGTTTTATAACCCTTGGACCAAGAAAAAGCTAAAGAAAAACATTTTAACGGCAAAACATCTATGGCAAAATCAACCGTTTTTTCTCTGTTGACAACTGGAGATACAAGCTATACAGCATATTTATATTATGACTATGCAGAGCTCTGGGCTAAACATTAGTCTTTGGGATGAAACACTGATTCTGCTTATCTTCGGCTTCCTGTTTGACCCCTGCCTAGATTGTGTTTTCTAAAAGCTGTCCAAATGTGATTCAATGATTAAAATAGAAAGCAACACAGCTGGAAAAAGCAGCACCTCACCATCTTGGCCCCTTGTTTCTTCAGATTACGTATCTAAACAATAACAAAGCTGCACTTTGCTAAGCAGCAAATAAAAAGGTTTAGCATGACTCACTTTCCAAATATACACACAAAAACCAGGCCCCGGAAGCAGCATCAGACGAGTGACAAATGTAATGACTCTTGATTTTCTGTTCTAATAAGAGAAAAACTGCGTCATTGTAATACATATATATTCTTCAAACACATTAGTGTCTCCTGTAAGATACTAATTTACCCAAAGGACGTAAAGCAATCTCTCACAAGGCAGTGATAATTAGGTTCGACCCTTTGGAGGAGCTGCTTTCCTCTCTCCCACCGTCCATATGTTTCCTTTAAGGAAGGATGCCATCACACCTCTCCCACATACGCAGTTCCACCCTTTCCTCACTTCCTCACCAGTCAAGTTCAACAGTGATGTCCGGACTTGGGTGTGCAGTACTGGATTGTGTGGTACATGAAGTCCTGATCACATATGTGGAGTATAAAGGTGCCTGTGCCTATGTGTTTGTGTGTGTATATGTTACATGGATGTACAAGGGACCGCAGCAGGAGTAAGACAATACACAAGCATTGTAAATAAAGATGTAGAATCTCACCCTGGTCATTTCATGGCAATAATATGTCCCAGTGAATTTGTTCTTTTTTTTTTAATAACACTTTTATCCAAAGTGCTTTACAAGGTATGCCTCTCATTCACCCATTCACATCGATGGGAGTGAGCTACCATGCAAGGTGCTGGCCTGACCATCGGGAGCAATTTGGGGTTCAGTGTCTTGCCCAAGGACACTTCAACATGTGGACTGAAGGAGCTGGGGATCAAACCTCCGCTCTTCTGATTGGAGGCCACCCCGTTCTACCTCCTGAGCCACAGCCGCCCGTACAGTTCTTAAGCAATACAGCATAAATTTAAATGGTCTAGGTCCAAGCCATACTGTCCAGGCCTTCCTTCTGTGGGAACAGGACATGTTGTGTAAGAGGATGTGTGGTGATTCCACCTGTAATAAATGTAAAAAAAAAAATCCTCCTTAAATCCTCCAAAACTACATATAGCTGACTGAGCAGCAATCGGGAACAGGCTCTTTCTTTCAATACATGGTCTTATACACTGTCTTGACAAAGATGCAGATCACTGGTATGAGGGTACTGCGTTTGTCGGGCTCACACACAATGGTGGTCACTTACACACATTCAACAACATTCAGTTATGCACTAACTAAACTCTCATCAACCAAGACATGCACACATAAGGTCTGATAAAACACTTTCTCACATGAACACAAATTGTAAACATTTGACTTAAGTATCAAAAGCAACACATTTTCAACCATTTGGTGCCAAACTGGACCTTGGGTAACTCTGCCTATTCCTCGGCGCCATTACCATGCCCCTCCTCCACGTCCTGGCAACCACTCACAGTCGAATTCAAAGTCTCTGAGGTGCTGGGGGAGTCTATGGACTCTCCTTGGCCTGTCAGGAGATAGATAGATACTTTATTGGGGTGTGGAGTGGCAGAGGCACAATGAGAGGTCGGTGTGTGTGCTGTGAGCATCGCTTGGCCCAGCTCCTTTGGGTGGTAGGGAGCAAGCTTGTCACAGTGGAGGATAAGTGTGCGCTGTCCTGAGCCCGGTTGCAATTGGTACACCACCAAAATAGGCAGTCTCTGTTGTAGCTGGCATCTCTGGTTTGGAGCCTGGCCAGAGTGTCCCTGAGTTGTTTGTTGGGCCTCCCTCGCTACTGCCATCATTGACACGTTTTCAACCATTGGGTGCTGAACTGCACTATGTGTAACTCCACCCATTCCCCAGTGACGTTAGAATATGGAACATATTTCAGTTAAAATGAAAAAGGGAGAGCTTCCTATTTTCATAGTAGCTACGGGAGGTTGGATTAGTCTCAAAGTTGCAATAAAAGCAGTTGAGCATAGGGGGCACCTTCCACCTACACAGGCCATCTATATCCGTGGATTTGCTGGTGACTCACCGAGAAAAAGCGGAAGCTCTCTGACGGAGGAGGAGGAGTGTGAAATATTGGTCGGCTAGGCAGAGAGCAGAGACCATAACTTGTTTGAGAGCAAGCAAGCTCAATGAATCATCACTGGGATCCCGCGAACACACAGGGTGTTCAAGACTCCCCCTTGACAGCTACAGAGGAAGCCTCTCCCACAGGGTGAAGAGGTGAGAGCCAGGGAGCTTCCTCCTGCAGTGACACTCAGCTTCATAGCAAAATAACAGGAAATCAACTGGCATGGTTGAAGACGGTTTCAAACCCTTTACAGTATTGGAATCCTCCTTGCTATAATCTTAAGTGAGTTAATTGTGTTAAATATATATGATGATACGTCTCCTTACTTAAGTGTGCTGAATCATCCCTTCAAACATGGATTGCTTTCTACAGGAAAGCCAATGCATACCCAGATAACAGATGTATCAATATAGAATCAATGTTAATGCATCAACGCAACTAACATTGATTCAACATCAGTTTTGCACCCTGCATATTGTTTCAGTGTTAAGTTGATGTTAAATCAATGATTGAATTTCTCAATCCATTTTTCAACATTATTCAACAATATTTCTTGGTGCAAAACTGATGTTGAATCAGTTCTGTATTTCAATGTTAATTCAACATCTGCTATCTGGGAATCCATTGCAGGAAATGTTTTTACACAATTACTCCATATTTTCTATCAGTCTTACACTGAGTTCTCACACATACGTAGGAATGTCCCTGTGAATGTGCCTTGCAGAATGTCTACGTGTGAATGTGTAGTGTTCGCAAACCTGTGTCTATGTATTGGCAACCAACACTTGTAAGGGCCCTTTATGTCACTATCAGCATGTGTCAACTATGACAGCAGAGAAGCCCAGTGGGAGCTTGAAGTCACTTTGAAACCTTTCTGACTAGATGTCTTCTGCACGCAGCAGAAATCAGCAATATTGAAGTAAATATCCCGATCAATCCAATAATAAAAAGATTGTAGCACCCTCCGTAGAGGAGTAAAGACTACGCCACCCCTCAGTTTAGGCCTAGAGCAAAGGGGAGCTCTGTTAATACCACCAAGAAAGTCTTATTTAGAAAAAAATTGTTAAGGTTAAAAGTTAAGGTTAAAATGACACAATAAAGTTGATGTCAAAATAGACAATATAAATAAATGACAATACCAAGCATGTACCTGCTAACAGCACAATTGCATTCAAAAGGGTCTATCAAAAAGAGAGTGAAAGAAAAGCGAGTCAGTGTCAGCAACACTCTATTACATGCAACTCGGAAACATCAATAAAAGTATCTATGTCGCACTGCACACAGTTAAACACGTTTCAGGTTAACCAAGTAAATTGATCGCAGGACAAATTTCCCCACAGCACACTGTGAATGAAGCGCTCTTCAATGTTAGCTAGTTTCCTCTGCAGCTCGCTGCATGCGAGGCTGGCTAGTATGCCAGGAAACAAACAAAACAATAAACAAATATGAAAAGAAATAAAGAAAATGCGAAACCAAACTAGCCAGCCAACCCATCAGAACCATAAGCCACCGAACGCGCGGCTGGCCAGCTAGAACAGTTGTGCGCGTGTACAATATAGTCAGAAAATAATACAGATTTACCCTCGAGCAGTTCGCAAACAAACGCATGAAATAAGTCTAAAAATTAGCATCGTGATGCACAAAACCACTGGATCAGTTTCCAGGAAATAGTTTTCCTTACAGCTGATCCCGACCTCATCGGCATATCAGATTTCTTCTACTTAACAATGGTGAATGCACAGCCTGCGGCAAGAGGAACTGACGTGTCGCACCTAGCGTTTCCCGGCACAGGTGAATTGGGCACCCGACTGCCTATTCTTACCCCTTTATATTACCCCGGTGCAATTGAAAAAGGGGCACAGACCACACCCTTTCAAATAGAGAAGAGAATACCAGCCAGTAATAACGTGAGGGGAAATGGAGATTAAAAAAAGGGAATAATAGAGGGAATAATAACAAAAGGGCATACTGCCACAAGATAATAATAAGTAGCTAGTGGTGTGATACGACAGGATAAACTGAAAGTGGAATGAGGTTCTGCTACTTTATGGAATGAATGTCAAGTGTCACAGGTTAACAAGATTTAAATGTCATATCTGAATAGCTTGTCAGAGAAGAGGAGGGGAAGGCACCACTGCATTGCATGATAATGGTGTCACTCTAATGGAATGGATAGAATGGTTTTGCCTGCATTCTTAAAGCTCCGGAATGTAGAGTCACCTGATTTTACAGGAAGTGTTAAAACAGAATGACCCACCACAGCTGTTTAATGGCAGGACAACTCTAGTATAGATAGTAATAAAAGGACAGTATCAGCCCGATATATTGGCAAACCAACATATTGGTCTGACCCTAAATACTGCTCTACACCACAGCATTCAACATGGTGGCACACTGACACAGTTGCTGAATTCTGTGACACCCATTTCCCACAGGCTCTCCTAGCTCTGATTCACTGATCTCTCCAAGTAGGGTGGAGCTTGTTGAATAGGCTTTCCGTCAGGTTAACAGTTTTGCATGCAATCCAGTTAGGGTCTTGTTATGAAATACATTCTGGAAATTAAACGTGTAAAGTATTAACCCAGATGCTGAAGTAGACTTTGGTATGGGTTTGCTCCAATTTCAGTTTATTCTTAAACCTTAAACTGGTCATTATCTTGATTTTATATTGTCAAACACAATATTATACACAATCTGTGTTAACACACAAATTCAAGAGGAAGACTATCTAAGTAGTGATAGTTTATAGGGAAGGGTATATTGTGATTCAATACAACGCCAACAAACACATCAGTTTTTTATCCAGTTGTTTACTGTTTACTGTTTACTGTTTACTGGTTAGAGAAAGGCAGACGTCATTCAGTGTGTCAATATTTAACACTGTCACAGTGTTTCAGTTTCAAGGCCGGAAAAACAATAGATTAGGTAATTGTTCAAGGAAAAAATTGCTTTTCTTCTAGGGATGTTTTGAACATTGAGGAAAGGGGTAAGAGTGTGTGTGTGTGTGTGTGTGTGTGTGTTTGGGTATGGGGGGTGTGTTTGTGTGTGTGTGGGGGGGGGGGGGGGGGGGGAGGAAGGGGAGGACCTATCAGGCCTTGGTTCCCACTGACTGTGTGCAGCTGGAGAAGCAAACAATAATGTGAAGCAAACAGTGACCTTCCCATGTGAGAGAAACATGACCACTCCCTCAGGAAAACCCCTGCGATACCTGCTGCAGAATAATACGGTGGCCTTTGCTTTAGTAGAACCATCACTTGCATCATTCAACAGCTGGTCCAATGAAAAATCAAAACACCAGTAGTATAATGACATCATAATTTGTTGCAGTGAATGAACATAACAACATCTACTAAACGTTCAGAAATCCAAGAATGACACGCATCATAATGAATTATGACATGCATTATAATACATTATCAGTACAATATCAGTATCAACCTGTTATGATGCTGTGCTATGAGATTATTATTAGTCACCTCAGAAAGTATTACATTTTGGTACATTATGTGTATTATAGCCAAAATCTATGCTAGTTTAATTATGGTGAGTATGCTTGCTTGTGATCAACAGTCTTCTTTTGAACAATGAAACCATAATTGAACAATTAGAGAACAGGTGATGCAGCATCAATCAGTCGTGTTTGTTAAATTGACTGGAGTCGAAATAAACCTCATTAACTGTCTTTGTTCAGATAAACCTTATTGTGCAGCTGAGTTTCCGGTGTGCTCTGAGTCATCAGGACTCCGTAGAGAGAAAGAGGGTTGCTATGTTCTTGGCATCCAACATTGAATTTTCACTTTGTCACATTGACTTATTGCTCTATCCTCTGCAGTCTATCATTGTTAGTCATAGCCTATCCTTATTTGTCCAAGCTGTCTTTAAAAAAGACAGTTTTGTTATTCCAGAATGGTTTGATTTTGTTCCCCGCCATGAATTTATAAAACAGTGCTGCACAGGATAGTCCTGGATGACATATGGAATCATCTTAAGGCCATTATACAGCTTGTAGGAGACGATATAAAGATATTTTTAAGCCTGGCATCCACATAAAAGTATAGAATATGCCTGGGATGTATATGAGTGGATATATTACAATACATCCCTGATATTCTTAGATACAGCCTGTATAGAAACCTTTGTAGGTCTGTAGATTTATCCATATACCTTCAGCAATTGCACACTATAATCTGACACGTATCAATAATTACAGCATGTCAGTGTCTGAACATCTGCTGAAATAATGTCTTATAGTCAAAATATGTCATAGCACTTAACAATCTTAATATCCTTACAAAGGATTATACATAGCAGTATAATGTTACATATTGTCCTACCATGAAGTCATTTTCTGAATGAACAAGCTGGCTTTTGGGTTTATAAATATTTGTCTCCCACTATCTCTGATGGACGCTGCATTACCCAGATCTGCTCACCATGATGTTTACCCATGCACTAGACTGAAAGAGCCACCTCTGTCCCCTCAACCTGTCCCCTGGCTGCCACCTCTGTTTACCGAGCTTCATATGTCCTCATTAAAACATAGAGTGCAGCTGGCCATACAAAACACAGGGGCTTGTTGTCACGAACCCTGTGGTTAGTGGAGGAAAGTTCAGCACATGAAAAATACCTTGCTCAGTTAAGGGCCAGCGAGTACCTCAGCTTATAAACAAGGAAACGTATAGTGGAGTCACGTCATTGTTGGTTTTCCACTCAACGTGCTGGAAAGAATTACAGTGAAAGAATATCACGTGATAGTACTACAAACAAGATATTATCTTCAAACAAGCTCGGTGATGAGAACACAGACAGAAAACAAAAATGGGGGAGCGAGGGAAGGAAAGGAGTGTAACCTTTAGCAGACATTAGAGTGCAGTCTTTTCAAGCTCCCCTATAAGTCAGAGAGGATTCTGGGCAGCTTAATGGGATGTAATTACATGTCACTCCATCTGGATGAGAGGATGGAGCAGTCAGCCAAGGGCAGGGGCGCGAGTGTTTGTGTGTGTGGGTGAGAGAGTTAAAAAAGAGAGAGTGAGTGTGAATGTGTGTGTGCAGCATGTGTACTTGCATTTTAAGTGTCATCATGTGTGTGTTAAAAAGTACACACCAAAATTGTCAAGTAGCCACATAGGGCAAGGCTGGCTAGTGTTGCTTGGTGATTGCACACGATGACTGTGTGTGTGTGTGTGTGTGTGTGTGTGTGTGTGTGTGTGTGTGTGCGTGTGTGTGCGTGTGTGTGTGTGGCTGTGAGTTTTAATAGTTATATTGGCTATATTAGAGTGACTGCAAGCATTCTAGTCTGACTTTTACTCCCAGCGCTAATTCTCTCCTCTGTCATCAACATCACCACCATCATCATCATCGTCATTACATCATCATCAAAATCAGTATCATCATCATTGCCCTCACTGATCCATCTGATAACATTGCCATTGTTACCTTATAAGGTAGCGGAAAAAAGACCCGCCCCTGTGAAATTTTGCTTCCTCATCCACATACTCCAAACATTTACTTCACCGCTGATGCTGATTCAAACTCTCTCTTTTTTTTCTGACTTCTTTTGTGTGTGTGTGTGTGTTGAAATGCTGCAGTACCGGCACCAGCAGTGACTCATATAAGCAGGGGAGGCTGGAGTCGGCAGAGGTGAGCTTAAGAATAAATGGCTGCTGAACACGTCTAAGTCGCCATGGATACTGCCAAACCAGATATGTGCGTGTGATCACTCTAAAACAAACTTATTGTGATGTGACTTATTTCAATGATGAAATTTGTCATGGCAACAACCTTCCCAGCATTGCACAAAAAGGTTGCTCAGTGCACACAGCAGTGGTGTAAAAAACCAGGCCCAGAAAGTAAAAGGACTTGCCAGGGTTTTATTTAGATTTTCTAATTAGTTCCATTCTGCAGCATGGGGAGGGACTGATAATTGCGATCGCCTGGTTAAGAGCACAGCACAGGTGGAGAAAAACCCTGGCAGGAGTTTTCAGGACAGACCTGTGATTATGAAATACATTGCAGTGCTTCATTCTCTGCCAATGGGACGTGGCAGCTGTGACAAGTGGGAGAGGACCTTCTGAATGCTAAAGAGCCTGTCGTGATGATGACGGAGTCTGTTAGCTAGTGTTTCCCTCCGAGTTCTCTGCACGTTCTCTTTGTCTATGATAGATTTATTTCACCTTCTATCACAATCCCTCTGATAGCCTGATATGGAAGCTATTTCATGCATCATTTTTTTGACAGTTAATGACAATATTGTTCTCTCCTGTTCACTATATACAAAGTCTGTTACATGTGGCTGGCAGACAGAAACACAGGGGAGCACTCAATGAAAAGTGTCTTTCTCCAGCACTGCTGTGATTCGGCTGTGTTCTTATCAGGAAATCCATAATGACATTTTTAAAAAGAATGAAAGAAGACCAATTATAGAGATTCCCGCCTCTATTAGAGATAAATAATTAAAGCTCTGAAGCCCTTGCAGTTCAAGGGGATCAGTTGTTAACATGAATTTGAATTTCAAAGCTTCGGCTAGACATTGGGACCTACAACAAACAGATCATGTGCAACAGAGAAGCTTTTCCTTTGGGGTTGCGTAAGGTATGCCACAGTAATGTAACCTGGGGGGCACTGTTAGAGGAAGGAGCTCTTATGCAACTCAGACAAAGGTCAGGCAGCCGGGGGTGAAAGGTATGTCCAGCAGCACGAATCTAATCATAGACGTTTAATCACCAAGAAGATAAGATCACCAAGAATGCAACGTTGTCCCTGTTCCTGATGTAAAAGTGTCATACCATGCAACTTACATTGCATAGGAATGTGGTGGGAATGTTTGGAATTGCATCGCTACTGGGTGACTGCATACTGTAGCAATGGATGACGAGTGGATGGCATGCTAATATAAGGCTCCTTCACTAACATGTGGCACGAGGATGAAGTTATATTCCTCACTTTATTTCCCCACTACTTACCCCACTTGAAATGTCTTGAACGATGCATTGGCTTGCATGCAGCGGTCGACTGGGGGGGGGAGACAGAAAATGGAACAGACAAAGTGAAGAGCGAGGTGGCATCGTGTTTGTATTCAGCACTGTACCCAAGGCTGCTCGTCCTTTTCCCTCATGTTCTCAGACCTGTCATTCATTGCCATGCGTTCTTATTTCCACCATATTTATGACTCATGCTTAACTCTGCCTGTCAGAGTCTGTCATATTTTCTCTCTTATTATTGCACTTACACCTCCGTGTCCTCTACACTTAAACATTTCCTTTCTTTAATATATTTTTCATGCTTTCTTGCAGCTCCCTGTCCTTATTGCCCTTCACTGTGCTTCCTTTCATGCTTGCTTCCGTTTGCTTTCCCTCCCTTCCCTCTATCACTCTGTCTCTCCTCTCCCTCCCTCCGTCTGCCTCCAGTGTTCATTAGTATTCTGTTCTTTCCCAATCGGTCTGAGCTGGGGGCTGTCTGCCTCTCTGGTTTAGAGCCACTGGAGTGGAGCACAGCAGCATGGCAAATGCTTTATTCGTCAATGTGTAATTACACACACACAAACACAAACACACATACACACACACACATGCACTCTGAGACTGCTCGTGTTTGCATCCAGTCATGTCTACCTTTCTCTCTTCCTCTCCACCCCTGCTATATCCCTTTCCCGCCTCCTCTCCTGGGTCGTGGTCTCAGTAGTGCTGCAACACTTCAAGCTGTCCCTGAGTGCAGTCAGAGCTGACAGATTCCATTACTGCTGTAATGCAGCCTGTCTCAGCATCTGCCTTGATAAGCCCTTCAGGACACCACAGACCCAAGCCCATCATGACACAACACGATATGGCATGGCACACTACAGCACACAGCACGGCACAGCACAATACAGCAGAGCACAGCCGGCACAGTGCAAAGCAACAACCTTGACCATCTTGCTTAATTTGTCAGCTTGGTTAAGCTACGCTGTGCACGGGTTTATCGGGTGGATTCTCTAGTCTCTTCTTTTCACTCTGTTAATCCTGCTCATTTTCCCTGATGGCCCTCATCCGTTCCAGGAAGGTTTACTCCTGCCTGTAAGATTCCTATTGTAGAAGGCAGACAGTGAGCATGTGGATTCCAGAGCTACTATACACCCTACAATTTAGAATAGACTGGATGGATATGCTGACATAGTGGAGGATTGGGCTGAACTGTTTTCGTTGAATACCTGCTGTATCTCAGTAACCCAGATGTTGTAAAGACATTCAAATGTTCAGCGGAGCAGAATATGGTAATTCAAACTTCAATGCCGATTCAAGTCATGCAGGAGCTTAAGCATCCTGCTTCACTTGGGGGAAACCAACCAGTCATTTTGTTGCTGCTGCGAGAGCCTTGCCTTATTTTTCACTCTCTTGCAGCCCTGCTGTCTACGGCCATCCAGGGGGGCTCAGAGGAAGAAAGGAGAGATCAGACCCTCGGGCCATTTCTGCATGGGGTAAGGGAATCAAAGGTTTGGTGACATCATGGAGACGGGTCTTAGGATAGGTCTTGACAACGCGTAGACATACAAACATGGAGACAGACACGCAAATGCACGTGTGCACGTACACACATCACACTCTGTCCCGGTCCTCCCATGAGGTCCAACACCATTTCACAGCCCAAGGCTAGACTCTCCAGATATCAGATCTGTCCTCACACAAATCTGTGATCTCAGCCAAGCATTAGTTTCATTACAGTCCTCAAACACGATTCCTTGCAAACCATTGCTCTGACAGTCACATAACTTAAATTTTCACGATTGCTTTGACTCAGTTTTCAAACTCAGTTCCAAAGATTTACCTTAACACACAAAATGCAATGCTTACCTTAAAAGGGCATTATCATTTATTTTGTTGTGTCTTTTGTTGCATCAAGATGGAACCCATTGCATTCATTGTTCTTTGTAGAACATGTATAGAAACAAAATGCTCTACTCAGCTTACTTCACCAATGTGACTGGGTGCTGAATCCCTCAATATATGAACTCAGAAGGATTACAGGACACCACTCTGTGAGCTGGGTGACTACACTAGCTGTAGTCACATGTCCACTGAAGACCAATACTTCATGTACAACTCTCTCTATAAAAGCTTTTCAAAATGTGAAGGATGGGATAATGGACCATGGACAACCTGGGAGCTGGGAACTATATACATGTTTATCTCTCTTTCAGTTTAGATTGTTTTAGATAATTTGCTCTCACGTGACTCATCCGTAAGCTACCATAACTATTACTCATGTCCATAATTTGTCATTCTATCTCTGACCTTCCTCCTCAGCCCTCCATTGGATTCTTCTATTGCCAATACCTTCACTTCCCTTTCAGAATTATAATGATTAAGCCTCAAATTAATCAATACAGTGTGATTCTCTTCACTGCACTTAATGTTCCGACTGCCTTTCATTTCATATCACTTAAAGTGATATGGTTGTGTGTGTGTGTTTGTGTGTACGTGCACATGTTTGTGTGTTGTGTGCGTTTGCATGCGTGCAAAACAAAAGTTGAGCTCTGCCAGTAGAAATAATTATCCTCCATCAACACACACGTGCTGAGCAGAGTCACATTGACTGTCTCTGCATATTCCACCTCTTCTGTTTGAATGACTCTTTCAGCGCCGCTCTAAACTTAGCTGGTCAAGAACAAAGCAATCAAATTGTCTCTTTCTCTTTCTCTTCATGTCTTTTTCAGTCACTTTCTCACCCACATCTAAGTCATTGTAGCCCCATGAGAGCGCAGTGACGTTGTAGGACAATCATCAGATATCCAGAGCATCCTCTTTATGCAGCCTGAGGTGTAAGCAACACTTCTGGCATCCCTTTTAACTTAATTAATTAATTGTGTGAGTGTGAGTCAGCCTTGCCATGGAGAGTTTCTTGTCAATGCAGATAAGGTAGGGAAGCTAATTGTTGGCATGCCATTGAGAAACCGATGACTGGTAGGAACAAGCTAAAGTATTCAGGGAGCTGATGATACTACCATCCAAAACAACTACCTCGCTGTACAAAACACATTGAAATGTTGTTTGAGAGAAATCCTGCAGTAAATCTTTACCCCGTGCAACTAGTCTCCAAGATATCATGAGGTCTGATAGCCTCCTCTGTGCCTGAGAGGCTCCTCTCTCTCAGGCACAGCACTAATGGGATACGTCATATGTGGCAGGCCCTGCTGGGAATGTAATCAAATGACCATACATTAAATAAATACAATGATCAATGAATTCCAGTTTTTGAGTTTTTGAAGCAAATGTAGTTCAGTTAATGTATAGTACTTAAAGTCATTTTCTGTTTTCAATTTGAAGTAACACTGAAAAATTAAAGGAGGGGTTACCAGGAAGGCAAGAAGCACAAATAATGAGCTGTCTGACAGAGAGTTGTGGAATGTGCTTTCATTCTAACATGGTATTTCAGACATGCCTGGACATCTTCTGCTGCCTGAGCCCTGAAACAAGCCTAAGAAGACAAATCAAGTCTGCTGTCATCCTGTTACTGACATACAGAAACAAACACTGAGCCTTACAGCTGCACCTGAACAAGGACACCTCCATAATAAACTGTGTAAACCTTCTTGACTTTAGCTTGATCAGCCATTTTCCTATTACTGTAATAGGAATGTAATCATTAATAATCAATAATCAAGTGCGTATTGGTCTTTGATGTGATTTGGTTCATCACAAGCTTTCTATTAATACCGTCACTGTGCTATTTCCTATTGCATTGCTCATAGTTGAACTCTACTTAAAGGGGAATAACATTTAATTTAAGAAATGACAAATGTCATTCTCGTGGCCAAGGGCAGTCTAGTCAGAGTTATTAGGGGGAGATGGATGATTCATTAATATGAGTGATTCAAAAAAAAAAAAAGAAGAAAATAGAGGAAACTACAGCATATCTCTGATTTCTGTTATTTACATACTAAATAACTAGAAGTCAGTATTTTTCCTCTTTAATTCATAAATGTGCTTTTAGTAACCCTTATTCTTATTCTTATTCTTATTCTTATAGTAGCTGTATTTTTAGTGCTGTTTCATCTTCCTTGACTACTGCTTCCCTTTCATGTTTCTCAGGAACAGAAACATTGCAGAGGGGTATTTTTGTAAATATATAAATGTTTGAACACACAACCCTCAACACCCTTTCACACCAAGATAATTTCTAATCATTTGGAGAAACAGAAAACGCACTACACCGTCGTCGTTATCCTGCCGGAGGCCCAAGTGCACCTGTATAGGAAAGCAGAGACAATGGGGTGAAACGACCAGATCCATCATCTCCTGTAAGCCCTTCCCAGCTCCCTTCCCCTGCTCTCTGTTTCCTGTTGTGCAGGAAGCGAAGCTAAATGCACCCCACCCACTGGTCAGAGGGTAAACATTGTGTGGGCCAGAGAGATAGGGAGCTAGAGAGAGTGAGTGAGTGAGTGAATGAGCAAGCGAGCAAGCGAGCGAGCAAGTAAGCGACTACATTTTGTCGTTGATAAATCTACAGAATATTGTGAGCACGCAGGGCTGACTGAATGGAATGAGTTCAAGTCAAAGTTGATTTATTTATGCTAATTTAAGGAGAAAATAAAAATCTCAGCAACAAAAAGCAATTTACTGCACTTAACACGCAAAATGAAAGGACTCCCTGCAGCAGTGGAGAGTGGCTCATCATCTCAGGAAACTGCCTGGCAGGAAAAGAGCTGTTTGTGTTAATTCAGGGCAGGAAGCCCCTTGCTTAGACAGCTATCTCTTTCCTGTGGGAAGGAAAGGTGTGATCCCTAACACACCCACACTGATCAGCAGCTGCATAGCCCCTTGTGTACCACCTACCATACAGAGTCACAATATTAGTACAATTGGAATATACAGTATTTTTTGATAATAACCAATGCTATTTTTAAGTACGCTAGGCAAATGATGCAGAAAATGTCTAAACCACCCAGCATAAATATCTATGGTGCTACAAACATTGTGCAGAAGAGCGTAACACTGGTCCCATAGCGGCTGGTCTTTTTCAGAGCTCAGCAGACATTGACTCAGAGGAGCACTTAGCAAAAAGCTGTTCGAAGTGACCTGAACCTGATCTCGGCAGTATATTCCAGGAATCCAACCTAGTTAATACACATGAGGCCCTTTCTGACTCAATAACTTTATTATGTAATGTGTCGCACTACACTGAAGATTTGGCAAGCAAATAGCGGCTCTCTTGGCATTTGGTTGTATTTACCTATTAGCAACGAGGATCACAACGTGACACTTCAGAGGCCTCCTACGCCAAGTGCAGTGTGGTGTAATATCGTCACATACCTAGCAATGCCACCAATTGCTCCCAAGAACTATTACTGTATGATGTAAATATATATCTAATGTAACTACAATATATTGCCATCATTTTACAGTATTAAGGGTCTCATATCAAATCATTGTAGCTTGCATTTTAAATTGCATTTAACATTTTGGCATTGGCACTTCCTCTTCCTTCTCTCCTTAGAAATGTGTTGTGAAACATAAACACAATCAAAAGTACACACACACACACACACACACACACACACACACACACACACACACACACACGCACACGCTGCCCTGCTTGGCTTGTGGTAGCATGTAATTATCCACAATTTTCCCCAGTGCTCTGACAGTTGATTGCTGACTGACTGCAACCAGAAGTCTTGCTGTGAGGTTCCTGCGTCATTTCTTCGTCATTCCACCACCATATCCCCATCTGGCCAACCTTTTCATCTCCTATTCCACCAACAGACAGATAGATAGATAGATAGATAGATAGATAGATAGATAGATAGATAGATAGATAGATAGATAGATGCACCCCTCGGCATGTTATCTAAATAATGGCGTGCTTATTGAGAGTGAATGAATCCTGCCATAATCAATCATGCACACTACTGTAAATGCACTGATGTAATGTCAGTTTCGCTTTTTGTCACCGAGTTGTGTAAATGCATAGGCATACACTATGCAGTACAATACAGTTACTAAACAGAGCATGTTTCTGTGTTGTGTAATCCTAGAGGAGTAAAAGCATAATGTATTTTTAAAGACACCGTTCCCTCTTGGCCCCCAGGGATCTCTGGCTGAGGCTGTGACACAAACATAACATGGGTTCTGAGTCTTACAGCTTCGTTTGGTCGATGCTTCATAGGGAAGATCATGCAATTCATTCGTTTTGTGTGTGCATGTCAGAGACAGAGAGAGAAGGCGAGACAGAGGGAGAGACAGACAGGGAGAGAGACAGATTAGACCTAGTGCCTGTTTTGTGACTGATCGGATGGTTAAATATATGATCTCATCCTGTCTATGTCCTATGATTGGATCATTACAGTAGTGACCTTATGTCTTTGGTGCAGCTTTATCACGGCATCAAAAATTTCCCAGACACGTGCATGAGGGCAGCACTCAAAAACTAGAAAGGAGAGAATGATAAAAATACCTGATAGGATCTTTGAGAGGAAGGGAACGTCAGCCTGCTCTGTGACAGCCTTCATGTCCGGGTGTTGAATCAGAGATACCATCTCTGAGCATCCTCTACTTGAATTACGTTTTATTATTGGTGCTACTCTGTCTGAATTTCAGTGACAGTTACAAAAATAAAATTACAGAGCTCATTCTGCTGTTTTTGCAACGCTTTCTGGATGCTGAAAATACTATAGAGTTTTGGAAAGGTCTTGATGTGTGTGTGTTGGTGTGTATGTGTGTGTCTGTGTGTGTGTGTTCCCCTAGGAGATGACTGGAAGTTGAGGCAGATACATTAAGCTGATAGATATCTAATCCCCCATGTCTCAAGGAAGATAGCTGGCGCCCACCCTCCGACTTCAGACAGAGACGCATCTCCACATTGCATCTGGGTATCGTTGTCTCGTTGTCTTTCCGTGGCGTTGGACAATGGATCCTCACACTGAGACACATAAAGAACAATGAACAACAACTCCTTCTCGGAGATCTCAGAGGCAGGTAAATACACTGGAATTCACAAGAATTGCCTAACTGGCATATCAAGAATGAGGAAGGCGTTTCATGAGCGGCATAAGGAGTGGATTTTGAGACGTGTCTGCGCTTGTTCATTGTTAAGGCTTGTCAAGGAAATGTTTTCTTACCTGTATCATGTTTGTGCATTCTCTGGGGGCTTAATAGTCAAGGAGAGTATTTTCTAGCACAGTGATCCAAGTTTTGATACTTGAGAGAGCTGGCATCTTTCCTGCATAGCACTGTACACTGTATGAAAGGGCATGTTTCTTGTCCTAGAATGCCATCGGCTGACAGTGAACATGTTCATGCAAAGCCCCGCTGATACACGTGACATGGCCGATACGTCCTAAGTTTGAGTCAATCCTAGAGGAGGGTCTGCACGTGGGTTAGTAGCTGACACATGCACAGACAGACAGACACACACACACACACACACACGAACATACATAGTCTCATAGACTAGACTCATCAGACTTTGGTCTGATGGTGACTAACCTTATTTGTCTCAATGTTGCCTCCTCTGTACATCAATCTGTCACTGAGGATGGGATTTAGTTTCAGAATGAGACAAGGCAGGCAAACAGTTACACAGGTGCACCAGTGAGGACATCACTTTCTGACAGTCCTCGGCACGGAAAGTGAGCTCATCTGGAATGCAAAAAGCAAGTCCTTATACAGTAATGATGTTAAAGGAAATATCCACCCTCAATCACTTTAACACTGTTAAAGAAATCGCTATCTGTGATGTGCCCTGCATCTCTGGACCCTATTATGTTGTTTGGTAGTCTTATTTTTCGTAATCCTGATGATAACTGGCCAAACGTAGATATTTCCAGCGTGGCTACAATGGAGTTTGATAGCAGAAGGTTTTCAGCTGTCTACAACATCAACAGTAAACGGTTTTGGTGTCAGACTCAAAGAACAAGGGTTTATTTCTAAACCCACCTAAGGGGAAGAGACACCAATTTCTACACTGACAGTAGTTTCAAAAGACCACAATGCAATGCAGCTACAAGACATGTTGCCTTTTGAGTAAGGGGCCTGGCCATGATCATAGACATGCCCCAGTGTTCACAAACTAGCTGTCTAGGTAGCTATAGTTATACCCACCTTTGATTGAAAGCAACAAGTTCACACCTGTTCTCTGGGGGTAGAAAATGACTAACTGAGGTAGAAGTAGACAAGGCAGGTTGAGGGAACACAGATAAAAGTAATTACAACACTTGACCAGAAAATGACTCCTGGAATGAATTCAGCATCACAGATTGATGATATCTAACAGTGTATGAGTATAAGATGGATTTTTCCTTTAATACTGCGCAGTGACCAAAAACCAAAGACCATCCAAGCACAGAACATAACAGTGGAGGTAAAACCAAGACAAACAGGGTTGTACAGGTTTCTACGATCATTGATTCACGTATCAATACTTTTATTGATGTTTTGTTGATGTTTTTTGATGTTGATATGTCATTTTGGAATTTCACTTTAAAATGAAACCGTTCAAATATTTATATGAGTAAAATGGTCTATTGTACTATATTGTATTGTATTGTATTGTATTGCATTGCATTGCATTGCATTGCATTGTGTAATGCCATGTTTGAAAAGGTACTAAAGGAGAAGAGATTTAGGACAGATACCGGGTAAGGGCCTTGTGCCATAGCAACCACAATAGACATCAGGACATCAATGAGGACACCTGCATGTATCTGCCAATTATATAATCTCCTGGAGGCAAGGGCTTCTGGGAATCTTCAAGCGATTGCCTTCCACCTCCTTTCCTTTCCTCCCCTAAACTCTCTCTGGGTCATTGTTCCCATCTCATCCGCCAGGCCAAGCAGAGGATATCCAGTAGGATGTGTTTCTGCACACCTCATCTGTTAGACATACACAGAATGACATACATACACATACACACAACAGCTATTGTCCTGACACATGGTCACCAATAACAGTTTCTCAACAGTTCTCGGCAGTTCTTGTATCACATATGGCCCGTTGAAGGTTTATTCATATGCACATGCACCATGGCGGTAGTCATTGTAGACCTCCCCCATCGTCTGTCAAGCCTGCATCTGTGATTCTTTAGTGTCACCGCAGCTGCTGTATCATATTCTTCCCCCAAAGACAAGAAGAACTGGCTATGGATTTTGTGATACAGAGCTTGTGCCTCTAAAATAGCTCATTTCCTCATACCCTGTGCTTAGCAGCTGAAAAAATGACAAAACCTAAATATTATGAATGAACAATCATTTTATAACAGTCAAACTATTCAATTAGTATACATCCCATTTTGTCTACTATCCCTAACCCTAACACCATTTTATGGGAAATGAACCAAAATTCAATATCCTGTTGAAAATCACTCAAGACACCTCCACTCTAAATAAATGATTCAGTGTGGTGTGTGGACACTGTGCCGGAGGAAAGTTGAAATAATCTGAAATCATGTGAACACGATGCTGTATTGAGGAGGTATGCACGTAATACAGGGCTCACAACCAAGTAAATTGCATCTGGATGCCTATGTGCGGGCGAGGATGAGAATATGAGTTGCCATGGAAACAGTAGCGTTTCTCCCATTAAGCTCAATAGCGGTGTAAGTGGAGACTGCCGGTCTATTATTAGGAATGATGTATTGATTGGTTCATTGATGGGGCTGTCAGACAAATCTCCGGAACTGTTGCCCTTGACTGTACTGACCTCATGAGAGCACCCAGACTACAGTTTTATGGAGGGCATGAGTTTGTGCTGTGACATAACAGACATTAAACTTAATCCAGTGAAAATGCTGTCTGTATCAACCTATCAAGAACATTCATTCATCCGATCATTCTTTTGACTGAGTTTCGACTATGCAAAGAGAAGTGTTTCTCTTTGTTACAGTGCCTGTAACAACTTGTGATTAGATGTTTTATAGTTCATTCTTATGACATCCTTGTTACGTAACACAGGGTGAAACTCACCCACACAAAACATTTTTTGCAATTGAAATTGCTGGTCACGGAAAAAAAAGACACGGAGGTGACATCTGAAATTCAATTCACAAAGCTACCTCTTTTTTTCTCCCCCACATACACGACATCATTGGCAGACTCTCACTTACATCGTCAATGAACCCTTAGGCACGGACTACTGTGGTTAAAAACAAGCTCCAGTGGCTCTTCAGCTCCTTTGAAAGTGTATTGTGTGTGGCATGTGTGTATGTGTGTGTGTGTGTGTGTGTGTGTGTGTGTGTGTGTGTGTGTGTGTGTGTGTGTGTGTGTGTGTGTGTGTGTGTGTGTGTGTGTGTGTGGCATGTGCGTACACATCTTTGTCTGAAATGCCAGCCCTGTGACGCGTCATCAAAGTTTAAGAGCCGGCCCTGCGGAGGCTCTTCTTCCTCTAACAGACGTCAGATTGCCGATCCCCTCAACCCAACACCGCAGTCCATTCTTGTGTCTCTTCCAAACTTGCTAGGAGAACCACAAATGGATAACATTACACTTTGGCATTTCACAGAGCAAGGCTTGTGAGTGGCTTCTGGAGAATGCCAAAGGTGCATGTGTGACCTTTCAGTTACAATTTGTGGTCAAACCTGTATTACTGAATCAGTATGTAGAACAAACTACCTGAAATTCACAAAGGCAGATACAGATACAGTTGGGAGAAAAAGTTTGTGAACCCTTTTGAATTACCTACATTCCTTCATAGATGGCTCCTAAAATCTGGTCTGATCTTCATCTAAGTCATAACAATAGATAAACACAATGTGATTTAACAAATAACACACAAACGTTTGTACTTGTACATGTCTTTATTGAGTACATTTTGGTATTTGTTAAATCACCTTGTGTTTATCTATTGTTATGACTTAGATGAAGATCAGACCAAGGAGCTGTTTATGCAAGTAATTCAAGGTATAGGACATTCCTCCACACTTACACAGACCTTCTGCAATGCTTCAGAAGTATATGGTTTTCATTTAAGATGTTCTTAGTTTTGTTCTGGATTGGTAAAAACCACTAAGGTGTGCACTTTGATATTATATATATATATATATGCCACATTGTCTCTGCTAGTGATACTGATCTCAATACACATGTATTTGAAAATGCATGAGACACATATATTATATATTTCCATTATGATTAGTATTTCTTTATTTGCCAGTGAGAATGGAATGTAAAGCTCCACCCTGAGAGCATTAACATTCAACTGTTCACGTCCTAAATCCAAGGGGAGATGGAGTGTGTGAAGGATTAGTCTTTGTCCTTCAGATTGTACTGTGAGTCACAGGACTGAAATGCTGCTTTGAAGCTTCTGGAGTTTCCTCCCTCCAGAAGACAGGACTGTATTTAAACACGCCACACATCACGCATCCCTGTTAAATGCCTTGCTGTCCACATTTAGCCACACTCACCACTAGCACTGTTCAGCCTGAACGCCCCTTAATGGTTAGTGTGATAGAACCATGGAAAGCAAACAACATTTTATTTTTCTCTCTTGTCTTTTCCCTATTGATGGCTCAAGCATTTGAATTGTGGGAATTTTCTTAAGCTACAGTGTATTTCATGCATGATTGGAATGTTGATTGTTCACTCCTAGAGCTGATACGGCATTGGGGTGTGTGTTCAAAACTATTTAGACATTACCTCCGATGGGTGTGGACTATATAAACACTGCTACACTGCTAGTGTTGATTTGACACTCTCAGAGGAAAATTAGCACCAATAATTTTGCTGTGGCCATGCACTGAGGTTTGCAAGTTAACAACAAATGTAAAGATCTCAGAAGAGCAGCTTTCAGAAAAGTTCAACACTATCCTTCTTCCATTTGCTTCACACACACCTTTTCTATAGCTTCATGTCACAACTGGAATAGGTACAATGTTCAATTACTCTGTCAATTACTTGCCTTTGATTGATTAGGAGCTCTATTCCTGAGAATGGATGAAACTGAATGAATGAATCCCTCAAAGATTTTCCGATGAAAAAGGAAACTTCAAAGCGTCACCATAAAACGCCCTCTTGTTTCCTGGTATGGACGGAATGCTATTTCTGCTTTGTTAGCTATTCAAAGGTAGAGCTAAAACAGTAATTATCTTTGAACCCAATGCATTTCAGTGATTGCTGCATCCTTAACTACTTCTAAGAATATCCTATAATGATGGGATTGTGAGGGCGATGCTGTATTACTTTTAAGACGTGCTTTTGTTTCCATAGGAATTTCGCTAGACACAGGAAACAGAGCTTTGCTGTTGCTTCTCTGGCTATATTGGCTCTACAACTATAAATTCATGGGCTACACTATGGATTTTATGATCATTGTGTACTTTATGTAATACACAGAGGCAAAAGACAGCATGCCGCCGTTATTAAATCTATGACTGGCTGAGAGTTGAAACTGGAGGGGAGATGTAAATATATGCGCTTTAATTTGTAAAGGAAAATCGTCTGAGCACACATACTCTTTTAGAGCAATTCCCTGCTTCACACTTAATCATTTCAATACATTCACACCTGGGAGGCGCCCAGATCGCCATTAGAGCAATTGCAGGTCAAGTGCTCGGCTCCAGGGCACCCGGCTGGGATTTGAACTGGCAATCTTCCAGTCACAAGATTGCTTCTGTAATCATTAGGTACTGCTTCTTAAACCATTTGGCTATAAAATGGAGTCATGGTATAGTCCAACATTTTCCACTCATACCCATCAGAACAATAGTCCAATGTTTTGGAGCTGTGACCACAGTGCAGTGTGGAGGCTCTGTAGGATTGCAGACTGTAGGATCGCTTTTCTTCTCTTCAGCCTTCTCTTTGTTAGGAAGGTTGCCAACACTCAACCATGTGATTTTGTTAAAGAAGTCAGCAGGGTATTACCGCATTTTGAGGAAATTACATTCTCTATTGACATGATAGAGAAGGAGGGTGTTGGTGGTACTGGAGGAAATGTCAGATAATGTCAGATGCTATTATCGAAACTCAAAAAAAAGCTCTTAAAGCAATATTCACGTCAGTCCAGTATAATGGTTACCCTGTAATGCTCATCCACAGCACATGGCATAATGTGACGTAAACGCGTATGCAGCAGTTTATCAGTGTCACGAGTTTGTCCAAATACAGAGTCTAACTGATGTGATGAAAAAGAGAACAAATAAAAATATGGGGAATAAAACAAATAATAACTTTGTAGCTTTGAAGCAAATGGACATATAACATCTATTGATTGCATTTGTGTGTAAGCTACATTTCAGTATGTTCACAGATTGAAATTGATAATAGCGCAAATGGTACAAAATAGACATTGTATAATATTACAGTTACAAAAGACGTTTCAAGAGGGAAGTACCTCACTGCACATGTAGGTACCCTATACAACCTATGGTGTGACAGGCACACGGTATATAACATTCTGGATTTCTTGGGCAAGCCAATGAAATTTCTCTTGCTGTTCTGGGTCATTATTGTCTTTATTCCTTCTTTCCTCTGCCCTGCTGAGTTAATAGCCGGAGTTACACACATAGGCAGATGAAGTTAGATCCCATTAATCAACCAAAAGCTATCAATGAGTATTTTTTCAGCCAGAAATAGAGACTGTTGTAAACCTTTTGAAGACCTTTTGAATGTAGGAAATTGCTTTAACGTCACACACCCGAGCGTAAAGAGCTGCTGACTCATTCTCAACATTACAGAGAGGAAATCAAACATGTAGGGTAGCAAGCACACACTCATAGACAAACACACCTGCACCTGCACATGCACATGCACATGCACATGCACATGCACATGCACATGCACGCACTCTCTCTCTCTTTCTCTCTTACACACACACACACACACACACACACACACACACACACACACACACACACACACACACACACACACACACACACACACTGTGTCTGGGTAGAATTATTAAGTTAGCTCTGACAACTTTGCAAGTTTGACTGTGGTGCATTGCTCATCTCTCATGCGGGTGATGATCATGCTGTGGGCTACAGCAGCAGGAGAGTGCCAGCAGAGCTATAGTCATCTCAGCTCCTTCTCTGTCTGTTTTTGTCCACATAGTAGGAGGAGGAGCACTGACATTTGATATGCAAAGGCCCTCTAATCCCCCGAGTGCAACTCAGTGTGTGCAAATATCAAAGAGTATTTTTTTTAATGCTCAGTGTGCCTACTGTAACTTCCAAAGCCACACTGACTCACTGTTTTGCCTGTAGAGAGAACTTGTAGATGTAAACCGAGGTAGAAAGATCCCCCTCCAGTTTAGACTCATAACAGAGCTAAGCCTGCCTGCATGCACAAGGCTATTTCTACTGTCAATGTGATATGAAATGAGAGATAAACATCCTTGCATGGTTTGATATTGAAAGCTGGCAGTGCAAAGTGACAATTATTTTAGCCTGACAGTGACGCTTGACTGAACTCATCTTCATCTTCAAACTCCTTTTAATGAGTTTTTCTAATCAGCTAATCTGTGTGCTGTTCTACTGCAATATAGAAAACCTGCATGAGGCATTAAATCAGCAAGCTGTCATATTGCTGAGTCACTGTGGAGGTCCCGATCTGACTTGAGATTTTTCTTCCACAGCAGAAGGCTGCGAGATGAAGCTGATAATCAGCACAGGTCTGACAACTGTTTATAGTCACTGATTCATAACTAGCTTTTTTGTTAAGAAAAGCTTCTAGTGGAGGAGGGTTTTGCACCTGCTGTTTCCTGTTATCAGTTTGGTTCAACACAATAGCTTCCATCCGATGATGATATTACATTTCCCAATTGAAATGTTAGGACCAGGGTTAACATTGTTCAGGCCAGAAAGCTTGACGTCAGCATTGGAATCTATTCTTGTCTGTCTGACTGAAGCATCCACTCTCGAGGCCATTATTGTCAAAACATATGATCCCAAACCTGGAGGTGGTGTCATGAATAATTCCTGCTCCTTCCTCTTGTACTTCCTCTTCTGTTTTTTCTCTGTGTGGGTATGTTTATGTATGAGACATCCATTATTTAACTCTAAGAGCAGAGATATTCGAGGTGAACATCTAGGGATGACTCAAACATCCATGCTTCACGTCCCTCATTGCATAAGCTGTGAAGGTGGAGAGACAGGTAGCCAGATCAGTTATTTACCTGGAGAATAACAAGACCTTGTCTGTGAAGACCTTGTCTGTGAAACAAGGTCAATCGCACAGCTCAGCCATGTTTGCCATTTTCCACTTAACACTGAGGAAGAAACCTCAGCAAGGGAGGGCCCTTGGAAAAGAATGTATGGACTTTTGTATGAACATGCCCTCTCTTATGTCTCCATCTCTGTCTAAGCGGAGGTTTTATTATGAAGAACAGAAGGTTTCCTCAAAGAAAAAGACCTTTTGAATTCAACCAATCCTTAGATATTACTTTAAATCAGGTTTCATCCCAGTCTTAACCCTTGTATGTCACCAACCTTCTGAAGTGACTTAAGTACTAGCAACTCATCTTCCAGTCCAAATACACAACTGTTATGAGACTTAACTTAAAAATGTTTTGTTTCTTTCTCAACTGGTCTTATATTAATCTAATGTAGTGGTAGAAATGCTTACTGTGTGTACACCTGCAAGGATGTAATTACTGTTTAGTAGAGTCATGTTGTCATGTGGGCTGTTGAAATGCATTGTCTGGAAAACCTAAACATCAGGCACCTGTTCAGATATTCACCTAAATTCAGAAGCCACTGTCAAAGTAATGTTTAAAAGCATTTGATGTGAGGGACAAATATGCAAGAGTATTTTTATTTAGAAAATGCTCTTTATTATTAAATAAATAAATACTGCACTTTGTACACAATAAGTTATTTAGGACATTTTCTACCAAGGTGATAATGGCTCTTAAGGGATCCTTGGTGGATCTGTAGTACTGTATTTTTAATGTCATTCTCTTTCTCCTGCTTCCCCTTCCCCTCCCTCGTCCCACCTTTTCCCCAGCTCAGTGGGCTGAGTCCATCTGTCCGTGAAGAGAATGAATCACAGTTTTGAAGTTGGTGTGACGTTAACCCCCCCCCCCCCCCTCCCCTTCCCACCCCTCCCCACCCAAACTGCCTCACCCCGCCCTATCCACACACATAAGCAGCCTCTTTCTCTGCACTGCAGGTCTGGCTGTGCACACAGTATACACCATTTACAATATTCCAAAGCCTAGCTCTGATTACTTTCTGAGCATCAGCCCTTTATGGATTTTCTCTACAAACAACGATATCAACAATATTATAAACACGTAATCTGGTGCCAGCCCAGCATTTCTCTGTACTTCTCAAGCATCCCTCTCTGTTCCAAACATATGGGGTTCACATTCGTACCTACACTCTCGCTCCAACACATCCAGTCCTTCCTCTCATCCCATGATCAACATACAAATCAGCCCTTTTCTGTCCACCGTCCTTGTGCTACACACATTTTCATTTTCTTGTCCATAGAGTCTGTCCATTTTTTTTTTCACCTGCACCTCTGTTGAGTCATGAAGGTGCAACGGTTACACAGGTCCGTCCTCGAAACCCGTCCCAACGCGGTTCCTTCCACTTCCTGGTTCCACTGCAGCACCACAGTAGCAAGATGAATAGGTCTGTCTATATAAACTGTCCACAACACATTATTTCGGTTTAGCTGCATCTCTGCAGTAGCATGTTGAGGGAGTATTCCATGCGTTCACGCAGGTCTGTGGGACAGCCAGACGTCAGCAGGGAGCTGAGTTTGAAGGTGGTGGAGACACGCTCCTCGTTGATGTATGTCAGCATGTACTCCTCCCTTTGGCAACACAGGATGATCTTCGTGTGATCGTGGTAAAAGTTCACCTTTGGAGTTAAAAAAATAGATAATTATTTGATTTGTCTTGTATATTGTCTTGTATATTAAGATTCTGGCATAATATGAACATCAAAAGCAGCATTGGTGGAATTTGTCCCTAAAAGTATGATGTTTGTGCGATAACTTGACGTTTTTTGTTTTGTCAAATTTCATCCTCCTCGGCCAATTTCAATATAAACCGCGCTGTTCTGGACATGCCCAGCAACAGCTGTGTTTGTGTGGTGAACTGTTTACCTGAAAGGTGCCGTCGTTAAAGAGCATCATGAGGGCGCGGTCAGACTTGAGCCACTGCAGCAGGTAGAGTCTGGGCATGTGTGTATCTGTCATACTAACCAGGTCCCCACCCTGGGTAGGCAACAGAACAACCACATTAGCATTAGAAAGGTGGGGAGACAAAACAGACACTATTTCTAAGACCTGAGGGGATGAAAAGACAAAAGGAGGAGGAGAGGAGAAACATGGAATGGGCAGAAGAAGAAATTACTCACATCCATAAGGTTCTCCTCCATGTAGTGGGAAAAGTACTTGAGCACAGTCACCTGACCCACAAAGTGTTCAGGAACCTCACAGGTAGGGAACACAGAGCGCTGGCCCAACTCAGCATAGTAATGGATGGTCCTGGAAAGATTGGAGGGAAGCAGAGGCAGGTATTAGAAACCACTCAGATAAACAAATACTCCAAGAAAGAAAACAAGGACACATACTAGCAATGCTAAAAAGCATCAAAGTACCTGGTAAATAAAATAATGGACTTCAATTTAAAATATCAAGGTATCCTTTTAGGGAAAAACAATGTTGTGTTTCAAGCAGGCACACAAACAAATGGGTTTGGACCTAGTTTTAAGCACTCTAGAGTAATTATATAAACCAGCCAGCTCCACTACAAAGTACTTCTATTAAAATAATAATCATGATAACTTGCAAAATGGAAAACAGAGTGTTGTGAAAGCATACAAGTGTACGTACTTTCTGTCTGGAAGGAGGCTCATGTGAGTGCCGTTGTTAAAGAGGACTCCCACAGTGTGATCAGACAGCTGGTAGCCAAAGCCATACTTGTTGGAGTAGTCCACCCATTTAGTCACCCATTGAAGGGTGCTCACAGGGCTCCCTGAGCTCTTGGGAATGTCGGCCGCTACAGGGTGAGAACACAGGAGCAGGACGGTTACAATACAATTACAAACATTTTTTAAACAACAACTGTGCTAAGTGACGCTTTTAACTACTGTAGATTTTCGCCAACCCCTCTTGAAATGAGATTGTTACCGTAGATTGTATGGTACGGAACAAACACGTATGGAACAACACGCTTGACAGTGGTGTACAGTGTGATTTTAAAAAAATGTCATCAATTCAAACAATATAGGCCATAGTTTTGCAGATAATTTCAACCACACAACACACAGACCAAAAAAGGACTTAGTAGACTCACCTTTCGGCATATTCTCCAGACATCCTCTGAAGACACTAGCAACCGTCTCAGCCACGCTCCCTGTTGTGTTGTCTTCCAGGCCTTCAGGAACAACAACAGGGGGGGTCATTCAGTTTGCTGTTATGTCAGCACATCTTGAGCTTGTTAGGGCTTTTCAACATGCTGTATTATGTATCTTGTGCTTTGTTTTGTGTCCATGTGTTTTATTTTGATGGCTTACAGTTTCTTTGATTGTTCATTAGTTAAATCTAGGTAGGCTTGTTGCTATCAAATATCTACTATCATTTGCCAACATTCAACTGCATTCATAGCATTTGTCTTTATAGCTACAGTTCCCATTCCAGAGGGATGTACTTTGTATCAGAGCCAGCTACGTGTTGAAACAGAGTTTTGTATGAAATCTTTGCAAGGTTCTAGGTACTGGACCTTGAATGTGAACAGAGGCTCGTGAACTCACATTCGCTGCTGCTGCTGCAGCTCCCCAGACTTCCCCTGACGATCAGACGAATGGTATCTCGCGTTGTCGGGGACTGGGTTTCTGTTGCCGGGGCAACAGGCCTTTCGGCAGATGGCGGAAGTGGCTTTCCATCCTGAGGTGGGAAGCAATGACGATGGGATTGAGAATATGTGAATTTCTCTCTTTCTCTCTTCCTACTATGACTCAGCAATTACTCACAGGCAGTGGATGGTTTACAGTTTGAAAATGATTGCTGTTAGTTTTCACTGAAAATGTGCTCGTTGTACTGTTTAATACAGCATCAGTATGACTCACCGGTTTCTCCCACGATGATATCTAAACTCTACCCATATATTTAACGGCTATTCTGTGTTATTATGTTAAATGATAAACATCTTACCTCAGCCAATTGTTTGCTCTGTTGGGTGATGACAGTTCTCTTCAGGTCATGCTGCAGTTTGTAGATCTCCTCTTCCTCTTTGGTTAGCTTATCTATCAAAGACAACGATGGCACATACAATCAGAGCATGGTCTCTTCAAAGGGGGAACAGAGCACTGCAGGAAGCTTTTGAAGCAAGAGCAATTTTACAGCGTGAAAGATAACTGGCTTGTTTGACTGGAGGCATTTTATGTGCTAAATTAAAGCTCAGTGGTTGATGTGCTACTCACTTAGAGTCTCGTAGTATTTGACCTTGTCTCTCTTCCCTCCAAAGAGTGCGGCAGCAGCCTTCTTGAAGAAGCTCTTGGCAGGACTGGAGACATGGAAATCTGGTGCAGAATGGCAACAACTTGCAGGCAGACGCTCTGGACTGAAGCCCTGTAGAGCGAGAAAGTGGGTCAGTGTGTGGTAGGGTTTAATGGGGGGGGGGCAGTCAGGAATCCATGCTGTGTTGTGCTCCTACACAATGACATTTAGAGAGAACAGAGGCAGAGAGCAGAGGAAGAGAGAGAGAGACAGAGAAACAGAGAGACAGGGAAAGAGCGAGACACAGACAGAGGAACAGAGGAAGAGGATATTTGCTAAGGAAATGCTATCTAACCTGTGTGAAGAAGTCGTGCCTCAGAATGTGGTCTAGGTGCGGCCTGTCCTCGGGGATCTTTGCCAGCAGGGTGGCGATGAGCTGCTTGGCCTGCAGTGACAGGGAGGAGGGCAGGGAGTACCGAGCCTCTCTAATGCACCTGTAGGTCTCCTTCAGGTTGGTGGTCTCAAATGGCGGTCTGCCCAACAGCATAGTGTACCTGAAGAAAAACAAAAAGGGAAAAAGACGAGGCAGAAGTGAGTTGATGGCCATCATTACAATGTCCCTACACTTTATCACACAAATATTCTCTGAGTATCTATTATTAGACTGAGATATGATCAGACTGAATGATTGCTATGTTTATATTCTTCTCTTTTTTTCCTCAGTGTGGTAAAGGTGACATTCAGTGAACACATTTTTGACGTATTATTAAATATGAAGTCACTCATGGTGAATGCACAGCAAGCCTACTCACATGACACAGCCCAGGGCCCAGATATCTGACTCGCAGCCGTGGCCCTGCTTGTTGAGGACCTCGGGGGACAGGTAGTTGGGAGTCCCACAGATCGTCTTCCTCCTGTTCCCCGCTGGCTCCAGCTTGGCAGCCAGACCAAAGTCCCCAACCTTCAGCTCCATAGACTCACTCACAAAGAAGTTACCTGAGGGGGGAAGGAGTATGAGATGATGAGCACACTGATATTCAACCCAGGATCAAAAGCAAAATACTGCATGGATCTTCCCATGAATTGATAACGTGGGGGGTGAAAGGGGTGGGGTGTGTATCAAAAATGATATCCTAGAAAAAGAAAGAAAAAAAATGCATCCCTGATTAAAGCGTTTTTTTTTTTGGTGGGGGGGTTCCTGAGTGCTCAGGGTGTCTCAGCACTGTGGTGTGTCACTGCTGCAGGAGGCTTCCTTACCCAATTTGAGGTCTCTATGTAGGATCTCTTGTTCATGCAGGTACTTCAGCCCGGAGACAATCTGTCGTAGGTAATACCGCACCTCTGGTTCAGTGAGCACCTTACGAGCCTTCAGGATATGAGCTAATGACTGCAAAAGGACCAAACACAGTAACAAACACGATTAGAGAGCTAATTTCTGAAAAGTAAATATGCTCAGTGCGTATAGTGTGTCTATGGTGCCATATAGTATTTTTAATTTTTTTTACCTCTTATGGTATCACAATAATATTTATTATTGCTTAGTATCAGTATAGTATCCTAAAAATGATTACAGGATTGCTATTCTTATTTCACGTCAGGGCAGGCTTTGAGTTCTGCCTATGTGCCGGGGCTACATGATTTTGGGTGCAATGCAGGTGTTACCCAAAGCACATGAATGAATGCAGTGGTGTAAAAAGCACAGTAGTTGAAACTTCAATAAAAGACAAAATAGCAGCACTCACTTTTCTACTGCAGTATTCCAACAGAATGTAGATGTTTTCCTTGTCCTCGAAATGGTGATAAAAGTGCACAATGTGTTTATGATGGAGCGCTCTGTGCAGCTCAATCTCCCTGTCAATCTATGGGGAAAAACACACAACGGTCACGATTATCACTGGAGGCAATATTATGAAATCTGTCGTCCAAAGACCCCAGTGCGCACAAGCACGCGCACCGGAGCTGCGCGCTTACCTTTTCCCGTTGGTGAGGTTTGGAGACGCGTGTATGTGGGATGATTTTGGCCGCGTAAACTTTGCTGGTGGACAGGTCGGTCATCTCATAACATTTAGCAAATCCTCCCTGGAAAGAGGAAAAAAAACAGTTAAATGCCGTGTCTTGACGTTGCGTCGTAAATCCAAAAGCCAAATACAAATTTTACGCCTGAGCTACCTTTCCCAAAACTTTTCCACGGCAGTAGCACTTCCCCGTTGCAGGATCAGTGATTATTCTGGCCATCTCGGACGGCACACTGCGGTCATCCGCTCTCTTTCTGCGAGGTTCGCAGGACCTCTGCGTCGATTCGCACATAGTGTCACTGTTGGTCGGTTGTGGACCGATATTCCTCAGTATTTCCATTGAGGATCGCACTGTAGCTTTGCGTCCCGCACTCAGAATGGAGCCTGGAGAGGCTGTCTGGGTGATTTATACTCTGGCACCCACCCCTTTGTCTACCACCCTCTCTCTGACGTCACGGTGTGAAGTGAGTGCATGAGGTCTGATAGGTGTCGGCTCACTAGGTTACATTGGTGTTGATGATGAAAGTCATGCTGTTGAAAAGAGCTACATAACCTATGGATTGCCTATGGATTCTTGTTATCTAATATGATATCCATTCATATGGAGAATCCATATGAATGGATATTCTCCATCATGATCACGGCCATCACCACCAACACCATCATAACATCATCATCACTCTCTACTACAATAATAACAACCAAACAATTGCCATCATCGTGACCAAAAACACATTATGGCAGGCATAGTACCAACCTTGTTCTGTAGCTTACCCCTTGTGTAGTTAGTAATATGGACAGATGAAGGCACCTTTTACATTTTGGGGCACAATATCAATTGTAATGTATGTAAAGTCTGTTGGACAGTCGTTGAAACATCCACCGTGAGGATCAAAAATTGTGTATTCTATTCATGCTCACCCTTTTCATCCTGTACGTGTTTTGCAGAAATCTCAATTTGGAGCACTAGCACCACCAGGTGGAGATGTTACATCAGGTTTAAGTGCTTGGATTCCATATGGTACAGAAACAGTCTAATCCTGTTTAAATTGAAACTATGCATTTACCAAAGACTTCAGTTTGACAAGAAGAATGGCGCTCCTGACAGCTAGGCTTAATTGTCTCGTGGTGGGTGAGTGTTGGTGGCATTATATTGCAAGAGGTGTGTTGTCATATAGGTTGCAATGGAATGTATACAATTTAAGACTACAGTATCATACTACTATTCACTACAGATGCAAGGACAGAGTTACTATACAAATGGCAGATGAAAGTTTCCACACACACAGGACTGAAGACAGAAGCAACTTCCATTTGGAGGGGGTCAGTTAAGGCCAATTCTGATTAATTACACCCAGCATGTGGTGTGACTAAAAATGTGTTTATTCAGTTCACAGTTTGGAACTCCTTTAAATATCAGTTAGCAGCTAATTATCCACACTAAACAGAGATTATATTGTGAACTAAACAGGCCAACATATGTTATATATGTTGTGTCCAACATTCACATAATGTGAATTATAACTGACAAAAGAAAAGATGCATGTCACTTTGCGGTTACAAACAAATGAATTGTACAAAAGGTAATATAGTAAGTATTAAGCAGTTTGATTGATGTGGGAAGTAAAATGTGTTTAGTGGCAGAGCAGAGCCGTAGACAGAGTTGCTCGTTGTCAGTTTCAGTGGCAGCCGCAGCCATATTCTGGATAGCAGTGCATGACTGTATTTACAATAAGATTGTCAATAAAATGATAAAGGCTCAGTATATAGTGGCAGTGCATAGAATTAGTGCAAACGCTCCATGGGCTGAGTACTGTTAAAATCAACCCAACATCTTGCTTATTCAAGGTGTCCTTAGCAATCTTGCAATGTTCTATTAGCAAAGAGATCTTCCAAAAGACAGCATCACTCCAGATCAGTGCTCCCGATATACTCAAATCACCAGTTTCCCCACTATATACATAAGTAACTACTCAAAAAATGCACTGAAGGTGGCTATATCTGGGTTAGTTCCATGTTAATCCCTCTAAATGTACAATTTTGTTCAGATGCCGTCTGTGAAATCAGTCTTGAGCAGTTAGTGCTGTTGAGGATCGTGGGGCTGGGGAACAGAATAACCCAGAGATGTGATCTATACATTTCCAAGGCTTGAGCGTACGGTGCTGATGTCATAGGCCCAAGTCTGATCGAGTCCAGAGCCGACAGATGAATGGTGTGGCCAGTGGGGGAAGGGGAAGCGACAAGCGACGACACGCGCATCATCAAGAAGCTCTTTCAGCAGCTTCTCACCCAGCACCTCCATCTGTTGACCAATCAGAAAAGGCTGCATCACTCACCGACCAATCAAATGGTATCCAACCATATAATTTCATATAGGTAAGACATGGGGTTTATTTCTTCCTAAATAAGATCTGTAACCAGAAAAATAAATAATTCTGCATGGGATGAAAACTCACCACTCCTGGAGCAAGGAAAACTGTCACATTGTTGTATGTTGATAGATCAGTCTATGAGAAAAGAAAGACACAAAATGGTCAAACAAAAAATCCCATTAAAGAAAGCAGTAATTTCAAAATTAAGGTCATACCTTCCAGAAGTCTTTTTTAACAAAGGTCGCCTGGCTGGGAGATACCCCGGTCCAACGGGCCTTGCCCCTGGCATACGCCAATAGCATGGAGTTAATCTCAAACCCAGTGCACTGGAAACCAGCGGAAGAGCCCGCAAACACCTGGGGAATCAAATGTGATGATCTGAAACCTACTAAGAACAACACGCACAAGGGCACACACTCACAAATAAACTGTCTTTAACATTTACACTCCAACAGGGATTCAGACTATGTAGCACCCAGTTAGACTTGCACTCCAGTCTATAAATAAAGCACATCCCACTAACCAGTCTTCCATCTCCTGCGCCCAGATCTGCTAAGCGACCTCTCCGTCCCTCGAGCAGTTTCATCATGTTCAGTGTCTGATCTTTACTGGAGGGCAAATAAGGAACCTGAACCACAGTGCGACCACAAGTTAATATATGTAACAGGTAATACAATAATAACACTATATTATTATAACACATTGTCATCAAGATGGTGATTAGGAGCTACAACATGGGAAGGAAGGATGAGTTTGTTCCAATGCAGCTTTCACTTTACTCCTACTGTAGATATGCTTTTATAAAGTTCAATTCTGAGGGAAAATCCAATTCAAAAATAAAATTCACATTATTACAATCTTAGAGAGTCCAATATTTGAGAATATTAGCCACTCTTTCCAAACAAAAGAAATCAAAGAAACAGGTTCATCATCAAGAGAAAAAATACCTGGAGGTGCTCCACTGAATTGGAGAATATTTCCTCTATCTTTTAAATCAACTATTTTCACTGTAGAGTGAAAAAAGTGACCAAAAAGTCTGATGACTACTGTCACTGTATCCTTGAAATTGATCTCCCATTCACTGTCATGGCACTGTTCCACAATTTCTCTCTTGATGATAAATTCAACAGAGCTGTGGCTCTCCTGGTTTTTCCTGTGGTAGGGTGGATTTTCTGTTGGGAACACATTTATTATGATTCAGTTGGCTGGATAAACATTGCATGATGTGATGACCCCATAAACCACAGGTAAGCGGGCATACATAATTAGATTTTCCATTATCCTTTGCCATAATATCAAATCCCAACAAATGCCACGTCTCCATGCAACAACAAGTGTCGTGGTTTCATCATTACCCAATTGCTGATTATCTGCTGCTGATCATGTTTTCTTCTGACTATACAGCCAGTAAATAGTAGAAAACATGCTGCTGTTCTTGATCAAATAATCATCATTATAGACACCTCCTTTTTCCACATTTGTTGCTAGCATGGAGCCCTATTGTTACTGAGCAAGTTATGTTCTGTATCGCACTAAATGTGGAAAAAGTAAATTTCAAGTACCTTGAGGCTTCTAGGGATTTTGTGAAAGCCAGGCATGACAAAGAGGCTCCATACCCCATAGAGGCCTGTGAGCAGAGCCCCTGTGGAGGCAGTCAGGATGGGGTTGCCTCTGCTGTGTGAAAGGAACCTGCCTTGGTCTTCGAGAATCACCTCAATAGAGTCCTCCATTGCAAACTGTCTTTTAGATGGATAAAAATAAAGCAAATTAAGGTTTCCATTAAAAAAAACTGTAATCTAAGAACAGAGATGGCTACATCTTCTGAAATGTTACTGTTTTGTAAGGAAATGTCTCTGCAGATTTCTAGCAATGAATCATTTTCAATGAATAATGTTCATTGATATACATTTACATTTCTAAAATGGTGATATAATTTTGTAAAGAAGCCAATCACAGGCTGTATTTATTTATAGAGATTTATCCATTTAAGTACCAGAACATAATATATGAACATTGCCAAGATAAATATCACACGAGGGCTATTCCTAACACCAGATGGTGCCACAGTGGCCTAATACTGTCATCCAGAGCACCTTCTAGAAAAGTTTTGTTTACTTCAGCTTGAAAGCTTGAATAGCTTGAATAGCAGCTCTGCTTCTGAAATAGACGAACGATCTCAGTAGAATTACTATATAGAAGAATCCAGCACCGAAGGCCAAGTCAACCTGCAAACACCTTCGACAGACTGGCTTGTGCAGATTTCGGACGATTTACAAAATCAATCCTATTTAGGAGGAGGAAAACAAGTGGATGCGTGGTTAACCTAGGTAACAAGATATGTTTACAATTTTTGCATATTCGGAAAACAAGTGGATGCTTGGTTAACCTAGGTAACAAGATATGTTTACAAGTTTTGCACATTCGTTAAGAGATTAAAAGTTTGCAGCCTACCTAACATGCCCCCTTGTCCTCTGGTTACTCAGCAGCCTCGCAGACTGAAAGTCCAATCAAAGGGCAGCCACCGGTCAACATATCCCGCCCTACAACCCTTATCACATGCCTGCCAAGTGACAAATGCAAGTGGTTGTACGTCAACAGTGGTGCAGATTGTAGCCTACGTATTTATGTAATCTCTGTTGTGTCTGGTTCAGCAGTTGAGGAGTCTTAGAGACAGGGAATGTGACATAGGGCTATTTAAAACCTACAAAAACAACTCACACAATCGCTAACACAGTCCACAGCGAAATACTATTACTGCATTAACAATACGCTACTACAATAAGTACAATTTAAAATATTGCAGCTCTCAATACACAACAAGCCCATCAACTTTAAGGAGGGCCAGTGCAATTGAAGGATTACATGTACCACTTCGACCAGGCCTCATCCCGCACCGCTTCTATTGAATGGCCCATACTAATTTTCATCACCACTCACGCCCCTCGTCTATTTACTCAGCCGCTTGTTCTCTGGAGCGGAGCTTGATTTCTGGGCGGGGGATGGCAGCAAGACCGAGAGTGACGCAAAAGGAGAGGCCATTATTGCCTCCACAAAAATAAATTAATTTCTAAGGGGTTCTGTGTACCTAGTGGGAATTTATTACACTGCAGTGAATGCGATTTTGAAACTGGATATACACACTTTAGTTCACTGAAGCTGAAATGGACTTGTATGGGAAGGTAAGCTGCAGTTGTTTTTGATTGGGACGGAGGCTATAAATAAAAGAAAGCATCAAACACTGTAGCCCATTTGTAAGAACTGATTATAGGCCTACATACACCCACAACGTGTTGTAGAAAATAATGAGTATTATTCAAGGATTGAACATAGGTCCACAGATATATTATGTTATTTTATTAAAGTCAGTAGTTCATGGGGAACGTCTGCACGCGATAATCTCTGTTGAGTGATATTATGTTAGGTTAGGGGTGAAAAAGAGGCTACGGACTCAACAACGATTTTCTACGCGTCCAAAGTAAATCATACAGCTGTTGACAGTTGGGTACGCTGCATGCTGAGTAATGTAGTCAAATAACCCATGTTGTTGCCATTCTCTGCGTTTGCACTGATGCTGTAAAAAAAACTACAACCCCCATCTTGTTCTCCACGACGTCAGAGAGACGCACAAAACGCACTCTCCCTCGTTCTCTATGGAAAGCCTTGTCAGGGGCGCGTGCCAGATCCGAACCGAAGGGGACAGCTCCCAGGTGCTGAAATTGGTCGCTGCTAAAAAGAAAAAATCCTAAAAAAACCCTCAACGCCTGCATTAGGCACAAATAAAAATCGTATTCTGCCAGAGAGAGAGAGAGAGAGAGACACAGATAGATCCGAGGCCTTCAAAACAGGTTTGTTGATAGAATGTCCTCGCTACATTTGGATAGAGTTTCATTTATTAACAGTTATGTGAAAGAATTTCACCAATAGGAAAAATGACCTCATGCCCAGAATGGAATTGATTGTGCAACGTTAGCTAGTTGTGTTAGCACAAGCTGCTGCCCGCTTAACTACATTGTGTCGTTTCATAGGTCGATTGACAGGATGTTTTTTGTGTGTGGTATCTTAAAAACGCGAGCAGTGCACAAATATTTTGAAAGCCACGTCCTTGCAAATACTCATATGTCTTAGAGGGTATTTTCGTACAAGGAAGCAAATAGAATCTAGTGCAGGATGTGCAGGATGTAGAGGATGGAGGTCCGGCATCTTCTTTTAACTAGATAGGGAGAGCTTGGTAGCACAGATTTGACATATGCATCGTTGCTTTGTGAAAACATTCACCTTGGAGCAAAGATGACTGCTCTCGTCATCTTGCTCTTAGTACTCTTGTCCTCTGAGGGCGTTGAATGCTGGCACTCTTGACAGAAATGCTCAGGGTATTAGAGGCAATTTTCAAATAAAAGATCCTTTTTTAATATCCTGTGTTTAGAAGCCATCATTATGCAGGTAGGCTACAGAAGATTTAATATACGTTTTTGATTGTGTTGGAAAATGTTGGTAATTGAGAAGCTCTTCAGAAGTGGAATCAGGAGATCAGACATTGTTTTAGTAGAATTTAAACCGGGGGGTATGGAAAAATACTGTACCCTACATGAAAAACAATTCAGGTTTTTCATTCCAAAACACTATATGTCCACTTAAAAATGTCAATTGATGTTGATCGTCCATTATATGAGAAATAATCTGATTGTATCAAATTGTTGTAAAATGTTACAATTTGTAAGAATATTATAAGTGAAAGCGTTGCTTTATAAGTGATAGCTTTAATATTAATAATTAGATACATAGTGAGTTTGACTTTTAAACATGCCAACATTAATTTTACAAGAATTGGTGTCACATTTTCCAGTTTGCTGCATTTGAATCCTGATCGATGCTCATTAGTACAACTCCATGCTGTGTCTGCGCCTATGGTTGTGTTTTTTCTGCCTGACACAGCCTTCTGTCACCTCTGGTCTGTGACATGTATAAGAAGCTTGTATGTATGTCTCTCTCTCTCTCTCTCTCTCTGTTTCCCCTGTCTCTCCCTCCCTCCTTCCTCCCCTCCCTCACATCTGCAGAAAAAAATAAGGTTGATTTGTAGACTTGTGGAAGGTCAACTGGTAAAAAGTCTGCCACATACTAGCATTAACTCCAAGGTGAAGGTCTTCATTATGTGTAGGACATGATCCTTAGTGCCGAGTGTCTTTTCTGGTGCTTTTGCAGATGGCTGCCACTCAGGATGTGAAAGGGAAGGGAGAGGGAGGGGACCAGAACTTTGACTACATGTTCAAGCTGCTCATCATCGGCAACAGCAGTGTGGGCAAAACATCTTTCCTGTTCCGCTATGCAGACGATGCCTTCACTTCGGCCTTCGTCAGCACAGTGGGCATCGACTTCAAAGTGAAAACCGTCTACAAGAACGACAAGAGGATTAAACTACAGATCTGGGTATGTGGACCCACTGGGGAGTGGTTCAGAGTGAACTACTTAGTTGGTAGATGAAGAAAATAATATAGATTTTACCCTGGCTGTTCCCTCCAGGATAATATATTAACCTGCATTAAACATTTAAGCTTAATTATGCCACAAAATGTTTGATGGGTGAAATAGATAGAATTTGTAAGTATAGCAGTCAAGACCATATAATCTTTGATTTGCTTATCCTGCACTCCTTGACGGGCCTATATCAGAGGGTAACTTACTGTGCTATTTGCATCTCAACAATGTGTTGCAACTCAATATACTGCATCTCTAATTTCAATCTATTTTTGACCCAGCACATTGCTGTTAACTCTTGTAGAGCCTGTAAATCCATGAAGTCAAGAGAAAAGAAAACAAATATATAAAAAATGTAAAATGAAAGAATGATTTTGACCAGATGTTGATGGTAAAAAGAGCTCAAAATCTATATGATGTCCAGGATCTGTTATTTGCCAATGAAGAGAATAGAGAGAAGGGAATAAACAGAACTGACCATATTTAAAATTCTGTACTTCAGTCTACAACAAGCCAGTGTAGTCCATCCATTTCACCGAGGTCCAATCGTGCACCCAATGGAATAGAAAGCATTCTCATGTTTGAATATGTCTGCAAGAAATGTATTCTCTATTGTCTTCCAAGGTCTCCTGGAGGACTACGTATGCTATCAGGGGGAAGGGGCTTCTTAGAGATGCCATGCCTCCTCTTTGTCCTCCTTCTCTGTCTTTGTCTTGCAGAGTGACCCCTGCCAGTAAAACACAGTAGGCTATCAATCTATGCCCAGACCCCCCAACTGTCTCTCCTGCACGCTCTCTGTACCTTTCTCTGTTGATCAATATGTATCAAGTACTGTGACAGGCTGTGACTTGATGGTTGGACAGGATTTTTATTGCCATCCCAACCATTTTTTTTAACATTGGCTGGCTCTGAAAGAAATGAAGCTATAGCAAGTATGACATGTGTCTTTCACGCCAATCTTCCACATGTTGGGTAGGGTAGCCTTAATTGGGTGAACTGTGGTAAAGATTTTGACCCGATTTAATCACAATTATGCCATTCCACAGCATTTTAACTGTTCAGGTAAACCCTGACAATTCTGTGTTGTATTTCACAACAGAAGAATTATGTTCAGTGTCTTGTAACTTCATCTTGAATACTTTTGACGGACCGCCTTTGTGCTTAATTAGTTGAAGTCTTTTTCCACGGCTAGACAATCCACTGTGAAGAAACGGAGACAGATGGAAGCCTCACCATTACTGACAGGAGGCTAGTAAGTGTTAGTTTGGCACACAGCAGGGGAGAACACAGAAGCAACACTTTCTACAGGATGTGATTGTACGCCTGTGGTAAACTGAAAACTATCCGAGGCTGTTTAATTAGAAGTTCATCTGAGTTGTTGAAGGAGATTGTCTCCTAACACCTCTGAGATCATGAGGGGGTAGAAACCTGTTCTCCTTTTCTCGCCCTTTCTTTCTCTCTTCCTCCTGTCTCTCTTTCTTTCTATACTACACCAAATGCCCACTCTCCTGTAGATGTATTCTGCCATGTTATAATAACGGTCTTGTGCAGCAATTGGCTATCCCCAGGCTATTGGTGTCTGATAATGACTTATGAAAGAGATAAACAACAAGCACTTCAGCAAGATGTAAAAACTGGGTTTGAAGGTAAACAGTCAAAAGCGAGGCTAATTGGGGTAATGTGTTTTGTGATTAGCAAAGACAAGCATATTCAGAGAGAAAGAGGATTGCTCTTGCATCCATTTAATTGGCATATCTTTTTTATTTGGGCTCAGAGAGAGCTTAGAGTAAATGGCCATTTAAGGTGATGGTTATTGGCTAATGTCACTGGCTGTGCGATTAATCTGTCGAGAGATAAAACTGTCACAGCAATACATCATACAGTTGTCCCTGTTATAGTCTGGGGCTGAAGTAAATGCAGCACAATGTTGGACTTTGCCAAGATGAAACTCAGATTGTCTACGATTCAACTTATACTGAGTGACTTCTGACTCTTGTCAGCCTGCACTCACAGTACCAGCATTTGGATTGATTTTTGGTGAGACTACAAGCGAAGCTTCTAAAAGAGCTCCCCTTCACTGGACTCAGCAGTTTTTTTGTGTCTTGCTCTGTCTTTTTAACTGAGACCAAGTAAATCTGCCCACTAGAATAAACTGGAAATGCAAAAATCATTGTCAAGCACTTGGCCAAAAATCGATAGGCTAATGAAAGAATTCAGCCAAGAGGAAAGACAGAGATCAAAGCATCATCCAGGTGACTGGTACAACAACTGCCTGCCAAATAGACTACCTTAGTCTGCCTAAGAAGACAATTACCAATGTTTCCATATTCCTTGTCCTTATATGTGTTGTTTAGAATGCCCATGCACAAGGCCACACACACACACACACACACACACACACACACACACACACACACACACACACACACACACACACACACACACACACACACTGTGTTATTGTAAATCGACAAAATGTCTCTGCTGTGGTGTGCGGTAGCTAGGCAGGCTGTGAGCTCTGTCTCTGTGGAGTGAAGGTCAGAGATGTCCTCTGGCTATAACAGGCACACTATTACAGCCATGCTCAGACTGACACAGAGCAAGCCACTGCCTGTCTGGATTCTGTTTAACAACAGCCACGTAAAGCTGTAGCCAGAAGTCGTCCTCACTGCATCTCTCCTGCTGCTGTACTGCAGGACTTTCCAAACAGCATTTCTTGTGGGTGGTAAAGTAGTGCAGCAAGCATGTAAATAAAATAAATAACATTACTGTATCTACATCTGTGTCATTATACCCCACTATACCCCTGAGTTTTTCATTTGTTAATGTTCCACATTCTAACCAGAGACAAAACACCAAAACACTGCTTATATGCAGCACCTAAAAATGTAAAAGCATTTGTATAAACAAAGTTACAACATGGTAATTTAACATAGAAACAAATTAGACAGTATGAAAAGAAAATTTACAATAAATTCCCAAAACACTAACAAATTATATAGTAGGCATACACATATAGTACAGTGAAAGTCAAAAGAATGAATCAGTAATTCAGATAAAAAAGGGATTACATCATTACATTACATATTATAAAACAAGACGAAGACCACATGCTGTGAAAAAGAGAGTCCAAGGATAAAGCCAAGAGCCAAACTAACTACATTTGTTTTTTCCTTCAGTTTTTTCCTTCAGAGATTCAGAGGCAGAACTTTTCCATTGACATATTTTAGCAAGCTTGAAGTGCTGCAATGGGGACTTGTTTCCAACATTACATTACATTACATTACAGTCATTTAGGAGATGCTTTTATCCAAAGCGACTTACAATAAGTGCATTCAACATAGGTAGGCAAGAGAACTACTAGTCACCAGAAATCGTAAGTGCATTTCCTTCCTAAACAAGCATCTAAGAGCAGAACCAGTGCTAAGGTAAGGTGTGTACAATACACTGCTCCTCAAATGTTATTTAATCAGTTGCTGCCGTTGAGCAATTTGTTCAGCATTGTCACTAACAGCATGCACTTTCCCAGTGTTCAAATCATTTAACGCCCACCTTTTAAAAAAAAAACGTTTCAAAGAACTACATTTCATGAACTGAGCTCTGAATATTGTGCAGTGGGGTCTTTAGCACAGTTGACTTATTGAGGAAAAGAAAGCACCAATCAGATCAGCCAAAACAGAATGCTTATTATCTGACATCTTATCAATACAATTCCAGTGAAGTGATAAGCATGATTATTTCCACATCATCATGAACATGAACTGTAGCAAAGTAAATGTAGATATGTGGAATATGAGAAATACTGCCAGTGACACAAAAGAACAATTATTTAGCAGGATAACATGTGGCTCTGTACAACCTTATAGTTGGGGAATCACTAGGTGTTTGGTGCAAGTAGCTGCTGATGAGTGATACAGTATGTGTGCATAAGTTCATATGTGCTGTGTAGGGTTTTGTCCATGTTGGTGAGCTTGTCAATAATACTTTGATTGAGCCACCTTTGATTGAGCAATGCTAACTTCATAGGTCATGTTATCTGTGTGCAGGACACAGCGGGCCAGGAGCGCTACAGGACCATCACCACTGCCTACTACCGTGGGGCCATGGGCTTCATCCTCATGTATGACATTACCAACGAGGAGTCCTTTGGCGCTGTCCAGGACTGGTGAGTCGTTTTGGGTTCTACTGAGTTAATCTTCAGTTGATATTGATTTGGATTTTATTGACAGTTTTATATGAATATATGTGTTGTCTCTCAGTCTTTTTGTATTCACTTGATGGATTAAAGTCCATTCTAACGTTGTCTATCCATATTATTATGTGCATCATGTGCATCATGTGCATCATGCACCATGATGTAATCAGGTAACATCCTGCCCACTACTTATTGTACATGGCTTCTCCCTCTGAAGAAACAAATCCATAATAGTTAACCTTCACACAATCTATATCTGCTCACCTAACTTTGTGGTATTTCAATGTTTGACATAGGCCAGGTTCATTTCTCTCTCTCTCTCTCTCTCTCTCTGACTCTTTCTCTGTCTCTCTCTCTATCACTCTCTGTCGCTCTCTCTCCCTCCCCCACAGCCTTCTGTCCCTTCTGGTCTGTGACATGTACAACAGGCTTGTATATATGCATGCATCTCTCTCTGACTAGGGGTTCGAGGGGAAACTTGTCAAGGTCACGGCCCTAGTCCATTCATGAGTCACATAAACGTCTGCAGGCTGAGCAGTAACTCTGAACCAAGCCCAAATGTTGTTGATTTATTATGATAGATTCATGTCTAAAATGAGAATTGGAAGGCTACATTCAATCCAGGCACAGAAACCAGGTTTCTAGGTTAGGATTCTTGCTCTAGAAAATGAGTGCATACAACAACTAGTTGTTGTGGAATAAAGGTGCACTTTATCATTTCCCTTTCCATTTTCTCTGGTCTATTTACACCTCACTGTCCTACAGTTATCTCCCTCTGCCAACCCAAAGGGATTATGGGAGCTCAGGGCATATTTGGGAGGAAAGATTTGTGAATCGTCATGGTAGCATTCTGAGGATGTTAATTTTACATCAGCTGCTTACTTCATACAAAGACATACTGATATGATTCTAGACACATTCACCTTATAGGGCTAGTGGTGTTTTTGTAGGTGACACTTTACCTGCATGCACTGTGGCTTGCAGCCATTGTGAGACTATGACTAGTCACTATTAAGGCAGGCGTATACTTGGCACCTCTCCTTTAACTAGCAGCACTTGACAGCTGCTTGGGAAAGTACTTGTCACAAACATTTGGGATTTGTATTTGACACTTTTGAACACCCATTTAAAGCTCAGTGTTCTTTTGCTAGGATTGATGTTGTTTATAACTTCCTACACCTTCTTACACTTGGCATGCTGCACCATTAAAATAGTTTTTGGGTTAAAAGTGCTAAGTGTGTTCTTAGCATTGTATACAAGAACAACAAGAAGGCAATGCTGTAAAGAGAGATCTGAGGTAGACACACCTCACACCTATTTTTTAAAAGTTGCTTCACACTTTTTTTTCTTTAAACGGTTCTATGACACTTTGATGAAATGCTGCAGTGTGAGTCTGAATACCATCTGTGATTGATATGTTAAATCAGAAGTCAACTATTGGAGCTTACTAGCAGCCGAGCATCCTCGAGTTACCTGTGAGGTTACTCACCAGACTGTGAACAAATCAAACAGTTATATATACAGAGGAAGAGGCTGTCTTTTTTCCTCCACATAACTAGAATCTTTCTTTTGCCTTTGCCACAGGCTTTAATTCCACTTTCTCTTTGCCTTGTTGTGACAAGGTTGCAGAAAAAAAAGGTTTCCATGGCAACAGCTCCTTCCCTGACTGTGCCTGAATTAAGCTTGTGACGTATTCATTTCCTGACTGTGACAAAGACAGAAAACTGTAAAATAGTGAAAAAAAACCCTTATAGCATCATACACAGCTTTATTACATCAACGCCTATGCATTTATTTTTTCTTCTGTCCTATCCTCTCCAGAAACTAAATTCTATTGAAATCATTGGTAAATACAGACTTATTGCCTGCATATGTATCTCTGCAAGACTTGATACAGACATCAGCTCCGAGCAGAAGTGGCCTCTAACATGGTTTTCTGTCAGAGTGGATATTATCAGCAGTTGGATTTGAAACGACCCACATTTGAACCCCTATAACCAGTCAGAGCTGGACAGAGAGAAAGGAGTGCCAATATCACACTGCTCTCTCTCTCTCTCTCTCAATCTGTCTGTCTCTCTTATTCACTCTCTCTTTCCTGTGTTCAGCTGTTGGTGTGTTAGATGCCCTAGTTTCAGACAAACTGCACCATCACAGGAGAGATTTGTTCCTTCAATCCTTTCCCAAATTGTGTTTGGAGGTTAGAGGGATATGCAGAGGCACCTCAGTGACTTCAACTTCTCATAAATCTGAATGTTGAAGTCAAATCTTTGTCTTGGTGATGGACAGTTTGATATACATCATACTAAAAATAAACGTTGCTTTTATGTTATCCTAGTACATCAATAGGCTCATGCCATGTACTTGTAATCAGGGATGTAGTGGAGGGTAAACCCACCTTTTTTCAGAATAGAGTTTACCTACCTTAAAATCTTTATGATGTAAATGACACATAATACACATAAAAGTACACCAGATAATAAGTAGAGATGTAAGTTATATGAGGACAGGATATTTTAAAGGGATTTTTTAAATGCTTTTTTTCATACTGTTGTTTTTTTGCCTTGTGATGATCACTGGCTAGAGGTCATAGCTTGCAATGTCAGGTATCGCTTTACATGAATATCAGTTTGTAGTACATTTATAAAACCTGGACAAGAGCTTCATAACAGCTACATGTCCACTTACTTAGGTATTCACATAATGTGTCAATTTATTGTGAGTGAAAATTTCTGAATAAATTTCCCTGTGATAAACATGCTTTGAAGTGGGAGATAAAAGGTTTTATCATCGAGGTTCCAGCCTCTCGACCCTCTCATTTCAGTTAAGACCACGACTACGTTTATCTTACTCATGGCTGAGTAAAATAAACTGTAAAATCAGTCTTGGTAAGAAAAAGGTAGAAAAAAGGAAACCTGTGCCTTAAAGACTGAGGAAGCAGAACTCTAATAGTGTTGGTCTCATTTGCAAGGTGTGTGCATCTTCTGTATAGCTATGCTAGGTAACATTAATGAGTTTTGTATATGCTGTCAAGCTAGTGTTCCCTAAATGTCTATTTAGTGTAGCTAATAACCTATGTAGCAAGCTAGTGGGCTAATGATAGGCAGTAGAGTTAACAGCTAACCAATCACAAGTTAGTAGCATCTAAACTGTAGAAATCAGTAAAAAGGAAAGGGTGAAAACTACATGTCACAGTGTAGGATAAAGGCATGGTGGGTAAGACAAACAGCATATAATAGCTGAAATAAGCTGCATGAAACACATTTTCATTGTATATTTTCAGTTCAAAATGGCAGTTGCTAGAGGGATTTGATTTTTAACTCAATCAATCGACACTTTTCCACTGTTGTCACCAAAGACACAACTTTTACAAATACCTAATGAAAGCTGGCATGAGGATTGAATTCATGAATGAGCCATGTGGCATTATGAATGTGTTATAAACTGTTCAGTATAATGTTATCATGTAATATAAAGTTAAGAGTGCAGTGCAGAACCTTTGCAGCGTGTCATCCTCTCTTCCATCTTTCATGTCATTCTCTAAAGGATCTCAATGAAATGTGTTTTTTAACATAGTTGTTGATTTGGTGATGATGTCATTTCTGTCTTTGTTTCTACTGTATCTCATTGCACGCAGGTCGACCCAGATAAAAACCTACTCGTGGGATAATGCACAGGTAGTGTTGGCTGGGAATAAGTGTGATATGGAAGAGGAGAGAGTTGTATCAGTGGACAGTGGCAGACTGCTGGCAGAGCAGCTGGGTAAGTCTTTGAACAGTACTCTCTCTGTTGTTTAAAATTGGGTGACATCATGACATCACTCCCAGCACATGAAAACCTGACATGTTGATGTTGACATGTTACTTTTTTTCTCTACTCACTTTGCCTGAATGAAATACTGCTCAGTAGAAGCGATTTTGATTGCAACCTCTGTTCAGAAGCAGCAGAGCATCTTACTTTCCTTACTTTTCTCACTTCCTCTTTTTTTTGCCCAGGCTTTGAGTTCTTCGAGACAAGTGCCAAGGACAACATCAACGTGAAGCAGACCTTTGAACGTCTCGTTGACCTCATTTGTGACAAGATGTCCGAGAGCTTGGACACTGACCCAGCTGTCACCACGGGAGCCCCCACTGCCAAACTCACAGACAGTGCTCCGCCCCTCCAGCAGCCCGGATGCAACTGTTAGTGGTCTGCTTCAGGGGCAAAGAGAGGGCAGCTCTGATCCTAGAAGGTGGTAGAGTGTGTTTTGTTCTCGGGCAGGGTTATCACTCCTGCTAGTGCTGCTGTCTCTGGACTAGAATTCACACCTTGTTTAGTAGTAGACTTACAAAATTCTGATGTATTATCTGACAACTTTTATCACCTTATATCAAGAGCAAATAATCAGACAAACGGACATACACACACACATGGTTATTGTAAAATGTGTAATATTACAGGATATAATATACTGTTAGAGATACCACAATCATCATTCTTCTCCTACTTAATATGCTTGTAAACTAAGTATCTTTGATGATGCTGGAAAAGACTTAGTTTTAGTACATAGTCCATATTCATGCTGTACAGTTAATCTTTTAGAACTAATAATAATAATAAAATGGGGGGGGATAGAGTCAGTCAGTGCTTTAATTTCGTATTTCAGCTGTCGCATTCATTTTGTTTGTACGGTATGTTTTTTTTTCCTTTTATAGGTCTATTTTATTTCCTAAAGCTGCCAAATGCATAATCTAGTGCAGTGTATAGGATGTAGCGGCTTTCTTATGCGCAGTGTGCTTGTGTGATGAGTGTGTGGCTGTTGCGTGGCTGTGTGTGTATAGTGAGTGTGGGTTCGCATGAGTGTGAGTAGTCTGTGAGAGTCGTAGATGTGTGCATTTTTGTTAACAAAAAAATAATCTACCTTGGATAAAAAAGTGGCCTTTTAGCATCTCCAACACGGCCTCTGTTAGTTCCTTTGTCATGCTTACTTTAGGAATGAATCCAGTATGTATAATGTTGATGTGAGTACTTTAACACGTTTTACTGTGTGTAGATGTGTGATTCCTCTGATGAGTATATCTGTGAATCTTTAAAGCGACTAGTTATTTGTGCTTAGCCTCTAAGATGACCCTTTATAGTGCGGTGCGATGAGCATGCTGCCAAAAGTCAATCATTTGTGCTGTTTTAGGCCCTCTGGTACTAAGCCTTACCCAAAAGAATCATCAATTTTACTGTAACTCCTAATCACCCCTACGCCCAAATGATAGGACTGATCCAACATTTCCAGTAAGTAAGATCTCATGCAGCTATGGCTCAGTACAGTGTATGATAAACAACATAATGATCAGCTGTGGCATGGAATCAACAGCCATATATATATATATACTCAGATATTGTTTCATTTTTAAGTGCTGGGTCAGCATGTTAATATTTCATGTTTCTGGTATAAAATGAAGTCCCTCTAGAAAAAAAAAATGCATTTTTCACCTCACTGAGCTGCTTAAGAATAATAGACATAGTTAGGGCTATGGGCTCACGAAGGCACTCTCTAGCTGGCTTATAGTGGTCTCAATGCTTTTAAAAGCCAGAAAGCCTGTGGGTTCTCTAGAGCACCTGCTTTTCAAAAACAGTGGTGCCAAAAAAACTTAGCTATTCATTTTGCATTGTCAGTTGTTTTTTGCATAGCTAAAAGAAAGTTCCAAAAAATTGCATGAGGTCAGTACTGACTTATCTATGTAGATTTATATTCTAAGATTGTGTATATATCACTCTATGTTACAGATTTAGGAGCATTGTCATAGCACTTGCTGTGAGATGCAATGGGCCAATAAGTGCAATATTTTATGAATTAATTCCTGTATATAGTTTCTCCTATCCCCAAGTACAATAACTATATCTGCGGTAGGTGAGTGACAGTCTGGTCAAATGTTGGGCAGAATTGCACTGCAAATGATGTACTATCTCTGAAAAGGAGAGTGTGCTTCATTCAGTAATTGCTGCCATTGAATGTGTGATTTAGTGTGTGTGTGTGTGTGTGTGTGTGTGTGTGTGAGCGTGTGTGTATGTGCCATGTTGACCACACAAAGTACATATATAGTGTATTGTTTGTGTATACCTTTTGTACAAATGTATTCACGTACTGTATGCTGTTCCTGCTAACTGTTGGTTGTTGATTGAACTTGTATTATCATGTCAAAATGCAGTGTTGTTGTGAAAGATAGTCAGGGAAATAACTTAGTCCATGCCATATGCCGTGCTAATGTAATTCAAAGTAAGGGATACACGTAAACTATTTCAAAGACCCTTGTGTGTGTGCATATGTGTGTGTACACGTGCTTCGTGCGTGTGCCTGTGTGTACGTGATATTATTATTTTATGCTAATAGCCATGAAATAAATTATTGTAATGATCTCAAGTCAAAGTTCGGAGCAGCATTTATTAGAAGAATTAACAATGTGGCTATTCAGAAGCCAAAACAGTCACTTTGGTAACATCTCATAGTGTATTTGGAAACTCTGACTTGCCATGGCACTGAATATATTTGTTTCTTGGAGCGCAAGCAAAGTAAAAAGTATGTTTTTGAGATTATAGGAAATAAAACAAATTCTATTAATGGGCGTCTGTTTTCTCTTTGGCACCTTCTCGTGATGTAGGCCATTTGGAGGCCTGAAGAGGTGATTCAGTGGTTGTCTGCCCCTAATCCAGACCTGCCGTCTGGCAGCAAGGCAGCTCAGGGACCTTGTTCCATTTCTTGAGGATGTACACCATCTACAGGAGGGAAGGAGTAATGTTTTGCCATGTCTCACAAGATGAGGGACATTCTGGCTTGTGACAAATATATAAAACCTCACATTTTGGTGTACTAGACATATACACCAAAGTATATAAATCTAGTCGTATACTGTCATGAACTTGACAAAGAGAGAGTCAACACTATTTCTACATGTGTCTATTTCTAACACCTAGTATCTATTATCCAACCCTGGTGATCTTTTTTGGATAATGCAGGACAACACCATAGAGAGGTGATGTGGTAGCAAATGCAGATCACAGCCTTGTAGCCTTGTCTTGTAATACTAAGCGCACTAACTAAACTGTTGACTGAGCTAACAGAGGATGGCACTGTTGAGTAAGAATGGAGGACAAGGCTGCAAGACTGTGATCTGCATGTATTGCTCATGTCCCCTATGTCTCTATATATGGTGTATTTTAAAACATTATCAATCATCACCAGCATTATGTTGTAGGTGATAAAACTATTCTTGTTTTGTCATTGGATTACAAAATAAACAGTAATCAACTATGCATTCATTTTAAAAAGTGTACATTTACTGGCTACTCCATTTGTTTTATGAATGAATATACATTTTTGGAAGTAGTATGAATATCAAAACACTGATTCAGCCTTAGCAAGCAGAGTCATTTTGAAAGATTTAATTTAGACATTAAAATACCTAACAAATAAACTGGAATCAGACTAGATTATGTCCAACTCTGTCAGTAATTATTTTTAATACCATTAGCAAGACTAGTATACGTCCATTGCACATAGGACTGTATGTCACCATGTAAAACAATGAAAGACAGGAACCCGGAGAATAGGCAGAATCAACCCATGCTTTTATTTAATCCATTGCATATAAAAACATTTTTTTTCCATTTGTTTTATTTGTTTTTTTACACAAAGTTGTATGATCTACAGTGCTATCCAATAGACTGCAATTAACAAGGAATCCATTAAAATAACCTTTTAACTGTCCTGTGAAACTTCCAGACAAGTTGGCATTCTAAAGACATAACCCAAAAAATAATTGTCCTGAAGACCTTTTTTAAGTTACAGTTTGTGTATTCCTTTCATACCATAAAAAAATAGAACACATAATGAGAAAAGAACCCACTGTTTCCATTGGTCCAGGGCTGTTTAGAATCTACAGTATGTGTGTCAAAATAAGAGCCCCCATCATGGGACAATGATGCACACACCCCACCCCACCCCCACCCCAGCCCCTTCACTATATAAATACTAACCCTCTCCTGTCCAGGCAGAAAGATGTCAGTGGTTTTGGATATTGCAAGTAATATGAGTGGAAGTGTGGGCCAAGCACAGACAAGCAACACACCGTCAGTGTTGCAGCCATAATTAATGCAGCAGTGGCTGAACGTGCAGATGTGTCTCTAAGCCTTGGTGCTTCATATAGGCCACGGGCAAGAACTAACTTCAAACTCCTATTATACCCCTTCAGTGTTTGTAGATCTGTTACAATCAGACAGGCGTGGACAACTGATCGGACGCAAGAAAGCCATCGCCACATCGTCTACACCTGACGGGTTGCTTCATATCTCTGAGTTTAGTGGTAGGGCTTAAGGAAGGTGTGAGTTGTTCAGACCAGGTCTATAGCTAATATGACTCTCAGCCATCCAGCTATAGGCCACACATCACTCAAGTAGTAAATCTTTGACTTGTGGTTGACCTGAATTACTACAAACTTTACTTCTGACAATATATTTTATACCATGTGCCACATTTTTGATACTCACAAAATAAATTGTGTTTGGCTGTGAAAGTAAAAAGGCAACAATTTAAAATTCCTCCTTCTTCTCTTTGTAGGAGGCCCCTGTCAACAGTAGATCAGGACAACCCAAGCCAAGAGATTCCCTAATGCAGCAAAAGAGGAGAACTAGAAAGTAAAGGAAAAAAAGACTAAATTAAATGACATGCATTGAATTTAAGGCACAGCCCATGGGCCAAGGAACAGCTTCTTTTTAAAAAAACAATTTGGCTTTCCCCCTCTCTTCACTGAGCTAGTTCTCAGATAAGCAACATATCGGTGGATCATTTTACACTGAAGCATTACACAAGAAGCATGTGTAATAAACATTCTCTCAACAAGAGGTACATAATACAGCCACACCATCACCAAAAGGGATGATAAGAATCAATCATTTACAACAAACAGCATTATGATAATAATAATAATAATAACAATAATAATTATATAGTATATACAGCACAATAAATATATGTTTGTAAACAGCGATAAAACCAGAAAATTGTATTACAGGTAAGGGCATTGGGTGAGGATGAAAAAAGAGAAACAAAATCTTGGCACAAAATCAAAGATTAAATAAAACCAAAAGATTAAATAAAAGGTTTGAAATGACACATTTTTAAAACAAGCACTCTTAAAAAAGCCATGTTCAGTATTTCAAGTTTTTTTTTTTTTACATTTGTTGATTTTCTATATCTTATGTACACAGAGGGGGAAAAAAGTATATTTGGGTATTGTAACCGGCAAGCCTGCACTGCGGTCTATGCTACAGTGAAATATTTACTGTACCACCTTTGTACCGCAAAAGAGACACAACAAATAGAAAAATATACCAATAAATAATAGCATCAGTTGTAACAACAGGAAAAATGATAGAAATGTGGAAAAAGGAAGAGACTCTTGGCTGAGGTGTAAAAGAGCATTGCCTAAATATGCATGAGTGTTTTGGCGAGTTGAACATAAAAATATTAAAGTGGTAATATATTAATATATCAGTGCATTAGAGTATCTACGTATAAGATAGTCTTTCTCAGATGACTACGCAACAGAGCTGATTGTCTTGTCAAAAAACAAAGACAGCAATTGGGTTTTAGTGTTAGGATGGCAGAAACAAACATTATTTTGATGGTAAAAAAACAGCTCTAAATTCATATCGCACAACTGAATCTGGCTGGACTGTATGACAAGCAGGAGAATGGACATGGACGTGATCAACATCATCAAGAGAAGGTATGCAGTTGTTACGTGTACTTCACACAAAAAGGGCACCTGCTAGAAAGAAACAAATCACAAGAAAAGCTTTCATAACATTGGTATAAAAATCCCCCCAACGACTTTTAACACCGTTACTGTCTCTGTACACTCGGAGCACTACCCAAACTTTAACAAAAGGTGCTTCTTATATCAACTACAAAGCATTGCGTTGTCCCAGGATGTGTTCAAAAGAACTGCAGGCAACAATAATAAAACTTAAAGGCTTCATCCACTTCAGTTACAAATGATTTCACTGAAAATAAAGCATAAGACGACAGGTTTCAGCTTTCTCTTCAGTGAAAACCCTCATTGAAATAATAGTTATTATGAATTAAGTCAAGAATTCAATCCTTAGGAATAACAAATACAGTATAGTGGCATGGGAATAGTAGTATAAATGCTATTGGATATAAGAGCAAGTGCAAACACCTCAGTACACTCGAGCTGTGAAGATATAACCCTTGAAACACTGAAAATCGGTGACACATTTCTCTCAAATGGTTTCATGATTTCCAAATGTTGTCATAAGTTGCTTCTCTCATCTCTCTGCTAAGAAAGGAAAGCCTAGGATAGCAAAAGTAAAATCTAGAAAATATCTCCATCTGACATACAGTACAATACAAAAATTAAAGAGGTTACTAGGACAGCATCATGGCTGTAAGATTTGAGCCTTGTTTCAGTCAGGTTTTCAAGGAAGACTTCCACATTAGAAATGTGTCTCAAAAAGTCCCACCATGCATTGCTCCCCAGTGTGCTGCAGCTTTCATCGCTGTGGTGTCCCATCGGGTTTTCATCGGAACAACAGCATAACACTTGTAATTTGCTGTGAGGAGGAAATGACATAGCCAAGATACAGATTCTCCTTGAACACACCGATAACCACTTCTGTAGAATGGGCACTTGATAAAACACAGAAACACTGCTAAACTTCAGGCAAGGTTGAGACAGAGTGGAGGGAAGGGAAGTATGATATATATAGTATGAACAGCATTGAGCAGAATCTGAACTGCTCGTCCAAGTCCTAACGTAAGCTTCCAAAGAGGAGGAAGAAGTGAAATAAACACACACCACTTCAGTACAAACGGGAATGGAGAGGAGTTTTCCTGAGTGCAAAAAAACTTGTAGAAGTACCGGTGGGCGTGTCTGAACAAAGCTGACCAATTTAGATGAGAAGAGAGGAATGGCCAAGGTGGAGAGCAGCGCACGCTTTGGAACCATAAACATAGATGTATAAAAAATACAGAAAGACTCCACAAAACCCAAAAAAATATTCTATAAATAATCATCTGTCATTACTAAGAAGAACAGTTAATCAGCTGCTGTCCATACACTGCTATGTATCGGGGGATTTCTCTTTCTCCTCCTCCTCCTCTGCTACCTCTTCCTCCACGACACAGGGTTGCGAGCAGGGTGTCTCCCCCTCTCCTGCCACCTCCTCCTCTTCATCCTCCCCCACCTGTTCGTCTAAAGGAATCTCTGTTGACTCAGAGTCCTGTGTGCAGAGTGTTTTAGAGTCACTACAGCTGTTCTCCTCCTCTTCCTCCTCCTCCTCTTCCTCCTCCTCTTCCTCCTCCTCCTCCTCCTCCTCCTCCTCCTCCTCCTCCTCCTCCTCCGGCTGGCTACCGCTATCCTTCTCCGTGTCCGACTCTCCGTCCTCCTCCAGGGTGAGCTCAAACTGGAACTTGTCCCCTCCAGGGGGCCGACTGTCGTCCTCTGGCTCTTCCAGGGCAGGAGAGGGGCTTTGGGGGATGGTGCTTTGGTACCACTCCCTGTTGTCCTCCAACGTGTCCAGGATGTCCTGGGCGTCTGGGTGGACCAGGTCAGCCCATGTCTCCCACAAAGGGTGGACGATGTAGTCAATGAAACCCACCTACAGGAAGGGTGGCAGAAAAGAGAGATTGTTAGGAATTCAATATGTGTCTATGAATGTGTGTGCATGTGTGTGTGCATGTGTGTTACCTGGCTCTTTTCTACGGAGGCGTTGTGTTTGTCACACATGGGGCTGATCTCCATGCCCCTCTCCCTCTCCCTGTCACCCTGGCTGAAGAACTCCTCCATGATGCGGTCCGTCCACTGGCGGTACAGCTGGAGAGGCTTGGTGGGGTTGCTCAGGTCCGCACAGTGCACCATGTTCTGGAGAACCTGAACATATGGGACAAAACAAACCACAAGGTCATAAACACGGTGCCTATAGTAGCTATCCGACTTTCAGATAGATAGACTGACCAGCCTATCTGACTGAAGTCTGAAGTTCCTTTTAGTGGAAAGATTGAAGTAACAAAAATGTTGCGGTATTTGAAGCTTTGGCAGATTGTAGTGCTATGCAGCTTGTGTCTGACCTGTATTCTGTCGGAGTAGTTGTCCAGCAGCAGGACTCCAGAGCTGGTCACCTTCTTGGTCTCCACCATGGTCTTCAGATCAGCGAGTAGATTCATGTGCTTGGACATGTCAGTTGCTAGCACCTTGGGACAACAGCCCAGGACAACCATGAATATACAGGAGTATAATGCATTCTCTTCTATTCTTTTCACTGATACTTGCCCCATTGCACAAACTAGTTCTTACTGTTGCCAACAACTGATGCTAGTGTTAACATAACCTTCAAGCTATTCAAGCTAGTATAGGTAAATAAGACTATTAACTTACGATGTCGATGACCATCTTGCGAAGTGATTGTCGTTGTTTTTTGGTCAAGTTTTGGAAGATGTCACAGTTCTCCTCCTGTAGGAGCTTGAAACCCACTGCCAGATGGTGGTTCTCCAACACCGACGAGTCATTGTACATCAGCGCCAGCTCAGAATCTGGATGAAAGACGCACATTTTGTCATTATAGTTTGTGTAAATCAGGCTTTTCAGGCTGTAAGAAGTACAAAGGGCTTCAAAAGTATGTTATGGCAGTCAGATATGATGGAAACCAAGCTTGAAATTGAAATTTGAAAAACAATAAGAAACTGATATCGCAATCATTTTGCCTATGTCTGCTCAGAGGCAATGCATATGCAATACATTTCATCTTTGCAATGGAATGACATGCCAATTAAAAACAGTTTCCACTGCTGATAGGCCTGTCCACATCATATGTGTACTGTGGTTACACATGTGTCACGATCCATCCTTCCCTCGCTGAGCAGGGAGAAAAGCACCAGCATGGTTTCCATTGAGAGGTTTCCCCACTCCGGGTCATTTGAAGGTCCTCTGGCTGTATTTAGATTTTCCATTAAGATGCATTAGTCTTGCCCACAGTGGAGCAGAGCAGAGAGGAGAAAGGGGATCCTGCTCTGTGGCTGACAGAAGATCAGTCTGGTGGCTCCTAACTAGGATGACTCATAGTGCCTTTACTGCAGGGATTCCCCACTTTTGGGAGGCACAACAGATTTTGTGTGTATGTGTGTGTGAGACTGTTCAAAGTTTCTATGCTATTCTGATAAGGTGTTACTAATACTCTCATGTAACAGTTGGATTAGTGATGGTGATCCAGATTTGGTGTTTAAGGATATATATTATTATCTGTATGTGTGTTTCCCACAGAATTATATTCTTGGTGTGGCGGATAAGACTCTTAATAATAATAACAATAGTAATCATAATGATCAGAATCATAACAAATGACTTTATTGATCCCCGGTAGGGAAACTCTTTTGCCTGCCCCGCTCCAGACAAGAATCCCAGAGTTGTAGGGTGGTCTCTCGAACTACTAGCCCACCCTGCAAACAATAGCATTTGGATCATGTGACATCAAGCGATCCTCTAGGCAGCATGGCCCACTCCACCTGCTCTATGTAACGGAAACACTGGGGTATTGCACTCTGGGTGGATGGGTTTTTGCCCTGGGGACACCTTTACCTGAGTAGTGAATGTTGTGTTAGAGGAGAAGGGCACTACTGATCTCCTCTTTGAACTCTGCCTTGGAATCACATATCAAAGCCACCATACGTGACTAAAAGACATTTAAGCAAGGATATGTGTCTGCACTATTCTAGTATGCTGTATGCATTTGTGAGGCAGAGGCTTCAGACTGTGTGCACATTCCCACCTGCGTATCAGACTGTGTGAGTGTGTGTGTGTGTGTGTGTGTGTGTGTGTGTGTGTGTGTGTGTGTGTTTGTGAATGCGCGCTCATGACACTGCTGAGCCACTGACGTAGCTGCTAAGTCTGGGCTGTATTTAGACTCACTGGTGTTGATGAGAAATTGGTTGGAGACTCCAGGATGGTCCACGTCGTGAATTGCACTGGCAAAGATGGCAGCTAGGATCTCGAGGTCTGTGAATACAGCCTGCAATAAAGAATCAAGAACAGAGGGTCAAACGGTAGGACAAAATATCCTAGCAACTAAGAGCTATTGGACTTTGAGCTAGAGTTTGATTGAAGCTGATTGTGGAAGCATGGTCTGTGTGTATGTGTATACGTGTGTGCTTGTGTGTGTGTGTGTGTGTGTGTGTGTGTGTGTTTGTGTGTGTGTGTGTGTGTGCAAATGTGCCTCACCTCGAGGGCAGGGGTGGATAGCAGCACGTGAGTGGACTGGGTGACATCAGCAGCATGGATGTTGTTATGGTAGGCCACATCGCCATGATAATGGTCTTCTAAGGTCATCAGGTATGTTATAAAGGTGTCAAGTGGAATTTTGAAAGTTTTTAACAAGTCTCTCTCCTATGAAACAGAAAATATAGAGGGAATAGGATAAGACAAGCATTACCTTTATTATGAAAAACTAAATCAACATCAGAAAACATCAAAAGAAAAAGAACGACTCTAAGAGATTTGGGGGACTGCTGGTCATTACCTGGAATATTGTGTACATCATGACTGTTAGTGGCCGGTTCCCGGAGAACTCTGTGATTTTGAAAACGTTAAGGCCCCATTTATTCACATCTTCCATCTCCTGATGAAGGAAGTTGAGAGACATTCAGAGATAAACACATCTTTTTCTGTTTTGTTATTTTCCCCTTTTCCCTTCTTCCTTGCTCACCCAATCCCGTCTCCATCCTTCTTTTTGCAACTATCCCCTCTGTTCTTCATCATTGCCTGGCTTTATTTTAACACTTTATATTATCATTTGTCTAGTCTACGTGTGCAACATGTGCGCAAATAAAGATGTGCAAGCGCGCACACACACATACACAAACACACACCTTAGCAAGTTCATCCTCGGTCTCTGTCTTGACTCCGAAGCGAGGGATGCTGGAGTTTGTGAGGCTGGAGGAGTGCTGCAGCTTCTTCACCCCGCTGATCTGAGACATGGGCTTGTTCTTCTTCTCTTTTTCCTTCTGGGTCTGAGGGGATGGCATCTCCACTTCATGCTGCTTGTCTGGAGAACCACATAAAAAAATGATAGACAATATGAGGTATTTTGCTGCTATTAACCTTTGACAATGGATTCATTTTGCAAATTGTTCAACCAACAAAAAAACAAGTTCTGATAAATGTCCCAGAAATACTGACTTTGATATGACTGTAGAATCAGAATGCATACTGGATGTGTGGACGTGTTAAATGAGGACACTACACATTCAGGCTCAAGATATTTATATTAATTCTCTTTGTCCATGCAGGATGGATTTTTATTCGGTCTTCCTCTGTCCTCACTCACCCAGGAAGGTGCTGGAGATGAACTCAGATACCTGGTTCCCAGAGCGGCTCATCTCTGATAGGTGGGACAACTCCCTGTTCAACATCCTCTTGAACTGACACACACACACACACACAAGGGATTAGACATGGATAATGTATAACAAAGGACAGAAAATCACAGTTAAATTCTTTATTATTACTCATGGATGAGGGGGCTGAGGATTGTCCTATTTAGGGATTGTTTACATTCAATCTTGTGGTGTTAGGAGACAATATAAGCCTTTTTGAAAAGATAATACCAAAATAGAGGAAACTGCAAATATAATTCATAAACACAGCAAAGACATATCATGAGTATAAATGCACTGTGAATATATTTGAGACATACAGTAGCCACAACTTTACAGTTTGCTCATGGAGTGGTCCATCCCATATTGTCCAGAGGACGTATGACAATTATCAGTATTACATCTTTAAAACTGGCCCTGTGATGGACTGGCGACCTGTCCAGGGTGTACCCCTGCCTTTCGCCCAATGGCGGCTGGGATAGGCTCCAGCCCCCCCGCGACCCTGAACAGGATAAGCGGTGATAGATAATGGATGGATGGACATCTTTAAAACTGATTCTGTCCTGGGAGGGAACTTTTGAAAACTCTTGGTCATAGTGTGAAATGACCACTAGTCCACCCCCTGTTCAGATGGCAATGAATGACTTGATATTGGCACCAAAGGTTGTGAGAGTGAATCCAGGGTGGTGCTGAAGGAACATGACACAATCTCATTTTGGGCAAATATGTGACTTCTGGTATTTCAAGGTGTTGATTATGGCACATGCAATGACTTGTCCACAAGGACTTCAAGTGGCTGCTTGTAACCATGTTTCTTCTTGCTTATTTCTCCTAACTCTTCTTGTTCTTCTTACAGTAAATCAGGCTGGCCCCATTCATAACTGTTTGCTGTAACTAGTTCAAATGGGGTTTTTTTTATTAGCGTGCGCCCTGCTGCTGGCTGGGGCCTTTTTCATATGAGGCTGTTGAAACTCCCAAAGCACACCACAGGACTTCTACCCAGGAATTTCACTAGCCCCAGTGAACACTTGCGCACGGACATGCGCCTCCACATGCATGCAAGGACACACCTGCTGCCAGGGACGTCATCAGTGTCCCATTTTCCCAATTTCTTTCCCTCACTTTTGATTTTCCTCTCCCTCACTGCCTGCTTGTCTCTCCTTCTCCCTCTCTCCCTCTCTCCCTCTCTCCCTCTCTCCCTCATCCTCACGCTCACTCTCCTGAACCTAATTGGAGTGGCAGACCCAAATTTAGCTCTGGCCTTTGATTTGAAGACGAAACTGATTGACGTGGAGGAGAATGCTTGAAAGTGATTTTGCAAAACAAAGCCACTACATTTTCTGAATCATACTGGCTTCAGTGCAAATGCATAATGGATGTGGATTGATTGATGATATAGATTAATATTGATTACTTAAAACAGACCATTACAACACTGCATAGTGCTTACTGCGCAATTGTGTATTGACATCCTACTGAATTACATCCCTTGGGGCCTTGTGTGCCTCTTTAAAATGGAGATATCTGAGGCAAAGAACCATCTGTATTGTCCTTCTGTCAGTTATTAAGAGCCAGTAGATGGGGAGATTACACATGCATGCCAGGTATAACTATATTTAGATAAAACATAATAAAGAAAACAAATGGCAATGAGATCTTACAGCAATGCATTCAATATTCTGTTGCTCACAATGTAAAAAGCGGGGGAAAACATTGCAGTGGTGCCTATTTTATCCCATTTCAAACAGCCTCTGTGGCGTGAAAATGAAAGAAATTTGAAAAGAATCATGACAATTTGCAGGTGCAATAATACAGTAAAATGTCTTTGGTGTTAATTGTAATCCCCCTAAGGAATTGGACTATATATTATTTTCTACATCCAGCCATGTCAAAACCATTCCAAGGCAATACAGAGCAAGCAGCATTAACTCTCCCCATCACATAATCATTACAATGGATAATGGATCCAGAAATGTCATCACAAGCATCGTTCCGTGGTAGGCATACTGGTGAGCTACATACATCTGCTCCCTTTTTGTGGTCATATACAGCATATTCACCAAATGTGTGTCAAGAATGAACCTCAGTTAGAAGCCATTTCTGTCCTAGTCAGGCTAGTTTAGCCATTTTTACAG